>CAOKZL010000944.1:0-463734 GCA_948472985.1 Iguana delicatissima
CTTGACCAACCACTGAAGCTCGCCAGCCTAAAGCCCGTCCCCCAGCAGATTGCACCAATGCGAGCCTGCGAATCTGCATAAGGGAGCAGGCTCGCGGTGGCGCTCTCCATGCTTTTGAAAGACCTGTTTTTAGCGGTCTTTCAAAAGCATGCTGGACGACCACTTGGGGTCGTTCTGGAGCAGGCTGGGGGGCGGATCTACGTAAGTAGGTCCGACCCAGTCCGCTCCTGGGTGCAGACGTCGTCCCTGGAGGATGCTCTGCACCGTTTTAAAAACCCCGTGTGGAAATGGCCTGAGAGACTTTGCAAGTAGTATGTGTGCACAGTTGGCCCCATAATTCCCTGCAGAAAGAAGACTGGGTTCTGCTTTTTGACTAGTTTCTCTTTCTGACGGTGCTCTGGTCCCCAACCCGTCGGTGAGTGGAGGGTGCTTGTAAAATAGCTGGCATCTCATATTGCACATACAGATTTGTAAACTAGACTTTCAGAGCCATGCTCAGTAAGATTACATGTTCACAATCATGGCGCTATTGTCTGATTACAGATGCCCCCCCCCAACCTGCCTTAATTACCAGGAGATGCACTGCATGGTGAGTCTGTAAGCAGGTGATCAGGGTGCCACGGGTAGATGTTTCCAAATCTTTCCCACCAGTGGATGAGCCTATGATGATCAGAAGTAGAACCCCTCTCACAAATCCTTGTCACGGCTTTGCTCAATGGTGGGAGGGGGTTGAAAATGTGATCCTCCTTGCACTCTGATTGCCAAATGAATGGACCTCTATCATTCAGTGTGGCTATTGGCTGTTAAGGCAAGTTTCGAGGGCAGGGGTTAGTTAGGCCAGGAGACATTACTTAGTTATGTGTTTGTAGCTACAGTCAGCCCTCCACATTTGGAGGTTTGACTTTCATGGATTTGCAAATTCTCCAACCCCTGCCCCCCCACCTCAGGCCCTCCTTTTCTGGGGGAACTTTCCTTCTTAGCCTGCCTGTCTCTTAAAAAAATCCATCTCCGATCCTCCTCATCCTCCACCAGCAACTGCCTGGCCAACTAAGGATAGCTTGCAGCCTGATTTCTCAGCACCAGAAACCTTCCCCGGATGCCCCCAACACACCCAAGAAAGGAGATGGGTGAGAGAGAGGAAGTATACAGCTGCTATGGTGACCCACCCCCTTTCCCTGGGTGCCCACTCTCCCCATCATGCCTCAGCCCCCTTCTCGGAGACACACACATGCACATGTTTTGATATTTGTGATTTTTCTACTTTTGTGGGGGTCTTGCGTCCCTAATTCTAGCAAATGCAGATGGCTGACTGTATTACATACAATCAATATGCCAAGGGAGAGGACAAAATTCAAAATGATCTTGGCAGGTTGGAGAGCTGAACCAAAGCTAACAAAATGAATTTTAACAGAGAGAAATGTATGGTCCTGCACTTAGGCAGAAAAAATGGAATGCACAAATATAGGATGGGGGGACGCCTGGCTGGATAGCAGTACATGTGAAAGGGATCTAGGAGTCTTGGTAGATCACAAGCTGAACATGAGTCAGCAGTGTGACGTGGCAGCTAAGAAAGCCAACACGATTCTTGGTTGCATCAATAGGAGTATGGTGTCTAGATCAAGTGAGGCAATGGTACCACTCTATTCTGCATTGGTTAGCCCTCATTTGGAATACTGTGTCCAGTTCTGGGCACCTCAATTCAAGAAGGATATCAACAAGCTGGAGCATGTCCAAAGGATGGTGACCAAAATGGTGAAGGGTCTGGAAACCATGCCCTATGAAGAACGCCTTAGGGAACTGGGTATGTTTGGTCTGCAGAATAGAAGGTTAAGAGGGAACATGATAACCATGCTTAAATATTTGAAGAGATGTCATGTTGAGGAAGGAGCGGGCTTGTTCTCTGCTGCTCCAGAGACCAGGACACGGAGTAATGGATTCAAGCTGCAGGAAAGGAGATTCCGCTTGAACCTCAGGAAGAACTTCCTGACGGTCAGAGCTGTCCGGCAGTGGAATGTGCTGCCTCAGAGTGTGGTAGAGTCTCCATCTTTGGAGGTTTTTAAGCAAGAGGCTGGGTAGCCATCTGTCAAGGGAGTGCTCTGATGTGGGTTTCCGTGTGGCAGGGAGTTGGACTGAATGGCCTCTGGGATCTCTGCCAACTCTATGATTCTGTGATCCTATGATCATACAGTCATGATCACAAATGCCCCCCACAACCTACCTTGATAGCCAGGAGCTGCACTGCATGATGAGGTCTGTTCAGCAGGATATCAGGGTGTCAGAGGTAGGTGTTTCCAGATCCCTCCCACCAGTGAATGAGGCTGTGGCGATCAGAAGCAGCTCCTTGTCACAGATCTGCTCAGTGGTGGGAGGGTGCTGGGAATGTGATCCTCTTTGCACTCTGATTCCCAGATGAAGGGACCTCCATCACTCAGTGTGGCTATTAAGGTAATTTTCAGCGATGTCAGGTCAGGAGACATTACTTAGGGCTTTTCTGCACTACACTGTTATAATGCTATTATTCCACTTTCAACATCTTGTGGGATTCTGAGGTTTGTAGTTTACTGAGGCCAAAAAGCTCTCTGGCTGAGAATTCTAAAGGCCCATTCCTGAACAGCAAACAGTCAAGCGTGGAAATGGCCATAGCCTGCCTTAGAAGGAATTGGATTCCCCATCACTGGAAGTTTTTCAAACAGACATGGGATGGCTGTCCTTTGGGAGTTCTGCAAACCCCAGGATTCCATAGGATGTTGAAAGTGGAATAATCATGCTATAAGAGCGTAGTGCGGAAATGGCCTTAACTATGGATTCCTGCATTGAGAGGAGATGGGACTGAGGCCATTTCCGCACTAGCCTGTTATAGCGCGATGATTCCACTTTCAACATTCTCTGGAATCCTGGGGTTTGCATTTTTGGGAGGGGCCTCAAGGCTGCAAAAATTTGTTTCCCCTCCTTGTTTATTTGCATCTCTTTCACCATCATCCATTCCTTTCAAAAATAACATGACAGCTAGAATTCGGCTGGTATCTTACGCAGGTTCAATATAAGTAATATAGTTCTACCTCTGGAATTCTTATGCTATGCTGTACCATACAAAATGCCAGCCCATATAAGTTAAAACATAGGGGATAATACAGAAGTTTAAAAAAATTAAATTATATTCAATGCCCATTTGAATAACATATTTGAATAATTCAAATATTCAAATATGATTACTTTAAAACAGTTTGGAAAAAGCTTATAAAATACAACGAGGTTGGTAGTAACAATACAATGCACCACATCCCATTTAAAGAGCCACATGCTACCCATAGTTCATGTTCAAAGGCCTGAGTGGGCAGAAAGATCTTTGCTTCCCAGTGAAAAGACAGCAGAGAGGGTGCAAAATCTGCTTCCCATGGGAGGGAATTCCACAGTCTGGGAGCAGCTAGTGAGAAGACACCTTCTCATTTTCCCACTGAGTTTGCCTGTCATAACCGTGGGACCAAGAGAAAGCTCTTCCCCTGAGGATGTTAAAACTCCAGTGGGTTCATATTTGGAACCTTTTCTTCATCCTTAATTGCTATACTGAAACCATTTTCTTCTTCTTCTATTTCATCTGCTTCCCTAATTAGCTTGTTACCTAAGGCCCTTTCCACATGGCAGTGCCATCCCAGCACGGGGACACATTGCTGCCTGTCTGCGACACGTGCCATCTCATGACTTCGTCGCGGTCCCACTGTTCTGGCAATTGCATGGTAAACCATTACCACAAAAAAAATTCCAGTAATGGCTTACCGTTGCTCAACTATTGTTTCACCGCCAGCGGTGCAGGAAGAGCAGAAGTGTGACTGAGCACTTCCTTCCTCGGTGCAGCCCAGGAAGAGGGCAGCTGCACTGCGGAAGGAAGGAGTGTGTCCCAAACGCTGCCCATCCTCAGGCAGCCAGCCAGGTGCAGAGGGGAGTTTTCAGGTCCCGCTCCCATCCGGGCAAAGGCACTGCCGGGATGATGCCAGGATGTTACGGGATGCAGCTAACATGCAGAAAGTGCCTAAGTTACCTAAATTACCTTCAATGTGATCTTCTTCTCCTACTCTCTTTCACTTCTGCCAGCAATACAGGAATCCCCCTCCTTTTGACGCCCCTATATGCAATGGCTTCCTTTTCTGACACTTTCAAATTAAGGAAAAGTTTTGTTAATTTGATGTGGGGTCCACATTTCCACCAGTTCTTCTTGCCTGTGGAGGCTCGCTGGGGAGGCTCGCATGCACATGTGCAGTCCCAAATCTTACCTATGGAAAGAGCAGATCCCCTGGTTGAATTAATGGAACTGTATTTCTGTATTTCAAGCATCAAAACAGTAGGCTTCCATCAGTTCTTCTAGCCGACAGAGGCTCACTTGGGACTGTGTATGCTCTTATTGCAAAGTGAGGTGGGGGGAAGGCATCAAGCCAACTGAGGGACCTGACAAGCAGTGCGCATATTTGGTTGGTCCCAAGTGAGCCTCTGTAAGTCCTTCAAAATTCCTACAGTAATTGGGTTCTGCTTCTTGACCATTTCTGTTTTCTGACAGTGCTCTGGTGCCTAATCTATCAGATAAGCAGGAGAAGCCTGTATCATCATTTCCACTGAGTCATGTTATTTCACAATGTGTCTAAGGTACAATAGTTGAATCATTTTGGCTTCTAGTAACAGTTGAGGCTTCATTTCCCTTTGGACTGACTTATTTGTCTTTTTAGCTATCTGCAGTATCTGTAGAACTCTCATCCAGCACCAGAATTCAAATTAGTGAAATGTCTTCCAGTCAGCTTTCTTCACCGTCCAGTTTTCACATCCAAAGCATCAAAATCCTGGCCAGCTGTATGATATCCATACATGCTTGTGCAGGAAACTTTACAGAAGGTGAACTTGACAAGAACCAAGGAAAATTTGGGGCTGTAGTCTTCCAAGCAGAAGGAGAAAATAACAACTTCAAAACAGAGTGTATTAAACTCAAATGTGGGAGGATTGTCATGTTGTTGGCATCCAACAAATGGTTTCTGTAGGCTCTGAGCTACTTATGTTTTTGGCAACAGAGGAATTGGTAAGACTACAGTCTGTAGTTTCAAGAACAGGCCCATTGAATGAACCAATGAATGGAGAGTCAAACCTATTAATAGAGTGGATCTACTCTAATTGGATCTAAGATTCAAACTGGAATTCTGTTGGTGTATTGTATCTGAGTAAATTCCCATATAGAAATGGTTGGATATGTTTGTTCAATGCAGAATGTCTGCATTCATTTCAAGGTTTTGGAAACAGTGCCATTGCACATGGTATGTGTTCTGCATTGCACATGGGTTAGTGCATGGGTGAACATGTACACTTGGTTGAACATTTAGTGTTTTGGTTCAGTTGTGTAATGTAGCTATTGAGGACAAGGGCTGCACTTCCCATTCTAGAATCCCAGAGTGGGAAGAGACCACAAAGGCCATCCAGTCCAACCCCACTCTGCCGTGCAGGAAGACACAATCAAAGCATTACCAACAGATGGTCATCCAGCCTCTGATTAAAAACCTCCAAAAGACCTCACATTCCATGGCAGCGCATTCCACTGTTGAACTGCTCTTACCGTCAGGAAGTTCTTCCTAACGTTTGGCTGGACTCTCTTTTCCTGTAGTTTGAAACCAGTTCTCCTTTGTTGCCATTCAGCTCAAGGGCTGTGTTGTGCTACTGCACCATTAAACACAAGGACTGAGTAGCACAATCAATGTATAACTCCTCATGTGGAGATTTATGCCATGCAATTCCATCGTAGGTCCTCCCAGGTTCAGTTGGTAAGTGACCAATCTCACCTACAGTGAGATGAGCCAATTGTGCAAGAGGTTCAAATGGGGTTAGGATGATAATGGTGGTGATGATGATGATGATGATGATGATGATGATTGCAGACGTCTGATTCATAACACTTTTCCTCTTCCATTGCAGTTGCCTATAAGAGTTTTCCAGGATGACCCAACCATCCGGTGACTACCTTTCTTCCTCCATCCCCTACAACTATGACCAGCCCCTTCCCCCCTTGGCTCGGACAAATGCCGTCACCCAGGTGCCCCCAGCCAAGAAGATAACCTTCTACAAGAGTGGGGACCCTCAATTTGGAGGGGTCAAGATGGCCATCAACCAACGCAGCTTCAAGAGTTTCAATGCCCTCATGGATGACCTCTCCCACAGGGTGCCCTTGCCTTTTGGGGTGCGGACCATCACGACCCCGCGGGGGATTCACTGCATCAGCACCCTGGACCAGCTGGAAGATGGTGGCTGCTACCTCTGTTCAGACAAGAAATATGTCACACCCATCAGTATTGGGGTGGCCAACCGAAGGACAGCTCCTCAGAAGACTGGCCGACCAGCTAGCGCTTTGAGGAGGGCAGCTCAGCAGGATGGGAAGCATGATGACTACTCAACGGGTGTCACCCAACAGAACCCAAGGATACCGAAGAAGGTCACTCTGGTTAAGAATGGAGATATCACCACCCAACGGCCCATTATCATCAACCGGAGGAATGCCCGGAGCCTCAAAACTCTCCTGGATGAGATTTCGGAGGTGATGCAGTTCACAGTGAAGAAGCTGTTCACACTGGATGGGAGGAAGGTGAGCCTCTATGTTTCTTAGGGTTTTAGCTTAGGGGTCTTCAACCTTTGGTTCTCTAGATGTTTTGAACTTCACCTCCCAGAATCCCTGACTGTGGGCCATGCTAGCTGGGGCATTTAGGAGTTGAAGTCCAAAATATCTAGAAGACCAAAAGACTGAGAGACACTGGTGTGGCTAGCTTCATCTGTCCATAACACACCCATATAGCACATGATGCACATCACTGCATAAATCAAAAGAAAGCAAGAGGCTCATTGCCTACAGACCTGGGAGCTTTACAGCCCCTGAAGTTGCTAGATCAGCATGCTCTGGAGTGAAACTTGTAGACTTTCAGTCCTTCTAGTAGTCATTTTGATGATTGAAAGTGATCTCATGTCACATCTCCCCTGTACTTTGAGCATGGGAGGGAAGCTGTCAGGGACAAGCTTTGGGGAAAGTGTAGCCCCCAGAAGCAAAAAGCTATACTGCAATATATACAATATGTACTACAAACGCTCTCTAGGGGTTGTGAGGAGAATTTCACCCTGTATTTTGCTCCTCAGACTTTGGTTTTAGGCACCAAAGAGGCTTTTTATTCTAACAGGAAGTGACCCAGAACTTGATTTATATGCCACTTCCCATTTTTAAAAAGGTCTCCCTGGTCTTAAAATAGATCAGAGTCCAAAAACTGGGTGAAAACGTCTCCCATCCCTAAGAGGGTAGGAGGGCAGAGGCAGTTTTTTAAAATAAAAATTCTTTTGCAGGTGTGATGGGGAGACCAATGTGGCCCTTGAACCTAGGGCATCTATCCACCCTTGCCTTATGATTGTTTTTCCTGAAAAACAAGCAAACAAAACCAAAACAGCTTTTTGGCCATTTCCCCCCAAGGTGGTTCAGAGAGCTTGGGTGGTCAGAGGGGGTTCTAAAAGCCAAAGTGGACCATCCAAGTCCATGCCCTATGAGGAGCGGCTTAGGGAGCCAATGCAGTTCTGTGCCTAGAAGTATAGTCATCAATAGAAGTACAGTATCTAGAGCAGTGGTTCTCAACCTGTGGGTCCCCAGATGTTCGTGGACTTCAGCTCCCAGAAGCCCTGAGCATTGGCCATAGTGACCACTGATCTAGAGCGACGGAAATGACAGCACCACTCTATTCTGCTTTGGTTAGACCTCACCTGGAATACTGTGTCCAATTCTGGGCATGACAGTTCAAGATGGATATGGACAAGCTGGAAGGCGTCCAGAGGAGAGTGATCAAAATGGTAGAAGGCCTGGAAACCATGCCCTATGAGGAGCACTAAGAGAGTTGAGTGTGTTTAGCCTGGAGAAGAGAAGGTTAAGAAGTGACACGATAGCCGTGTTTAAATATTTGAAGGGATGTCATGTAGAGGAGGGAGCAAGTATGTTTTCTGCTCCTCCAGATACTAGGACACAATGGAGCAATGGCTCCAAACTTCAGGAAGAGAGACTCCGCCCAAACATTAGGGAGAACTTCCTGACAGTAAGAGCAGTTTGACAGTGGAATATGCTGCTCCCTTGGAGTGTGGTAGAGTCTCCTCCTTCTTGGCGGATTTTAAAGAGAAGCTGGATGGCCATCGGTCAAAGGGGAATGCTTTGATTGTGTTTTCATGTATGACACAATGGGGTTGGACTGGATGGCTCTTGGGGTCTCTTCCAGTTCTATGATGCCCGTGCCTGTGCTAGATCAAAGCTAAAGATGTCTCCTACCAGAAAATTGTAGTCAAAGGCCCTTTCCGCACGAGGCGAGTGAATCGCTCTGTGCCATTACTTACCGGTTCTTCTCTCTTCGACGCAACACAGACTTTCCCTTAAGCCCTTCTGCAGGGCTCCTCCATTTGGTCCAGGGAGAATTGGAGCAGTGTGAGGTCTGTAGATCCGCACTGCTCAGGCTGAAAATGGTGGCTGAAAATGGAGGGTTTTGCCTTGCCTTGCCTTGCCTTGCCTTGCCTTGCCTTGCCTTGCCTTCTCTTTCCTTCCTTCCTTCCTTCCTTCCTTCCTTCCTTCCTTCCTTCCTTCCTTCCTTCCTTCCTTCCTTTTATTGTGGGCCCAGATCCCCATCATTTCTCAGCCACAGAGGCCACATTCATGCTGGGTGGAGAACCCTAAGAACTGTAGTCTAAAAAGTATGTTTTCCCAAAGTTTGGCTGCAGTAGTAACCAAGGGCTAAGGCACTATCAAAAAGGAGAACTAACTAATTAAAATCAGTTAGAATTTCCTAGTGAAAAAGGGCAGTTGATTACTTTAAAAAAATTGATTGACCTTAGTTGGAATTTCAGCATTAGCTGTATTTTGTTAACTAAATTACTTATTAATTAACTAATTAGTTAAGTGGAAATTGTGTTAAGCTGTCAACCATTTTGACATTTCCTACATGATTTTCCATTTGAAGACTAAATGTCCGGGATTTCTGATTTCTGTTAATTAGTTAGGCTCGGGAAGTCATGCTGTACGATCCTCCCTCCACAGTCACGGGTTCGATATTTGCGAATTTGATTATTTGTGAGGTGTGTGTGCCTCACACACACACACACACACCCCATTCTCCTCTTTCCTTCCCTTGCATTTTGCAAGGAGAAAGAAGGCAAGTGTGCCCTGGCAAAAGGCAAGAGAATCAGGGGAAAAACACGCACAGGCTTTCCTTCTCTGCCTCCGGTGGTCCCACTGCAACACAATGCCTCTGATTTCTACCCACCCCAGATTTGTTTTCAACAGTTTTTACAGATAGTTTAATTGCATTTTAATCATAACTTTTTGTCCATTTTTACTTATGCCTTTGTATGTGCTTCTATCTCAATATGATTTAATTTTTGCAAGCTGCCCTTAATATCACTAAGGAAATAATGATAATGATAAGAGAAACAAGCTGCTTTTCTTTTTTACTTAAGTCTCAAAAAGTTATCAAAAACAGTGAAGCAAAAATCTCATGGGACTTTAAGAGTGAAAGTGACCAACAATTAGAACATAATACAGTGGTCCCTCAACTGTTGTGAGGGTTTGGTGTGCAGAACCCTCACAAAAGTAAAAAAAAAAACAAAAAAACTGCAAATAACTCCCCCAACCCATCCAAATGAGTGTTCCTCCTCCCATCCCCTTCCAGGGCTGCCTCCCACATTCATTGCCTTTACCCCGGGTGTGCTGCCTTCCAGGCTCAGAGGGTATAAGCAAGTGAATGGGAGGGGGCCGCACCTGTGCACATGCAGTCTTTCTCCCCCACTTAGAATCATGGAAACATAGAGTTGGAAGAGACCACAAAAGCCATCAAGTCCAACCTCCTGCCAAGCAGGAACAAACACTCAAAGCACTCCCGACAGATGGCCATCTAGCCTGTGCTTAAAAACCTCCAAAGAAGGAGACTCCACCACACTCCATTGAGGCAGCAGCATATTCAGCTGTTGGACAGCTCTTGCCCTCAGGAAGTTCTTCCTAACGTTTAGATGGAATCTCTTTTCCTGTAGCTTGAACCCACTGCTCCAAGTCCTAGTCTCTAGAGCAGGAGAAAACAAGCTTGCTCCATCTTCAACGTGACATCTCATCAAATATTTAAACATGGCTATCATGTCTCCCCTTAAGCTTCTTTTTCACAGGCTAAACATACCCAGCTCTCTAAGCCCCTCCTCGTAGGGCATGGCTTCCAAGCCCTTCACCATTTTGGTCACCCTCCTCTGGACATGTTCCAGCTTGTCGATATCCTTCCTGAACTCAGGTACCCAGAACTGGACACAGGATTCCACTTGCACAGAGCATTCACTTGCATTTAGCCCAGGCCTTCCAGCTCACAGGTGCTGGCAAGTGAATGGAAGGGGGCAGCAGCTGAGCATGCTCCCCCCATTCACTTGTTTTTTCACCTGGACACACTGCCTTCCAGGCTCATGAGTGATAGGCAAGCAAATGGGAGGGACAGTGACAAGACCAGAGAAGGCACATGCTTGGGCTGCCCTCTACCATTCATTTGCCGTTTGCCCAGGTCCATGGAAGGAAAACATGCATGCCGGGCAAAAGGTAGGGGGAGGGGAGGGGGAGAAGGAGGTGGCAAGCGGACGCCTTACAAATAATCAAATACGTGAACGTCAAACCTGCAAATGTGGAGGGAGGACTGTACAGTACGCCTCCTGCAGCCGTGACCTCTCCTTCCCTTTGATTCTGCTCTCTCCAAGGATTGCCACATCTGTAACCAAACTCTCCTTTTCACAAATGTGAACTCACACAAAGCTTTATGTCCCATTATCACCAACTGGCATGGGTACACACACATTGCATCCATTAATCATAATGGGATGGAGCATTTGTAGGTTTTTGTTTCTTGTGATGGTTCCTGGAAAACAATCCCTGCAAATACGGAGGGCACACTGTATGCCAGATATGAGAGCCAGTGGTGTGTAGTGGACTGAGTGATAGACTACAACTCTGGAGACCAGGTTTCGAGTTCCCATTCAGCCATGGAAACCCACTGCGTGACCCTAGGCAAGTCACACTCTCTCAGCCTCAAAGGAAGGCAAAGGCAAACCCTCTCTGAACTAAGCTTCCTGTGAAAAACCCATGATAGGGTTGCCTTAGGGTTGTCATAAGTCAGAAACGACAAAGACACACAACAACAACAAATGCCAGATACGGTTAAGAAAAAAAGAAAGTTTGATTATAGATGTGACAGCCCTTGGGGACAGCAGAATCAAAGCTAAAGAGAGATAAAAGATTATGAAATAACTGAAACCTACAAATGGAGTTTCTGTTCCTCTGGAAAAAGAAAACGGTGTTCCAGTGGCGAGAGGTGCTATGAGAGTATCACCAAGGAGACTGACAAAAATAGTTAAATCAAATTGCCATAGACAGAATTACAACTGAAAAAAGTGACACCACCATTGCTGTTGTGGTGGTGGTGGTGGTGGTGGTGGTGGTGAGCCTTCAAGTCATTACTAACTTATGGCAACCCTAAGGCAAAGCTATCAAAGAGGTTTTCTGGGGCTGAGAGCATGTGCAGCACCCAAGTTCACCCAGTGGGTTTCCATGGCTGAGTGGAGAATTGAAGACTGGCGTCCAAGGCCATAGTCCAATGCTCAAACCATTTCGTCAAGATGGCTCTGACAATAGCATAGTCTCCAACATTTCATAGACAAAAATCTTAAAATGGGGTTTGAGAGGTGTTAAAATGAAGCTCAAGAAGAACACAAATTTATGATACAATTCATATCTGGATCAGTATGCAAAGGGATTTTGTAGCACCTTTTGAGACCCAGGGCTTTTCTGCACTACACTGTTCTGGTGCTATTATTCCACATTAAACATCCTGTGGAATTCTGGGGTTTGTAGTTTCCCGAGGCCAAAGAGCTCTTTGGCTGAGAATTCTAAATGCCCCTCCCTAAACTGCAAACCCCAGGATTCCACAGGATGTTGAAAGTGAAATAACAGCACTATAATAGTGTAGTGCAGAAAGATCTTCCTTGAGAGAAAGACATTGGTAGCATAAGCTTTTGTAGACTTAAGGCTACAAAAACTTATGCTACCAACTTCTTTCTCTCTGTTTGCATACAAATTTATGAGGGCAGGGTGCACCAGGCCTAGCTGTGACAAGCACCTGCTCCAAAAAACCCAACCATGCCCTCCTTAAGATGTATTTGTTATTGGAATATGAAAAGCAGCATGTGTTCAGATCTCTCTCCGGCACTGAATAGAACACTCCATTCGTCCGTGTTTGTATTTAGCTAGGGAGCTCCCTCCCGAGGCAGAGAGCAGAAATAGTAAGACATGAGGTCAGCTGGATGGTTGAGATTAGGGATGAGCCAACCAAATCCTTGAAGCCTCGAATCGTGGGCAAGGATTCGAGATTCGGGGATCAGAATCTCTCCACCAAAATAGGCAAATCGAATCTCTGAAATCCTTCAGAGAGAAGGTGGCGAGGAGTGCTATCTCGCGCTCCCACCGACAGCATCCTGCCGGGGCGGACAGCAGAACGTGGTCAGGTTTTTCAAAATTGGGACTTCCAGGGCCTGCCAAAAGGCCTGATTGGCCGGTGGGCCCCTGGGCGCGAGAAAATCGTGGTATAAAGCCGTGGGCGCACTGGGGCTGCTTGTGCCCGTGGATGCTTCCCCCTGCAAAGTAATAATCCGTATCCTTTTGATTTGAGAGTTATGTATTTCATATAGTAGATGAACATGTCTATTGCATTGGTGTCTTCTTGATGAGAAGTATTAAGAAACTATTTTTTAATTTGTTTTTCATTAAACAAAGATGTCAAATTCTGCTTCAAAAACACTTTTCAGTAAAAGTGCTTTTTTCCCCTTGCTTTTTAAACCTTTTTTTAAAAAAAAAGATTCAAAAGATTTGAGATTTGTGAGTTTAATGGATTCCCAGAACCTTCCAGGGATTTGGATCTGGATTCAGATTTTGCAAATTCTCGATTCATCCCATCCCTAGTTGAGATCATGTTCAGTGGTTGCAATAGAATCATAGAGTTGGAAGAGACCTTCAAGTCCAGCCCCATTCTGCCATATAGGAAGACACCCATCAAAGCATTTCTGACAGATGGCCATCCCATCTTGGTTTAAAAACCTCCAAATAAGGAGCCTTCATCATAATCCCAGGCAGCGCATTTGGCTTTCAAACTGCTCTTGCCATCAGGAAGTTCTTCCTAATGAAATTGCTTTTACTTAAATTTGAAGCCTTTGTTCTGTGTCCTAATCTCTGGTGCAGCAGAAAATAGACTTGCCCCATCCACTACATGACATCTCTTCAAATATTTAAACATAACTATCATGTCGCCTCTTAACCTTCTCTTCTCCAGGCTAAACACAACCAGCTTCTTAAGCTGCTTTTCATAGGGCATAGTTTCCAGGCCTTCTACCATTTTGTTGCCCTTCACTGGATATGTTCAAGCTGGTCAATATCCTTCTTGAATTGTGGCACCCAGAACTGGTTCTGCTATGCCAGATTTACACTGCATTGCTCCACTGCAAAGCTGATCATGAAACACACAAGCCTTGCACTGTTATACTTAGATAGGAGATGGCCAACAAATATCAGGTGCTACAGGTTGTATTGCAGAGGAAGGAACTAGCAAAATTACCCCTGAGTATTCCTTCCTAAGAAAACCTCATGAAATTCATGGGATCACCTTAAATCAACCGGCGACTTAAAGGCACATAAGCACACAGTGCCACCTGTGCACACCATGCCCTCCGACACGTCACAGATGAAAACTGGGACCTGTGTGCCCAAGTAAGAGCTTAGTTAAGGTGGCAAACGTTATTAATGAAGAAGAATATACAAACTAGGAAAGGCTGCAGTGGTTTGCTTTTGCCTGAGTCTACTGGGAAGGGCAAGATTCCATCCCCACTGCTCCTGCTAAGTTAATTGAGTACAAACTACTTTTTGTAGTTTGAGCTGAGATTGCAGCAATGAAAGTAAGTACAGGACAAAGGGAGGGAAGTGGGAGGAGGAAAGAGAAACTAGGACATTTGAAAAGCGGCTGGAAAAATGGGCAGACAGAGGATGAATCGGGACTGACCCTGCAAAATTGGGACAGTTGGAGGCCAGTCCTGGAAGTCCCAGCCTTCCTATGTTGGAAACAGAAGCATCAGAGCCTAGGCTGTTCCCTAGCTTGCCTGCTAACTGGTGGAATAATAGATCACGGTCTGAAAGTTGGAAAAAGAGGGAAGAGGTGGGACTCACAACCAGGAAATCAAGCACGAATGTCTTTTGATGTTTCATTTCTTTTTTTCTTTTTGGTTTGCTAATGAGATATCCCACCAGTGACATACCAACTCATAAGTCCACCCTATGCTTGCATATGTCTTCTTTCTTTTTTTTTTCTTCTGGTCATTGCAGAGGTTGGTCTTCTCTTCCACCCTCTCCAATGCAATGATTAAAAGAAGCTCTAGTAGACATCTAATAGAAGCTCTAGTAGGCATTTAATAGAGGTGTTACCCTGTTCTCTGGGGGTCTTGGGAGGGACACCTAAATAACCAAATCATAAAACACAACCTTGGGGAAAATTTGCTGGAGCACTCACTTAAGCTAGCGAGATGCAGGGTAACTTAGCAGGATCTTGCAACCCAGCTTCTACGGGATCAGGTCAGTCAAGCAGCCAGACAGGTTTAAAGTAATAAAAATGATGTTTTATTGAATACAGGCAAATGTCAAAGACACCACAGTCACACAGACAACTAAGGAATCAGAAGTTGAATTAGAGAGAGAGGTTTTCAGAGGGAAATGGGTGATACGACACCTGTCTCGTAGTCTTGGACCTTAGGAGAGAAGCCGGGGATGCGGAGAAGAAGCTCAGCTCGATTAGCTGAGGGGAGCTCGAAATGGCAGCAAGGCGGGATGGAACTCTGGAGCAGGTTGAGAGATCCGAGGAAGGTCTCGGAATCAGGGGTTTTTATAGGGTAAATTGGGACTGCAGGCCATGCCTTACTCGGGGAAAAACAATGAGTTTTGGGTGCGAGACAATGTCTCGGAAAGGTCACAACTTTGCATGATGGAATCAGAGCTGAATCAACAATGGTGTGGCCAGTATGCAAATGCGCAGCGCTTACCAGTGGACGGCACAACCTTTGTCCAGCAGCCTGCTCGGGACAGGAAGCTTTGGCCATTATCGTGCATATGTAATGAGGTGTTTGCCAGAGAGGTCCCTGAAGCGATGAACCAGCTGTGTCTGGCCTGCCTGGGTGGGGAATGGAATGTCCAGCAATTATCGGCCGTGCCTGTCTGCGTGCTTGTCCGGTGGCCTCGCAAACATGTGGAGCGGGGTGGTGGAAGAAAACCGAATCGTTTGACATCAAAATGATATCTTAGGGGTGTCCCCAAGGAGGTCTAAACTGCAGTAACAGAGGCCCTAGTAGACATCTAATAGAGGCTCTAGCAAATGTACTGAAGCTCTAGTAGATGTCTAATAGAAATCATAAGTGTCTTCATTGACAGAATTTAAGATTTGAATTAATAAAAATGAAGGACTGTGACACTCTAACCAGGATTTTAAAAGATGTTTCAACAGATGAAAGTGAAGCTGACTGGATACCATTAATATATATGAAGAATAAAATGTAGATGTAGATGGTAACAAGTCTTAAATAAGGATTTATAAAATATCAGATCCATATTTTGAATGTAGATGTAGCTTGGGAACAAAATATAAAGACATGAACCCCCAAAACTTAAAGGGAAATTGGAATTTATAGGGGTATGAAAGAAGAAATAGGGCACTCAGGCAGAATAATCGTTATAATAATAATAATATTAATTGGTCTGAATATAGAAGTTGTTAATAGAGGAGTCTTTATATTTTTGAGCTGAATGCAACCCTACAAAGGAAAGTTGGAAGTGAAGTCACAACAAAATCAGGGATAAAAGAGGACATCAAATGCCTCATGTTACCACAAAAGTAGATGAAAGTATACATTTGTATTATGGTTGAATTCAAGATGAAACTACAGTTTATGTATCCTTTCTTTATTCATTAAGGAAATAATGGATTCATTTATATTGTACACCATAGGGAAGAACTCGATATTGGTTGTTTAAAAGTATTTTAGTTTAGTTTATTTATTAATACTTGCTACGATTGTTTGATTTACCATATAAAGTTGCTCTTAATAAAAAATAATAATTAAAAAAAAGACCCCCTTCTGGACTGATTGCTGCCTGCAAGCCATTCCATTGCTAGTGGAGAGTGGGGTCGGAGGACCATCCGGGTGGCCCCATAGCCCAGGAGCGGCCAACTGTGGCAAGCTAGAGGGTGGCATCAGCCCATCGTGAAACCTTGGAGGGCTACATATCTTCCATCACGTACCAGTCCCACAAAAATGAACCTTATTTTTGCTCAGAAATCTCCTTTAAGTGGTGAAGGAAAGTTTGGGCATATTTTTTGGGCCCCTGGGGCCATTTTAAGCCAAGAGAGGCCATTTTAAAAGAAACAGGAAGTGATGCGAAGTCATTTCCTGTTCACTTCCTTTTTTTAAAAAAAAAGATCTCTCCTCAGCCCACCCCTAAAACATGATAAAGGTACTCTACTTGCCCCTTAGAAGGCATCTGGGAGCATTTTAGGGCAAAAAAACTGGACTCCTGGTGCCACAAAGAGAGTGCCAAGGGGCCACATGTGGACTCCAGGCTACACTTTGCCTACCTTGCTGTATCCACATGCAGACTGAGGACATTATCTGCCAAGATTTTCTAGGGGAAACCCAGTGAATCCCAGCAAATGATGCGCTCAGTCTGTGCTTGGCTATGAGGACACAAGTTCTTTCCGCACGAGGCAAGGGAATCGCTCCGTGCCGTTACCTACCGCTTCTTCTGGGGTCCGAAGCAACGCGGACTGCCCCTGAAGCCCTTCCGCAGGGCTCCTCCTTGCTCCAGGGCGAATCAGAGCAGTGTGAGGTCTGTAGATCTGCACTGCTCCGGCTTCCAAAGTGGCGGCTTCCGGTTGGTCGTGGGTCCCGACCAGCCGCTGAAGCTCGCAACGCCTAAAGCCCACCGTCCGCAGATCGCAGGCTCGCATAGGTGCAAGCCTGCAAATCTGCACAAGGGAGCAGGAACGCAACGGCACGTTCCAGGAAAATAAATACCTGTTTTCTGCAGTCTTTGGAAAACACGCTGGAGGATCACTTGGGGTTGTTTTGGAGCGGACTGAGGTGTGGATCTCCGGTAAGTAGTCCACTCCTAGTCTGCTCCAAGGTGCAGATGACCTCCGTGAGAGGACACACTGCCCAGATGCAGATTGCCTGGTGTGGAAAGGGCCACACTCAGAAGCACTAGTCCCCCTCTATTCTGCTTTGGTCAGACCCCACCTGGACTACTGTGCCCAGTTCTGGGCATTACAATTAAAGAACAACATTGACAAGCTGGAAGGTGTCCAGCCGATGGTGACCAAAATGGTCAGGCAACCAAATGGTCGGGCAACCAAATGGTCAGGCAACCAAAGTCCTTTCAACTCAGGCAACTTTTCACTCACTAACTGATCACTGCAGAAGAGTCTTTTAATATGTCATTTAATGATTGTCCTTTCCCCATCTTTCCTTGCTGTATTTTAAAATGGTTTTAAAGCTGTTTTACCTTGGTGCTTGGTTCTAATAGGACAGCTTCATTAATTGTATTTCAAATGCATGGAAGCGGCTCCAAGGGCCATACGGTCAAATCCCTTCCAGGGCAGAAATCCACCGCTAATGTCTTGTTTGGATGCTGGTAGTGCTTTTTTGTTTTTAGCTGCAGTTTATAAATCTCTTTGGGTCTTGGACCATCTTGCACCGGGAGACAAGGCAAGATATAAATAAAACAAAACAGTGATCACAGTCTTGCTATTGTGTGATCCCCGTCTGGAATCCTGTGTCCACTTCTGGGCACCACAGTTCAAGAAGGATATTGACAAGCTGGAATGTGTCCAGCAGATGGCAACCAAAATGGTAAAAGGCTTGGAAACCATGAAGCCCTATGAGGAGTGGCTTAGGAAGCTGGGTATGTTTATAGCCTGAAGGAAAGAAGGCTAAGAAGTGACACGATAGCCAAGTTTAAATAGTTGAAAAAATGTCATATAGAAGATGGAGCAAGTATGTTTGCTGTTGCTCCAGAGACTATGACATGGAGCAATGGCTTCAAACTTAAGGAAAAAAGATTCCATCTAAATTTTAGGAAAAGCTTCCTGACAGTAAGAACACTTTGACAATGGAATACTTGGGAGTGTGGTGGAGTCTCCACCTTTTGTCAGGTTTTTAAACAGAGACTAGATGGACAACTGTTAGGAATGTTTTGGTGGTGTATTTCTGCATGGCAGGGGTTGGACTTGATGGTCCTTGTGCTCTTTTCCAGTTCTACAGTTATGTCTCTCAGTCTTTTCTTCTTCATGCTAAGCATACTCAGCTCCCTAAGTCATTCCCCATTAAGCTTGGTTTCCAGACCTTTGATCATCTTGGTTGCCTTTCTCTGGACATGTTCTATCTTGTCAACAGGCAGTCTATGTGAAAAGGATCTATGGGTCTCAGTCAACCATAAGCTAAACATGAGTCAATAGCATGATGCAGCAGCCAAAAAGCCAGTGCAATTCTGGGCCTCATCTTCAGAAGCAGAGGGTCTAGATCAAAGGAAGTAGAAGTTTACTCTGTTCTACTTTGATCAGACCTCACCTGGAATATTGTGTCCAGTTCTGGGCACCACAGGTCAAGGAAGACATTGACAAGCTGAAATGTGTCCACAGGAGGGTAATGAAGATGGTGAAAGGTCTGGATCAAGACCAATGAGGAAGGGCTAATAGAGCTGGGACGTTTAACTTAGAGAAGAAGAGTGAGAGGTTACATGTTAGAATCATAGAGTTGGAAATGACCATAGGGGCCATCCAGTCCAACCACTTTCTGCCATGCAGGAACACACATCAAAGCACTCCCAACAGATGGTCATCCAGCAAGATGGAGACTCCACCATACTCCAAGGCAGCATATTCCAGGATATGTTGCTGTTGTTGCTGTGACTTTCAAGCCATTTCCAACTTACGGCAACCCTAATGTGAACCTATCATAGATTTTCTGGAGCTGAGATTGTGTGACATACTCAAGGTCAGCTAGTGGGTTTCCATGGCCAAGCAGGAAATCGAATCCTGGTCTCCAGGGTTGTAGTTGAATGCTCAAATCACTACACTTCACTGGCTCTGGTGACATGATAAATATTTTTAAATCTCTGAACGGATCAAAGAATCATAGGATCATGAAGTTGGAGGAGACTAGAAGGACCATTGAGTCCAACTCCATTCTGCCATGCAGGAAGACACCATCAAAGCTTTCCTGACAGGATGTTATGTGAAAGGTGGAATAAGCTTGTTTCCTGCTGCTCCAGAGACTAGGAGACAAACCAGTGGATTCAAGTTACAAGTAAAGAGATTCCACCTAAGTGTTAGGAAGATCTTCTTTGCTGTAAGAGCTGTTTGATAGTGGACTAGGTTGCCTTAGAGGAGATGGACTCCCCTTCTTTGGAGGTATTTAAACAGAAGTTGGAGGGGAACCCTCAGGATGGCCATCCAACCTCTTCCAGCATGGCAGAGATTGGGCTAGATGGCCCTGGTGGTTGCTTCCAACTCTGTGATTCTATAAATAACACAAAGGTTTAGTAGCCCAACTGATGCATCACTCTGCAGGCAGAAATTTCCACTACCCACGCCCCATATAGGATCCTGGCCACCTCAAGATAAATCCTTCGTCCTTGTGCTATCTGTTTTTGACCATCCCTGTCCTCCTCTCTTCTCCAGATTGACAGCATGCAAGCTCTGCTGCATTGTCCAAACGTGCTGGTCTGTGTTGGCAGGGAGCCCTTCAAGCCAATGGTGAAGGATAACTCCAGGAGACGCTCCTCAGAGAAACTGCCTGGCCTGACTTCCCGATCCAGCAACAATGGTGAAAACCAAGAAAGTAAGAAAGATGGCAGTCAATGAAATGTGGGTTGGTCTTTTCCACGGGGAATTCATGGCAGCTAGTGGCTTCCCTGTCAATGGAGTAATGAAGCCACTCTGGGGTCTAGTCTGAAATTTGAAGGAGTTATCCAATGGGCTGAATCTCTATGAAGGTGAAGATTCACCTCCGTGTGAGTTTTGACTAAGAACCAGAGTGGATTCATTGTGTTGGGCATGACTGAATTAACAGTCTCCCCTTGTTTCCTAGGTAGAATAATGGAGCTGAAATTAGGTCCTGAATCAGGTTGGGAAGGAGTCACACACACAGACACAGACACAGACACACACAGATACAGACATACACAATTACTCTTGGCCAAGAAGGAACATCTTCTCAGCCCCTGCTGTCAGCTTGGCTGCAACAGTAGTCTGATCAGATGAACAAAGCTTTATTGAAACATCAGCATTTTTATAGCATTTCCAAAGACAGAGTTGCTTCAGTATGATTTGTGAGACAGAAAACAGAACATTCTAACATAGGTGTCATCTTGTCTGTGAACAAACATAGATTCTCAGTCAGTTATCTTAATTGACTTTTGACACAATTCTTGCAAAAGGACAGATTGGCTTGATTAGAATTGCTTAGGAATTTGGAAACAAAACACTAAATGCTCCGAAAACTCTTTATTCCCAGCAACTTCCCCTGCTGATATGGAAGCCACCAAGAGCCACTGATATCAGTGTGTTTGAGGAATGTATTGCTAGTCCTCCATCTATAGGTCTTTGGGCTGACAATAAAATGAGAAGTGGGAATGGTGTTGCTGGATCAGATGCAGCTGAGTCCAGGAAGCCTTCCACACTACAAAATGTTAACACCGTGGTTCCATGGCTGCATTCTGGGAGTTGTAGCTTTGGGGAGGCACTATATCTCTATCTGAATCAGAATTCTAAATGCCCATGCCTGAATTGCCAATCCCAGCATTCCATAGGATGGAACCACTGCAATTAAAGTGGGATCATAGTGCTATAACTGTGCAGAGTTAAAGGATCCCCAATTCCTGACTTCACTCTTAGCTGGCCAAGATAGAATAAGCCTGAATCCTATGATTTATTTCTAATAAAGGTATGCACACTGGCTTAATTGTTGACGTCAACATGTAAGTTCATCCTATTGATTCTACTCTGGTTGAGACTAACACCCAGATTCACTCCACAGTCTTAATTGCTGTGTTGCAAGCAATTATGACAACAGTCTTTGTAACCTAACTTGCCCCAGAGAGTCTAAAAATGCAGATTTTTGGTCAGTCTAGAACAATAGACCCATTCTTAGCAGTTTTTGGATCCCCACCAAAAACAGGTCTTTTGTGAAATTAAAGAGTCAATTTGCCCATTCAAAAAGTACTTTGACTGGAATCCTGTTGGTGTCTCGTGCACACCTAAGCTCATCTGTGGAAATGATTGAGCATTTCTGTAAGGGTGTGCAACATCTGCATTCAGCTCCAGGTTGCAGAAGCAGAGTTACACATGCAGTACCATTATATATGCATGCACATTGCCTGTTTGTTTGTGCTTTTGGTTGCACATTTGGTATCTCGGTTCCATAGTGCAACCGTACCATTCAGCACAAGGGTTGCATAGTACAGTTCATAGAGAAATCCACATGTGGAGATTCATGCTTTGTAACCCCAGTGTAGGATCTTGGCCGTTGCATTACACTGGATTAATAGATACATTTTGGATAAATTCACTCCCCCCTCCTTAAAATCTTGGAAGTGCCTGGAACTGAACCTATATCCTTGACCAATCAAAACATGTGCCTGATCATTGAGTTTCTTGTATCACATTCAGTATTTTTTGTGCATCTGCTTATAATTTCTTTTTTCTATCTTCTCATTTCTTACCCCACTAACCCCTTGTAAAATACAGTGAACTTTGGACTGGAAGCCAAAAAGAGTGTGATGCACCCACGGTCATCCCTGAGCAATCGGTCTGCGAGGTTTTCCTTGTCATCAGAAAAATCTTCCACAAATGGCCTAGCGATGTCACCAGAAAATGGCGCTCCTTTTCCACGCAACTGTCCGCATGCCAAAGCTGGCGACCTGGCCCATTCCTTGGTCAACGACGACATTGAGAAGAGGGTGCATGTGAATAAGGATGGCAGCTTGTCTGTTGAGATGAAAGTCCGCTTCCGTCTGCTCAATGATGAGACTCTCCAGTGGTCCACACAGATCAGGAAGTCCAGCTTGATGAATACCTTACCTTGTGAAGAACTGAGCATCAACCACAACAACGGACTAGAACCCATGGAGAACCCTGAAGCTAGCTCCGAGTTGGATGACTCATTATATCCCTGTGATGTTGACTCTTACATGTCCAATCTCGACGAGTCCGAGAATGACGAGGCTCGTTGCCATAAGTGTGGGAAGCCGTGCAAAGACTATGACATCTGGAAGAATCCTATGCACACTTCTCAGAAAGAGGAGCCAGCGGTGAAGAGCACTTGGTACACCCATTCTTCATGCTCAAGCACCTCATCTCACCGGAGGATCATACGCAAAAAGGTAGCCTCAGTCGACAGCATCCGCACCTCATCCAGTGGAGAGGAATATTCCAAACATGTGGTGCGAGAGTCTTCTCATTATTCAGAGACTGTAGAGAATATGGTAGAATACCATTCAGTTAAAAATCGCTGCTGTCAACACGGTTGCAGCCAGACCAGCCCAAGCCAGAGGGAGTCACCTGAGGAAATGGATGCCATACCAAACTCAGCCAATTCACAAAATGAGGAGGAAAGCACAGTGGAGGGAGGAGGAGGAGAAGGAAAAAGTAAAGGTAGCCGGCCTGGGAGCAGCAAGTCAAAATCCTCTCAAGCTTCTGCAGAAAGCCAGGCAAGAGTGTGTGAGGAGACCAGTAGTTTGGCGAGAACCATTTCCTCTGGTAGCATCAAGGAAAGAGGTGAGGTGGGAGATGTTGTTGTCACCTCATCCTCTCCGAACAGCATCCACAGCAAATCCAGTAAGGGCAGCATAGTTGGTGGAGCAACAGAAAATGCTGATGAGGTTTCCGAGAATGATCAAGCGGTTTCTTCCTTCTCCATGGATTCATGCCCTAAGAAAGATGCTGCAGAGGAAGAAACAGAAAAGGAGGACGAAGAGATCAATGAAATATATTCTGTTTCAGAAAATTCAGCATCCAATTTGTGTGGCAAAGATGAAGTCATTGAGTCTGGAAGAAGTTCTACAGCAAGGTCCTTCGGGTCTGAATCTTGTGCTGGGAACAACCAGAGGAGTGACAGTGATGAAATACACATGTGCAGCGCTGCTTCGGCTTCCTCCAGATCCTCCAAGAGGAGCAAGCACAGCCAAAATCACCTGGAGGTAGCATCCAACAGATCTGTTGGGTCATCTAGAGGATCCACCTCCAGTAAGAAGAAGAAGAGGTCAAAAAGTTCTCTCCATGCAGAAGATGCAAGGTCAAGCAGCAAGGCTTCCCATTATTCCAGAAGTTCATGTGAAGTGAAGAAAAGAGATTCAGAAGGTCAGGAATCCCAGGGTTCAAGTCCTCCTCCCTCACTTGTGTCATCCTTAAGCGAGGGGGTGGTTCCTCCAGCAAACAATGAGGAGAGCACCAGCAGTATTTCCAAGTGCTACAGCAAGTCTTCCAAAAACAGCCAGAAAGAGAACCAGGCAGATGACTCCAGCAAGATATCATCTCCTTGTTCCAGCTTCTCAGACAGCGGTGGGAAGAATGGAAATGGAATTCCCAAAGTTAGTTCTCCAGAAGACTCTTCAAAACTGAGAAGTATGTCAGAATCTACCTGCTCAAAATGTGGCCACATAACAAAATCCTGCCGTGATGATCTTCGGAGTGCGAGTTCAAGGGTTTCTTCATATTCTGAAGGCAGGAGCAGATATGCAGAGACAGAGGCTTCCAGGAGAAGTGATGATGCTTGCTCGCAGTCAAGTGTGGCACTGTCATCCAAATCAAGACGAAAGAAAACCAGCAGCCTCCATGCTGATGTGGAACGTTCTAGCCAAGTTTCAGCCTCTGAGTCTGCATCCATGTACAGCTTGTGCTGCCCTGTCCCTCCGAAAGGGAGACCCAGTAGCCGAAAAAGTAGGACCATGCTGCTGAAGAAGAGCTCTAAAGGGAGCAACGCATGCACAGAATCAGAGGTGATTGCAGTCAAGAAGGAAAAAGAAGCAACTGCCTCACAATCGCCTGAGACAGAGGTGGCACATGGGGAAGGGAATGCCTCTGAACCTTTGAACACAGAGAAGGGGTCATGCCAAGAGAAGATCCAAGAAGAGATAGAAACAGAAGTTTCTGCTCCTGACGGTAGTGATGGAGTCATCCCTTCTTCTCTGCCCAATGCTTCTCCAGAAGAAGTTGTTCACGAATGGCTGCGGAAGATTCCATCAGATACCCTGCTGATGAAATGTGAGATGCAGGATGATGGGGAAGATGCAGAAGTAGATGCAGAAATACCAGGCTGTTCGAACAGTCAGGAGTTGTTGGAGGAAGAAGCAGAAGAGAAGAAAGAGGATTCCAAGGAAGCTGAAAGCCCAGCAGCTGCTGCTGAGGGAGCAGAAGATGAGCTGGCTGATGAACAACCAAAGGAGGATTTCAATGAGGAGAAGACTTCTGAAGCTGTGCTAGAAGAGACAGAAGCTGGAGAAGAAAAGGGTGACCACTCTGTGCCCTCTGGCCAAAACAATCACAAAAAAGACTTGCCCAACACCATTCAGACTTCTGTGCAGATCATGAAAGCGCTCCTGGCATCCAAACAAGAGCCAACACTGGACCGATCACACAGTTTGCCAGAGGTCTCCCCTACGATGGGGAGGAAACTCAGCAACTCAGCCAATATCTTGATCACCTGCCTTGCCAGCCTTCAGCTCCTTGATGAAGAGCTGGACCCATCCAGCAAATCAAATAAAGGTCTCAACAGGCCAAGATATACAGAGCTCCTGAACATTTTCCAGGCTCTCTGGTGTGGGTGTGCATCTGAAAAAGGGGGCCCAAGTTCTGGTGTGGAAGAAGAAGGCCAGGCAAAAGTGCCCTCGGGTTTCAAAGGCCACTGCTCAAAAGAGGGCGACTTCACACCCATGTCCTCTTCAGGGGTTGATGTGAGTAGTGGTGATGGAGGCTCAGGAGAAGGGAGCGTGGCTGGTGGCCGGGAGCGTGCCTTGTCACAAGAGAAAACAGAAGAAGTCAAACCCTCTGAAGAAGAAGCAGAAAACACAGAAGTGGAAGCTAATAATGAAGATGACCAAGGTGACATTTCTCAGGCACCAATGTCACACTCACAATCAGAAGGAGGAGAAAAAGTGGACTCTGCTGGTGGGGAGGAAGCAGCTGAAGCCAAGGAGGACGAAGGCGATGACTGTGAAACTGGGCAGGAGCGTGAAAAAGAAACTGCTGAAGAGGCGGAGGAGGAAGAAATTGGTGAGCAAGAAAACGAAAATGTAGAATGTGAAGAAGTGAATGCTGATGGAGATGCTCTTCAAGTAGAAACCCAAGAAGATAGCATTGTTAGTGAAGGAGAAGACAGCCCTAATCAAGAAAATGCTGACAAAGTGACTGAAGAGCCAAGCAACCAAGAAGTAACTGAAGAGCCAAGCAACCACGAAGCAACTGAAGAGCCAAACAACCAAGAAGTAACTGAAGAGCCAAGCAACCAAGAAGAAACTGAAGAACCAAGCCACAATGACCCAGGTACAAAGGAGGGTAATGGCATGGAGGAATCTGACATGAATGGAGCAAAGCAGCTGGTGGGTACATCTGAAGCTGATACTCAGCCCAGCAGCAACATAGTTCTCCAGCCCTCAGTGAAAGTTTCCCCTATGGTCCAACAGAAGTCTATTGACCCTGACCCTGTCTGGGTGCTGAAACTTCTGAAGAAGATTGAGAAGGAATTCATGACTCACTATGTCAGTGCCATGAATGAGTTCAAAGTGAAGTGGAACCTGCCAAACACTGATGAGGTGAACCTGATGATCTCTGAGTTGAAGGAAGAAGTGAGTCAGAGGATACAAAAGATTATTGATAAGGAGCTAAAGAAAGTCAGAAGCAGGGCAGGCAGGAGGATCCCCAGACCTCCAGATGAGGAACTACGCCGCGAATCTACCCTTCAGGTGGAAAACCGAAGACGCCGTTTGCAGAGCATTCGTAAAATGTCCCTCTACAGCGACCGGAATACAAACCAGAGTAACCAAAATGAGACAAGAAAGTTGTCCTATGAGATAGATGAAGATTTCCTTTTTAGTAGTATCAGAGATGATGATAGTGAGCTGCCCAGTGAGGAGGAATATTGTCCATGTGATGCTTGCATCAGGAAGAAAATGGAGGCCAGAGCCATACGAGGCCCAGTGATTCCACCAGTGGCAGCCAACGCACCCATTACGAAGGCTTTTGACCTCCAGCAGATCCTGAAGATGAAGAAAGGCAGTGTTCATGAAAAGATGGTAGAGCCCAATATGGCTGAAATGGGCCAAGGCGAAGAAGCTGAAGGAGACACTACCGAACCTGAGGCCAATCAGGAAACGGAACCTGTTGAGGAAAAGGAGGTTGGTGAAACCAATGACAAAGAAGAAGAGGAACAGCAGGAGATAAAAGAAGCTGAAGCAGAAGCAGAAGCTCTCTCAGGCAGAGAGGAAGCATCTGAAAATCAGAACTGTGAAGAAGCAGGGGAAGGGGGAGTGGCTGATGAAGAAGCAGAGGAGGAAGGAAAACAGGAAGTGGGAGAGGAAGAAGAAGATAAGGGAGGGAAAGAAGAAGTGAAGGAGGAAGTAATGGAGGCAGAAGAAAAGGAGGAAGAAATGGGTGAGAAAGAAGAAGAGAAGGAGGAAGAAGATGCAAAGGAGGAGGAAGAAGAAGAACATGCGAAAATAGAAGGAGAGGAGGAAGAGCAGGAAGTGAAAGAAGATGAAGCAGAATTTCTTCCAGATAGAGAGGAAGTGTCTGAAGACTGTGAAGTAGCAGAGGGAGAGGAAGCAACAAATGAAGAAGAGGAGGAGGGGGCAGAAGAGGAAGTAGGAGAGGAAGAAGAAAAGGAGGAGGAAGAGGGTGCGCAAGAAGAAGAGAAGGAGGAGGAAGACACAAAGGAGGAGGAGGAAGTAGATGAGAAAGAAGAGGAAGAAGTGGAAGCAGGAGAAGGAAATGGAGAGAAGGAGTCTGTGAAAGAAGAAAATGAGGGGGAAGAAGTTGAAGAGAAGGAAGCAATTGAAGAAGAAGAAAAAGAGGAAGAAGCGAGTGTGAAAGAGGAAGAAGAGGAGAAAGAAACAGTGGAAGAGGAAGTGGAAGCAGGAGAAGAAAAGGAGGAAAATTCTGTGAAAGAGGGAGAAGAAGAGAGGGAAGAAAACGAAGAGGGGTCTGTGAAAGAGGTAGCAGAAGAAGATGCAGTAGAAGGAAAGGAAGAGGGAATGGATGAAGAAGAACAGGGAGGAGAAGAAGAAGCTCATGATGAAATAGAAGAAGAAAAGGAAGAGAAATCTGTGAAAGAGGAAGAAGAAGAAAAGGAGGAAGGGGAAGAAGAAGAAGAGGAGGGAGAAGAATTGGCTGAGAATGATAATCAGGAAGTAGAAGACAAAAGTGAAGTAGAGACAGAAAGGAGTGAAGAAGAAGAGAAGAACGTAAATGAAGAACAAGAAGAAGAAACAGAAAAGGAAGACCAAGAAGCTGAAGAAGAACCCAAAATGGAAGATGATGGTGCAGCAGAACAGCCAGAAGCAGGAGAAGGAGAGAGCCAAAAAGATGAATTTGAATGTGTAGAAAACATTGGTGATGCTGGAGGCTCTGAAGCCGAAGCTGTAGGAGAGGAAAATGAAATTGGGGAAGATACTCAAGCTGGCGGTGGAGAAGAGGTTGAGGAGAATGATGCCAAACCAGAAGAAGAATGTGAAGTGTGTTCAGAAACAGCCGGAGCAGAAGAAGGCGGCGAAAACAAGGAGAGTGATCATGAAGCTGGAGAGAAGGAAGAGGAGGCAGAGGGAGAAGAGAGCAATGAACCTGGGCAGGCTGATGGAGATGAAGAGGAAGATGATTGTGAAGAACCCAGTGAAGCTGCAAAGAACCTCCGGAAAGCTTCGGCCATCTCATCCATGGCGAATTGTTCACAGCAATCCCAGAAAGGATCTGAGGATGGGAATGATGGAGAAGACTGTAAGGAAGACGATAATATGGACAAAGATGATGAAGGGGCTAAAAGTGACACAGAGAATAAGCCTGCAACGATGTATCCTGATATTGAGGAAGAGGAGGAAGAGGAGGAAGACCGAGCATCCTCCCCAGCAAGTGGTGGGAAAGGGGAAGAACCCAAAACTGATGAAGGTGAAGAGGACAACAGCCAGGTTTCTAAAAAAAGGAGGAAAACTCAGAGGCCATTGATCAGGATGATCTAGACTTTTAGGATAAACTGCATCAAAGATTTTGGGAACCTTTGGGAGAAACATGTTTTTCCCACAACTCCTAAGATGTTAGAAGTACTGGATTTTTTAAATGTATTTATTTCAATATATTCTCCATGTGACTTCTGTGTAAAAGTAAGTGTGTTCCTCCTCTTTTTTTGGAGGAACAGTGCACTTATAAAGACATAGATATCTACGGTGGAGATTTCTGCTGTCTTTCGTGGAGAAGTTTCCTCTTTCTTGTTCTTTTGCACCTGACCTTCGCATATCTTGTGGATCTTCTGACAAATGGGCATGGCTACAATCGGTGTATACTTTCACTTCCGCAAAGGAACCAAAATGCCTAGATCACAGTCTTATCTGGGGGACCTGTTTGCTGATTCCTAGGCATCATCTTCCAGGTGTGGTCATCAAGATGAGTATTGCATTACAGTGAATGTCTGACACACAGCAAACATCAAGCCTTTATCATCTCAACGTGAACATTCAAACACTGAGAGGTGCATGAATGCATGTTGACATATTTGTACCAGAATCAAATTTTCAGTGTGTACCAGCATACATCTGAGAAGGATGCATATACAAGCAGTGACTGATGGCATTCACAGAATTCATTTGTACTAATCTGAATGACATGTTTAGGAAGCAGATAAGAAGAAAGATTTCTGCTGAGACCCTGGAGAACTACCAGTCAGACTAAAGCATATTAAGTTATATGGACGAAGAGTCTGACCTGGTTGTAGTAATTGAATATTTTTTCATTTTGGCTGCACTCCTAAACACACGCTAGTAACTAGGGGGTAAGGCCATTTCCACACTAAACTGTTATAGCGCTATTATTCCACTTGCAACATCCTATGGAATCCTTGGGTTTGCAGTTTCAGGAGGGGCCCAGTGGCCCCTCCTGAAACTCCAAATCCCAGAATTCCATAGGATGTTGCAAGTGGAATAATAGCGCTATAACAGTCTAGTGTGGAAATGGCCTTGGTCCCACTGAATTCAGTGGGACTTACTTCTGAGTAAACATACTTAGGACTGTGCTGTTAATGTGGTATCTTTCAATTTATCTATCTACTTTCTTCTTAATTTTCTTTTTATACACAAACAGAGAGAACTGAAAGGTATTTGGGGCTTTTTTTTGCTTAGATAAATCAAGTCTCTCTGTCACTATTATACTCCAGGTATAGGTACCCAAAACTCAAGATCTGAATCCTTCTGGTAATTCCCATTAGAGTAGACCAACTGAATAAATTTTACTGAATTGTAAGTCAACACTTCAGTAAATCACATTGATTCAGTGGTTCTACTCTAATTGGAGTATTTGTTTTGTTTGTTTTTTGGTAGTCTTTTGCCTTATTTGTCTCTTTTGGCAGTCCACAGTGTCTGTAGAACTCTCTTCCAACTAGTTTTGAAACTGCAATAAGGGACAGATGAAACTGATGGCACGCAGGGCTGATAGGAAGAAGCTATGAAGAAGTTTGTGCTCTATTGTTGTGTGCCTTCAAGTCATTGCTGACCTAAGGTGACCCTAAGGCAAACCTATCATGGAGTTTTCTGGGGCTGAATGGGTGTGATGCACCCAAGGTCGCCTAGTGGGTTTCTGTGGCTAAGTGGGAAATCAAACCCTGGTCTCCAAGGTTGCTGTCCAATGTTCAAACCACTGTGCCAAACTGACTCTACCTAAGTACCAAATGAAAGTATTGATTAGCTCAACTTAGGCCCTTTCTGCATGAGACGCCATAAATGGATCTTTTCCGTAGTTGAGGCAGATTCTCTGGAAACAGTAGCGATGCCACGTTCCGCACCTCTCAGCATTAATGCGAACTGAAGCAGAATGTTTCTTCTGCATTTTGCCCTGCTGTGCTGGCCCTGATTGGCCTCCTGCCGGTGCCACCATTTTCTCAATGCGCAGTAAAGCACATTTAATGTTTCCGCATTGAGGCAGCATGTGGGATATATGCAGATGAGGCGGCACCAAACGGATTTTTTCCATAGTTAATGCGTCCTAGCTACTGCTTTTAGACTGGACGGCTACTGGATCGCTACGATGTCATGTGGAACTGTGGCCCCTGAAACGAATACAACCAGTAGCTACTACGTTTTAGCGACACTGTGCAGAAATGGCCTTAGCTGTGTGATTTCTCTGTAAAATCAACACACTGTCCACTTTAATCAATTCCATGATGCACACCTTTCTGTCTACCCAAAATGTGGGAGTTTTCGGTATCTTGTTCAGTCTGTATAAGAGGAAAAACTCTCCAGCCCTCAAATAAGGGACATGCCGTGTAATAAAGGACACCAACCAGTCCTATATGCAAGAGCCATCATGGTTTGAACATTGGGCTGTGATTTAGAAGACCAGAGTTCAAATCTCTGCTCAGTCATGGAAACCCACTGGGTGACTTAGGACAAGTCATTTTCTCTCAACCTCAGAGGAAGGCAAAAACAAACCCTCTCTCAATAAATCTTGCCTAGAAAACCCCATAAGTTGGAAATGACTCAAGGGCACACAGTAACAACACTGGTCTTATGAGGGACAAGATTTATCACCCTCAAATAGGGGGCATCTCTTATAATAAGGGATATCTACCAGTCCCAGAACAGACAAGGTTTCTGGACCTCAAATAAAGGATATCCCTTATAATAAGGGTCACCAAATAACAAAATGGTGAAGGGTCTGGAAGCCATGCCCTATGAAGAAAGCCTTAGGGAACTGGGTGTGTTTAGTCTGCAGAAGAGAAGGCTAAGATATAAGACATGATAGCCATGTTTAAATATTTGAAGGGATGTCATGTTGAGGAGGGAACGGGCTTGTTCTCTGCTGCTCCAGAGACTAGGACAAGGAGCAATGGATTCAAGCTGCAGGAAAGGAGATTCCACTTGAACCTCAGGAAGAACTTCCTGACAGTCAGAGCTGTCCGGCAGTGGAATCTGCTGCCTCAATGGAGTGTGGTGACGTCTCCTTCTTTCGAGGTTTTTAAGCAGAGGCTGGATGGCGACCTGTTGGGAATGCTTTGATGGGTGTTCCTGCATAGCAGGGGGTTGGACTTGATGGCCCCCGGGGTCTCTTCCAGCTCTATGCTTCTATGATTCTAACTCTCCAGCATCATGTTTCAAATGAGTTGACTGGATTGACTCATTTGAAATGCTGCGCTGGAAGAGAGTTCTGCAGATACCATGGACTACCAAAAAGACAAATACCCTCCATATTTGCTAGGGTTGGTGTGACAAAAGTTGGGGAAATTGCAAATTTCAAACTGTGTGTTTGTGGGAAAGGGGCCAAGACATGGTGGGGAAAATGGGCTCCCAGGGTCCAAACCAAACCAGTCAGGGAAAAGAGAGAGAAGGGGTTAGATCTGCGTGGTGGCCCTATACCTCCTCTCCCTCTCTCGCCCATCTCCTTCCTTGGGTGTGTGTGGGGCATTGGGAGAGGGCTTGTGGTGCTGAGAAGCTGAGCTGCAATCCATCCTTCCTGGCCAGCCTGTCAATGGTGGAGGAGGAGGAGGACCAGAGGATGGTTTTTAAAGGCCTGCAGGGCTTGCTGCATGGAAAGAGGGAAGGTTCCCCTGGAAAAGAAGCACCTGATGTGGAAATACAGGGGTTGAAGAAACTTAGGGCCTTTCCACACTACAGCTATAGTGCTGTTATTCCACTTTCAACCTCCTCTGGAATCCTGGAGTTTACCGTTTAGGGAGGGGCATTTAGAATCCTCAGCCAGAGAGCTCTTGAGCCTCAGTAAACTACAAATCCCAGAATTCCACAGGATGTTGAAAATAGAATAATAGCACTATAATAGTGTAGTACGGAAAGGCCTTCACAAATCATCCCATCCATGAAAGTCAAACCCACAATTGTGGAGGGCTGACTTTAAATAGGTCTGAGAGCAAATCAAGCCTGAGTTTTCCCTAGAAGCCAAAATGACTAAACGAAGGCCATCCTATTTTGGACATAAGATGAAACGATGTGACTCGTTCAAAAAGATTATAATGCTTGGTAAAGTTGAAGGTAGTAGGAAAAGAAGAAGACCAAAATAAGGGGTGGATTGATTCAGTCAAGGAAGCCACAGGCCTGCGTTTGCAAAACCTGAGCAGAGCTGTGAATAACAGCATGTCACAGAGTTCTCATAAGGTTGTTGTAAGTTTGTCCGATGGCAATTGACAATAAACTCCAGCTGGGACTGCCAGTAGGATTCAGAAGCAGGTAAAAAACATGGATCAACTGTAATGTGTCTGTTGGAGAGCAGCAAACCTTTCAAGGAGTCTGGAGAAACCAAGTCCTTTGAGGAGACACTGAAAAAGGACCCTTTCACACTTCACAGTTATGGCACTATGAATCCACTTTAACTGGCATTGCTGCATTGTGGGGGATCCTGGGGTTTGTAGTCCGATGAGGCACTACAATTCTAAATGCCCCTCCATCGCTGTTGGTGAAGCTATGATTCTATGATCAAGTGGTTCAAAGTTTGCAGAGCGGATTAGGAATCACCTAGACAACATCCTTTTTCTTTTGGGGTGGGTAGTTCAGGAAGATACATCTTAGCCCCACTCCCTCTCTCTGATGGGGCACTGTAGACCACCAGAGAAAAGAACTGAAGACAAGGGGAAAGGAGAATTTTTCTATTGCACTGCTGTATAAAGAGTATCTGCTTTGAACGGTCTATGGCTGGAATTCTGAGGGTTGGTCCCAACTAGAGTAGACCTCTTGAAGCATTGGTTGAATGGTGACCCAACACAGAGGTAAATCCCACTGTTTCAGTGGGTCTCCTCTAGCCAGGACTAACAATGGGTTGGGGGCTTCTCTTTCCAAACCTAGCAATTTGTATTTTTTTACAAAATAAGTTTTTAAATAGTCTTGTTCTTAGGCCAGTGTTTCAATGTCAATGAAATGTGTCAAATGGAAAAAAAAAAATGGAAGGATGAGACTTGAAAATAAAACAAACCTGCTTTGTTTATCTGTGATTTCTTTTTCTTTTTTTCCTCCCCTGCATGCCATCTGCCCAGATAAGCACTCCCTGTAAAAAAATGTGGGTCTTTGGTGAAAAAATAAGGTATTCTGTGTGGCTTCTTCCTTAGTGAATGGTCTGTCAATCTTGATTTCCTGCATTGATCTGAAACTGTCTCCTTGGACTTGCCTCCTTCCATCTAGAGTGGTCTGCAAGTCTCATCACCCACAGCTAGTTTGGGGGTGATGGGAGTTATAATCCAACCTGTTTTTAAGAGTTGGATCAAATTGACCAATGAACCAGCTCAGTGGCAAGCCGAGCTGGGTGCAATGAAACCCACAACCTCCCAATTCCAACTCTATTTTATTCACTAATTCGGTAGCCACTAGCTTCTACTTCTCAGTGTTGGCTGGGTGTAATTTTACCTGCCACCCACGCATTCGGATCTGAACTTTCACACTGTGAGCCTTTTCTGTAGATCAGCCAGGAAAAGCTTAGCTTTCTAATCCAGGACTCTTGCATAAGGGCTTCCCCACTGTGGAGTTTTACAAGCAGAGATCCTTGACAGCCATGGATCTTCCTTCCTTCCTTCCTTCCTTCCTTCCTTCCTTCCTTCCTTCCTTCCTCTGAATGGATGCATTTGTTTCCCTAAATTTTTGAAAAATGCATTTCATTTCCTAAATAAAGTTGGATCCTTAATTCACCAGGCTGGCTCTTCCTATTTCTCCTAGAGTTAGAGGGGAAAGAGAGCCTCTTTCACTCCATTCCTTCCCTCCCACCCTCTCTTTCCCAAGCTGGCATATTTATTTATTCATTTATTTTATTTCGTTCATATGCCACCTTTCTCACAGTGTGGAACCCAAGGCAACTCCCAACATAGACTACCAGAAATTAGCAATTACAATTAAAAGACAATTTAGAACCCATCACATCACTCAGATATTTGAAGGGATGTCATATGGAGGATGGAACAAGCTTGTTTTCTGCTGCTCCAGAGACTAGGACACAGAGCAATGGCTTCAAACTTCAGAAAAAGAGATTCCACTTAATCATTAAGAAGAACGTCCTGATGGTAAGAGTGGAATACACTGCCTCGGAGTGCGGTGGAGTCTTCTTCTTCTTTGGAGATTTTAAAACAGTGGATGGATGAATGGCTGTTGGGAGTGCTTTGTTTGCATATTCTTGCATGGCAGAATGGGGTTGGATTAGATGGCCCTTCGGGGTCTCTTTCAACTCTAGGATTCCTGGAAAACAATATATTTTTGAAAACATGACAACCAATAAAAAGCACAAGAAAGTTAAGAAAACATAGTAGCCAACAGCTCTCATGTTAGCCAGGCGTGTAGCTATAGGGGGTGGTGAAATGGCAATGTTGCCCCTTCCCAAATGAAAATTTCCTTTGGTCTGAAGATTTCTAGCATTGTGGAGAGGGTGACACTGAACTGTTCACACCTAGAAGTCTTGATATTCAAGAGGATTGTTTGTTTGTTTTAAAGAAAAATTTATCCAGGTTGTTTTAGCAATTTTGTTTTAAAATTCATTGTAAGCCATGCTTGGAGAAAAGCAGGGAAAAAACTGAATAAATAAGTAAGCCATAGTGTATACCCCCTTGAAACTGAGGCTGCGCTTGTTGGGACCGGAGGCCCTAAAAGATGCCAGCCCTTCAGAGGAGGACAGGTGGCAGAAACAGAACCGTCTTTCTGTGGTCATAAACCAAAGCTGTGCTAATTGACTCCCTGGAGGCGAGGCGCATGAGCTACTTGGAGGAAGAACCGCTGAACCGGAGCTTTTGATGGGGCTCCCAGGAGACAACAGTGCCTTCTCTCTGGAACAACAGTATCAAACCACATCTCATGAGAAATACCTCCTTTTCCAAACAGAAGAAAATGCTGCCTGCCTGATTTGGTTGAGCCACACTTGGTAGGTGGCTGGGGGTAACATTCGGTACCATGCTTGATGAGCAAAAGACTTTTGCGTCGGTCAAAAATGCCCGCAGACTTCTGTTGGGAAATTTACACCTGAGTAAGACACCAGCAGGATCCCTGCCCTTGTCTTTCCTTTGCCCTGACTTTGCACAATCATTCCCGGGAAACAGTGAGTTTGGTTGGTCTTTGCTCTGGCTGCCATATCCAAAGCAGGGGTTTTCAGAGGCAAGAAATACCGAGCTGTACGATCCAAGACGCAAGACCAGATCGGAAGCAGGAGGCACAGAGAGGCCGCAGATCAGCTATAAGGGGAAGGCTTCAGTTTGATATATGGCACCAGAGCTGTTATTAATGGCATGCCGAGACTTACCTTTAAAAACCTTACAGTGGATTATTTATTATGTCACTGCTATGAGTCTATGATCTATAGATGGGGCAGGAATAGCTGCTTGGACTTTCCATGGTAGATGACGGGAGGAGTTATAGGTAGAAATGGAGCCTCTTTAATTAAGAACTTAAATCCATATTTGTGTGAGCGTAGTCCCCTCCACACACCACAGATCACAACCCACTTACTTTGGACTCTTCCTAGCTTTAGTGAGATAATAGGGAATAAATTCAGTCAGAACTGCAGTTCGGATGAATGGGACTAAAGTTCCCATCATCCTTTGGCATTCTGTTTGGGGATGCTGGGGGCTGCAATCCAACCGATTGGAGCGTGCTGGTTAGAGGTGGCTTATGCACATAGTTTAATGTGCAAAAGCAGGGAGATATATTATCACTGAAAGCAAGAATGGTGTGGTGGTTCAAGTGGACCGATATCCAGAGTGAGTTCACTGACGCATTGATCCCAACGCCCCAGGTGCAACTCATGGGTCCCATTCTTTACAGTTTATGACATCCCAGTCTAAAGAATGACACAGATTGTCATCCAGAGCAGAGCATTCATAGAATCATGGAAATGTAGAGCTGTAAGAGACGCCAAGGGCCATCCAGCCCAGCTCCATTCTGCCATGCAGGAAGACACCATCAAAGACTTCTCAACTGATGGCCACCTAAGTCTCTGTTTAAAAACCTCCAAAGGAGACTCCACCACACTCTGAGGGAACATATTCTATTGTTGAACTGTTTTTACCATCAGGAAGTTCTTCCTAATATTTAGTTGGGATCTCTTTTCCTGTACTTTGAAGCCATTGCTCCATGCCCTAATCTCTGGATCAGCAGAAAACAAGCTTGCCCCATCTTGCATGTCACATCATTTCAACTTGTCATTTACAGGATAACTCCAGTCCCAGAAATCAGGCTTAGAAGTTTATAAAAAGTTTTGTTCAGTTATTCAGTACAGTTAACAGCAGCATGTTCTGGCAGTTGAATTTATAGTGTCTTCTAAGCAGTAACATTACAAATTTGCATGGGTAAGCCCCCATTTGACAATTAACTAAAATACAGCTGGATGGCCCCTCTGCATTTGCAGACTTCACTTTCATGGATTTGATTATCTGCAAGTTTCTCCAGCTTCTTCCCCTACATCTCAGGTGCTTCTTTTCTGGGGTAACCTTCCATTTCGGCAGCTCCAAACAGGCAGTGAGTCCTTTAAAAACCCAACTCTGATCTTCCTTTTCCTCCACTAGTCACTGCCTGGCCAGCTAAGGAGACCTTGCAATCCAATTTCCTCAGCACTCTAAACCCTCTCCTGATACCCCACACACCCAAGGAAGGAGATGGGTGAGAGAGAGGAAGTATAGGGTTACCATGCTGACCTACCCCCTTTCCCTCTCCTTTTCCTGACCTGATTTGGACCCTGGGTGCCTGTTCTCCCCACCATGTCTTGACCCCCTTCCCCCAGATACAGACACATATTTTGATATTTGCAATTTCCCCACTTTTGCAGTGGTCCTGAGCCCCTAACTCTAGCGAATGTGGAGGGCCAACTATAACTCTTTTCTCAGGTTCACCTCCCACCTGCCAAAGGTCTGACCTACTTTCAGTGTTTGTTCTCTGTCTTATCAGAGTTCATTAGAATAACATTCCTTCGGTCCCAAAATGCTCTTTTCTCATTCATTTCCTTCCATCCCTTTCCAGCCCCCTTAATTCCAAGCACTACATGGCATCAAACAGCAAAACACAACATAGCAAATAAACACAATATTAATTTTGCATGGCAAATAACCTGGCATTACGTGGCATCAAACATCAAGCACCATATGGCACTGGAATGCATGGCAGGGAGGGCAGAAGGCTGATCTGACACCAATATTTGAGCATGGCTATCATGTCCCCTCTTAACCTTCTCTTCTCCAGGCTAAACATACCAAGGTCTCTAAGCTGCTCCTTATCAAGCTTCACGGTTTTCAGGCCTTCACACATTTTTCTGGAATCACAGAGTTCAGTTCCACAAGGTGCAGGGATGACAATGAACTTCGAAATCAAAAATGCTTTCCTTTTTAAAAAAATACCATTCAGGCATGTCTGATCAACCCAATCTGATCAAGATCCTAAGATCCTAGTATGGAGGTAGCGAAGCTTGACATGAATACTCTCCAAGGCAGGTCTCTCCCTAAACTGCAAACCCCAGGATTCAATAGAAAGTCAGAAGTGGAATAATAGCACTATAACAGTTTAGTGCGGAAATGGCCTGTGTCTTCCGCTCACGATCTTGGCCATTAATTGGGGAGGGGACTAAAACTCACAGAATCCCCCAAAAGTACTGGCTGAAAATGTGGCCTGCATCCAAAGTTGTTCTTCCTGTGTTTAGCTTTCTTCGTTCTTGCCCTCCTAATCATTAGACCTCTAATTCCACAGCATTGGTGATCTCTGTTCAAGTTTGCAAAGCGGATTCTCTGCTTCTCTATGCAGGTTTTTCCTGGTCAATACGTCAAAGAAAAAACCATCCCTGCATCATTTTTCACTCTCCTCCGCAGCCGGAGGATCGACTTGGGATGATATAATGTCCCCCATAACCTGTCTGTCCAGAGGGACCCCTTGCTCACTCGATAGCGTGTCAGCCGCAAGGCCCTGATGGATCATTCTTTGGGTAGATTTCATATATCTTTGCACTTCCAAAAAGCAGCTTAACAAAGATAATTGGTGTCACTCTGTCATGTGGCCCAGCATCAAATGCTGACAAAACAGTTCATAATAAGGCGTTCAGCTGAATTGGCCTCGATTATCTGTGAAGAAGATTTCCAGTCTGTGGCTGGAATCCCATTAATGGCATACACAGACATAAGGAAACCTTGCAGCTCCATACGTGTATCTCGGGTAGAAGAATAGAATCACAGAAACATAAGAGTTGGAAGAGACCACAAAGGCCATCGAATCCAACCCCCTGCCATGCAGGAACAAACACTCAAAGCACGTCCAGCAAGTGGCCATCCAGCCTCTGCTTAAAAACCTCCAATGAAGGTTTTGGGGTAGCTGAGAAAATCATAGAATCACAGAGGGGCCATCCAGTCCAACCCCTTCTGCCATCCAGGACTATCCCATCAACGCGTTCCTGACAGATGGTCATCCAACCTCTATTTATAAACCTCCAAGGAAAGAAATTCTGTCACGCTCCTAGGCAGTGTATTCCACTGTCAAACTGCTCTTACTGCCAGGAAGTTCTTCCTAGTGTTTAGATGAAATCTCTTTTCCTGGAGTTTGAATCCATTGCTCCATGTCCTACTCTCTGGAGCAGCAGAAAACGAGCTTTCTCCATCCTCCTTATGTTGTTCTTGCCTTCTGAATTCTGTCAACTCTGAGGCAAACCTATCACAGGGTTTTCTTGGGCTGAGTGTGACACATCCAAGGTCACCCAATGGGTCTCCATGACCAAGTGGGGAATCAAACTTTGGTCTCCGGGGATTTAATTCAACTCCCAAACAACTACACCATTCTGGATCTCATTAGGCATCCTCTTGAAAACCCTTTCTTTAAATATCTTCCATTCAAAAAAGCCTATTGGAATGAAAAAGTCTATGCTTGCTGATGGAAGGACAGTGTCATGTCCTGGATAATTTGCACTCCACAAGCTTTACTCAGAGTTGAGCAGTGTTTATTTGTAGCAAAGCAAACAAGAGAACAACTTTCTCTAGAAGTTGCTGAAACTAAGGCGTATCAAGTGTCAGAGTTCAACTCCTAGCCCATGCCTCTCTGCCAGCAAGGGAAGGAAGGTGATAGTACTTGCCCAGCGGGAGGAGGCAGTGGGGAGTGTCCAATGCAGACAATCAGTAGAAGTGCTGAGCTGAGCCAAAGTCAAAGTCAAATCTAAAAGGTCCAGAATGGCGAAGGTCTGTCCAAAAGGGGTCAAGAGAGCAGGAACACAAGGGTCATGCAGGCTTGGGTAGCTATTTGCTACAAGCAAACAGCAAACCATGCCAAGAGACTTATATCGCTGACAGAAACAGGTGTTACCCATCATTGTTCTGTTTTTCAATCTGACCAAAATAGCTTCCCTCTGGGCTGCTCATTTTTATCTCCTCTGTGATTGGCAGCTAGGGGGCAAAGGTGGATCTAATTCCTCTAAATCATTGCTGATCCCTATTCCCTCTGGCACTGGTTGCAACAACTCCATCTCAGCTTGTCTTTCAGCTGATGGGAGTGCTGGCAAGGTAGTTTGGTCTATCACTGGTTCTGTTTCTGACACAATCAATTGCCCATTAACCTCTGAGCCGTCATCTATCACATCAGGTGGTTACAAGTTTTATACCTTGTCATACAAATTTAAGAATGCATAGAAATGATTAGTGAAAATCAGAAATATTACATCGTCTCACCAGTTAGGTAGTTCTTACCAGACCCTACATTGTTTACATATCTTTCATCCTTGAGACAGCAATAAGTTCCTCTCCTCTTATCTTGAGCTTTGCCAGTTCCCATAACACCTTTCCAACACTTTCGTAAACCCACTCTGATCTTCTCATCCTCATCTGGATATGCTGTAGCAACAAACAATAAAGCAATCAATGATTCTGTGCCTGGAATACCATAGCAAGGTTCAACCTCTTACCATACCATATAACCCCACTCTGTAGGATGTGCTGTTTTCATAATTGGACATATTTATGGCTGAAACACATACTTGAAAGAGCACTAGCTATAAGTATGTGTCAGGTTAGGATGACCTCAGACATGAATGGGTCACAAGTTCAAAGATTAGGTGGAAAAGTCCAATGCTTAAGGGGGTTGGGATAATTCTTTCAAAAACCGCAAGCTACAACCACTCCCAAAAAACAATGGAAGGCAGAACTGCCCAGGTGAAGCAATCAGAAACACTACTGGGTGCAAATCCTATGGAGGCCTTCCCTATTCGCACTATCTGACCAAAACATTAAGAGATTGTCATTACTCCCATCAATGTTTTGTCACCCAGAGTTAAGACAATCAGCCCATTCTGGACTCCTTTGTCAATCCTGTGAGAAAACCATTACTACTTTCTCCACACACCCTCTTTCAGGGCAGACAATAGGATATAAAAAAAACCCTAGCTCCAGCCCCAGTAAATTGTAGTATTTGGATGTAATACATGGTGCACAGACCTCTGTTCATTCTTGCTACCCTCAGACAAGTTCTGAGACACTCCCCTTCAACCTTCTGCTTCAAGACTGGTGACTATCACCCTTTCCACCCAATCTCTCTCTATCCAACCTTTCTTGCCTCACTTTCTGATAGCCCTGTATGGTTCTTAAGAGTGTCTGATTTCTTATGTGTTTGTTAATTTCAAATAAAATACTTTGTTTAACTTCTAACTGGGGTTCTCTCTGCAGTTAGCACTGGTATACAGAGGTGAAAAGATCCTGCCATTACCCTCTTCTCACAGACCTCCTTTGAGCTATAATTTCCCAAAAATCTAAAGAGATGCAGGTGAACCTCAAAGTCCTTATTGCGGGTGGACCTCAAAGTCCTCAGCCTCTTAAGGTAACAAACCAGATACCTGGCAGAGATCAACACTTGGTTGTAGATACTTTCTTAACATTCTAGCAGGCTACAACAGTGTCTAAGCTAGCAAATCTATGGGCCTTTCCACACTATACTGTTATAGTGCTATTATTCCACTTTCAACCTCCTATGGAATGCTGGAGTTTGTATTTTAGGGAGGAGCGTTTAGAATTCTCAGCCAGAGAGCTCTTGGGCCTCAGTAAACTACAAACCCCAGAATTCCACAGGATGATGGAAGTGGAATAATAGCACTATAACAGTGTAGTGCAGAAAGGCCCTATACTATACTACTACATATTCGAACATATATCCAGCAATTACTTGTGATAGGAGCCATGCAGCCTGACAGAAAGCAAGTAGCTGACTATTCTGGCCTCGCCTGGGATGGGAGTTTCAGGGGCAGCCACTGAGAAGACAATCCTCACATCCCCATCAGTGCATTGAAGGGCAGGGTAGGCCCATTTGAATCAGGGGGAATTTTGTAAGGAGGCTAATTCAATGGGTCTCCTCTGGTTGGATTCAGGCCTTCCAGAACAACCTTTTCGGCGTGAATTTGTTTGACCCTCAGCTTTTTCTGCTCTTTGGAAGGTCATATTAATATGGGGGTGGGGGGTGGGGGGTGGGGGAAACGATTATGTCCCCAGAGCCTGCTGAATTGTTTGCCACTTTTTCCCTTTGCTGTATTGTTTGTGTTATCAGCCATTCACATGCACCGCACCAGCGTGCAGGAAAGTATTTCGGCACCTGGCATTCAGCTTGTATCCTGTCTGAAAAGGCTTCAGTCGAACAATTCAGCCGACACCTATGGTACGTTCCCGGGGAGGAAACCTGGAGAAAGCGCACAATTGATGGAAGATACACTGGACACACAGGGGAATAACACAAATCATGTTGCCACTGCAATCCCACAAGTCCACCCCTCCTCCCAGGGAAGGAGCCACAGATCAATGAAAGGGCAACTGTGTTACCTACAAGGATGCAAAAATATTTGTTTTTTTATTTCATTGCATGCCTCTGAATCTCACCTGCATGTTCCTCCTATCCTTCAGTTGTGATACCATAGTAAGAATGCTGTTGGTATCATACCAATATGTTCTTTTATGTATATGTTCTTTTACAAATCAAGGGCCATTTCTGCACCAGCCTGTTATAGTGCTGTTATTCCACTTTCAGCCTCCTATGAAATCCTGGAGTTTGCAGTTTAGGGAGGGCCTCAAAGGCCCCTCCCTAAACGGCAAACTCCAGGATTCCATAGGAGGCTGAAATTGGAATAATAGCACTATAACAGGCTGGTGCAGAAATGGCCATAGGTTCATAGAATCTTAGATCTGGAAGGCATCTCAAAAGCCATCTAGTTCAACCCCCTGCCATTTTGGTATACACAAGTATGCCACTTTTAAAAGAGAGGCATCCAATATCTGTTTAAACAGCTCCAAAGAAGAAGACTCCACCATCTTCCAAGGCAAATCATTCTTTTATCAGGCAATTCTCACAGTCAAGAAATTCTCCCTGATGCTTAGTTAGAACCCTTTTTCTTGTAGTTTGAAACCATTAGTTTGTCTGGAGCAGCAGAAAACAAGGTTGCTCCATCATTCACATGTCATCCCTTCAGATATTTCAAGACAGTATCATGTCATCTCTCTGTTTTCTCTTCTCCAAACTAAACATACTCAGCTGTCTAAGTCGTTCCTCATAGGGCTTGGTTTCCAGGTCATCTTGGTCATCCTTCTTTGGACACCTTTCAGCTTACCAATATCTTTCTTGAATGATGGTGCCCAGAACTGGACACAGGGTTTTAGATGAAGTCTGTGCAGAATAGAATGGCCCTTCTACTTCCCTCAGCCCTTCCCATCTACTGATACAGCTCAGAATTATGTAGGCTTTGTTGGCCAACACATGACACTGTTGAGTCATGTTTAGTTTCTGGTCTACAAAGACTACTAGATCATTTCTGCATGTACTGCTCTCAAGCCAGGTCTCACCCAGTCAATACTTGTGCCTTTCATTTTCCTTTCCTAGATGTTTATCCCTGTTGAGATGTGTTTTGACAATTTTGGCTCAGCTCTCCCATTTGTCCAGTTCATTTTGAATTCTGAATGTGTCCTCTGGGGTATTAGCCTCCCCATTTTGGGGTCATCTGCAAATTTGATAAGCATGCATTTCAATTCCATCACCTCAATCATTTATATAGTGTTGACAGGATGTTCAAATGTGGTTCTACATTTTTTGCCATTGTGCAGCAGGCATGGATCATTCTCCTCCTACTGACATATGCAAGTGTAACTTCTACGTTTATCTCTGTCTTTTTTTAGCCACTGTAGAGGTTGATATTCTCTCTAAATTCCTCATGGACTCATGGTTTTGCTGTGACAGCCACCTTAAATGGCTGTTCTGTGAATGGTGGAAAGATAGGAGAAGCATCTGGCTATGTCCCCATAGCCACATGCAAAATGATTATATCATCTGCCAAGACCTCTGGAAGTCCCTGGTGGACCGAGGGGAAAATGTCATTCACCTGCCTCAGGCTATGGGACACAGCCGTATGATCCTGCTCCTCCGCCAGTATGGACCACAAGCTGAATATGAGTCAGCAGTGTGATGGGGCAGCCAAGAAAGCCAACACGATTCTTGGTTGCATCAATAGGAATATGGTGTCTAGATCAAGGGAGGTAATGGTACCACTCTATTCAGCTTTGGTCAGACCCCACCTGGAATACCATGTCCAGTTCTGGGCACCACAGTTCAGGAAGGATACTAACAAGCTGGAACGTGTCCAGAGGAGGGCCACCAAAATGGTGAAGGGTCTGGAAGCCATGCCCTATGAGGAGCAGCTTAGGGAGCTGGGCATGTTTAGTGTGCAGAAGAAAAGGTTAAGAGAGGACATGATGCCCATGTTTAAATATTTGAAAGGATGTCATGTGGAAGGTGGGGCAAGTTTGTTTTCTGCTGCTCCAGTGGTTGGAACAAGCTGCAGTGGATTTAAACTACAGGAAAAGAGATTCCACCTAAATCTCAGGAAGAACTTCCTGACGGGCAGAGCTGTTCAGCAGTGGAATATGCTTCTTGGAATGTGGCGGAGTCTTTTTCTTTTAAACAGAGGCTGAATGGCTGTCTGTTGGGAGTGCTTTGAGTGTGTTTTCCTGTGTGGCAGGGGGTTGGACTGGATGGCCTCTGTGGTCTCTTCCAACTTTATTATTCTATGATTCTATGATTCTCTGAATGGTGTCATCCCCTTCCCAGAGTTCATCTTCTTCAGTAGATGGAAATGTACCTTCATGTTTGCCACAGCAGATGCCTGATAATGAGTCAAGTCCTCCTTTGATTTGTCAGGTTGGGTTGGCTTCAGAACAGGAAAAGGAGTTGGAGGAGTGGCCCCTCAGCCACCAGGAAAGGCAGAGGCTTAGACACCTGGCTCAAGCCATCCTATACAGAGGGAACAAAAGGCTACAGCCAAGATATCAGAAGAAGCCCAGCTGTGGAACACTCTCCCTAAGCACAGCCTCTGATCAGGGTAGTGGTTGAACAGGCTGCCTACATAAGAAGGTTACTTTCCCTAGGCAAGTTGCTGAGTACAAATTCAATTTTCCTCCTTAGGGCCCAGCTCTAACAAGTGTGTTTAGCAGATTTATGACTCTTGGATTGTTTTTTGACTTGTTTTTCAACTTTCAACCATGACTTCCTAGAACTCTGTCTCTAATTTATGGCTGACACCAGATACCTCCTGCTTCCATGGCTTCTGACTTTGGCACCCTGAATTCTTGTTTGATGTTGAAAGCATGACAAAACCATCAGACCTGGGAATGATGAGAGGAGAACTGTGGTAGAGTCAAGCCTATGAAACTTTTACATCACTCTAGGCAATGTAGGATTTTGGCCATATTCAGTTCATGATTGTGTCAGTGAAATTCTACAAGTTTGACCATTTCATATGCAGTTGCGTGTTCTTGGATGATGCATAACCCTTCACTAGTGCCTTCAAAGTGCTGTTTGATTCATTGGAATTGCAGAAACAGCCAATATGCACACTGGCAGATACATCATTGATTGCACAATGTCAGTATTCAGTAGAAGGATAGTACAATCCCTGTGATACTACATACTGTTAATTTACACCTCACAAACATGGTGTAGAATCTCGGCCACACAAAGCCTTGGCTTGGTTTTTGGACCCTTCTTTCCCCTTTGCTTCCTAAATTCACTCAGATGCCAATCTGTGTCTCTTCTCCCTTCTCCACAATGCAAAAAGATCACCATAGAACCATAGAGTTGCAAGGGACCCCACAAGCCCTAAAGCCCAACCTTCCCCACACTCAGTGCTGGAACTCCAGTTAGAACACCCACAGAAAATAGCTGCATAGCTTCATTTTGGGAAGACGTCCAGAGAAAGAGATCCCTACTACCTCTCTAGGCAATTAGTTCCCTTGGCCAACTGCTCTCAGCCTCAAGAAGTTCATTCCAATGTTCAGTCAACATCTACCCACCTATAATTTCAAACTATTAGACTTGGTCCTACCCCCGGGGACACTAGAGGACAAATCTTCTCCCTCCTCTCTGTGACAGACCCTTGGATATTAAAGAGTACAATCAGGTCATTCTTTGGTCTTCTCTTCTAACCAAGCTGAACATGACCAACTCCTTCAACCTTTCCTCATATGTTTTCTTGTCCATTCTTCAAAGTTCCCTGTGACATTCTTGCAAAGAAGCTAGTAAAATGCAGGCTAGATGGTGCTACTGTTAGGTTGATTTGTAATTGGTTGTCCGGCCAAATCCAAAGGGTGCTCGTCAATGGCTGCTTTTCATCCTGGAGAGAAGTGACTAGTGGGATGCCACAGGATTTTGTCCTGGGCTCAATGCTGTTCAACATCTTTATTGAATAGGAACCTTAGGAAGAACTTCCTGATGGTCAGAGCTGTCCAGGATTGGAATATGCTGCCTTGGAGCGTGGCGGAGTTTCCTTCTTTGGAGGTTTTTAAGCAGAGGCTGGATGGCCATCTGTTGGGAATGCTTTGATGAGTGTTCTGGCATTGCAGGGGGTTGGACTCGATGGCCCCGGGGGTCTCTTTCAACTCTATGATTCTATTATTCAAATCATCCTTCCTCTCCATCTTCTGAACAGAACCTCTGGTGTAGATCTGGGTTATGCTACTGCAGCCATTTCTTCTGTGGTCTTCTGTCCTCTCACCTTGGTCCCTTACCTGTATCCCATGATCAGTGGTCAAGATCATTCACCTCTCTTGTTTCTCTGCTCCCATGATGATGCCCATCCCTACAATGAACTTTAGAGTAACTCTCCAGGGTGCTGAACTCTTCGTATGTTGAAAGGGTAAGTTTCAGCACATTGGGTAACTCCCTCAAAGTTTGGAGACTACCAGTGTAGTGTTGTAGTTTGAGCACTGGACTATTGGTTGGGTATTGGACCTTGGTTATTGGAAGAAGGGAACATTGTAGTTTTAAAGAGAGAGGTATGATTATAGAATAGGCCAGCATAGTGGTGTGGTTTGAGCACCGGACTACAACCCTGGAGACCAGGGATTGATTCCCTGCTCAGCCATGGAAACCCACCGGGTGACCTTAGGCATGTCACACACTCTCAGCCCCGAGAAAACTCCATGACAGGGCTGAGGATGAGCACAGGAAGTGTGTGAGGTAAGACAATCCCTAGGACAGTGTTTTGTGGCCTTTGGTCCTCCAGATGTTTTGGACTTCAGCTCCCAGAATTCCTGACTGTTGGCCAAGCTGGCTGGCCTTCTGGGAGTTGAAGTCCAAAACATCTAGAGGACCAAAGTCTGGAAACCATTATCCTAAGATATCCTTGGACCTCATTTGTTTAGAGCTTTATAAATCATCTCAGCTGCTTCTGAAATAATTTTCAGGTGGTTGATCGAAGGTGTGAATTTGGTTCTACAGTCACCCCTCCACATTCACTAGGGTTAGAGGCACAGCACCCCCATGAAAATGGAAAAACTGTGAATAATTCTAGGCCTTTCTAAACCATATTTAACACACAAAAAACCCCCTATGATCACCATATTCAACCCACCCTGGATTCCTCTGAGGCATTGGGGTTCCTTCACAAGGCAGAAGTGGGGGGCTGGTGGGGCTCACTGCCACCTCCACTGCTGCCCCACCCCATTTTTAGGAGGGACTTACAAGCCTCGTTCACAGTTTCTCAGTCTCATGAGGCTGGCAGTCCCTGTTAAAAATTGACTAGGGAGGCAGCAGAGGTGACAGGAAATAATCTGTGGATAATCAAATCCACAAAAGTGAAGCCTGCAAATGTAGAGGGCTGACTGTATTGAATTTTACAGCTCTCATGTTAATGAAAGCTTGGGAAAGTTACTATTTTGAGACCACAGATGACATCCTACATCAGAGTTACGTAGTATAAACTTCTGCAAGCAGAGTTACATATGAATTGGGCTACACAACCCTTGTGTTGAATTGCCCAACTGAACTATGGTACCAACTATACAACCAAATGTGCCACCTCCTCATGCAAAGTGCAGCACAGTCCATGCGCAATGCAGAAAACCCATCCATGCCTTGTTTCGTTGTTATTTACTATCAAATAGGCTTTGACTTTTGGTGACCCTATGAATCTTCCATGAACCCCTGTCATCAATTACCCTGTTCATTTCTTGCAAATGCAAGGCATCTCTGGTTGCCTCCATTGAATCAATCCATGCACATCCATGCATAATATACAGCTGCGCATCTGCATAAGCGATGTATACCTGCATGTGCAACAGAACCACATATTTACTTTTTGAAAACGTTAGTTATGTTTTAATAACATTTTTACACTTTTTACATGGTTATTGTAATTGTTTTAAATTATATTGTAGATGTTTTTAATTTTTCTGGAAGCCACCTCCCACTCTAGGGGAAATGCAGTTTGTAAATAATTTAATAATTTATTTATTTATTTAAAATGCATTTCTGCAAACCTGAACTGAATGTGGGCATTCCTCATCAAAGAAAAGTGTTCAGCCAGAGGGAATCGATCCATTCCTAAGACACCAATGTGATTCTAGTCAACAACTTCCAGAATCTCCAGCCAGTATGGCTGCCTGCCTTATAAGCACAGGGATTCTGGGACCTGTAGTCATTGGGACTGACCCTAGAATTCAAGTCAATGTGATCAATGAGCCCCGTTGTTCTGAACTCTGCCACTGAACACACTGAAGCACCGATCCTGAGGCAAAACACCTCTCTATTTATTTCTGATCCCTCACAGAGGATGTGCAAACTTTTCTTGATATTCATCTGCCCGTCGGGCTCAGAAACGGAGCTTAAAAACTTGGCACAGTGAGTATCCTCACAGCTAGTCAATTTCCGATTCCTGGTATGGATTCTGTCACATACAATGGAGTTCCTTCTCACTGCAAGAGAGAGCAGGCGGCTTCCTGTTATGAAAACACGGCCAAGACGGAGTGTGATTTTCAGAAAAACCTCTCTGAGCATTGGCGCAAGGAACAATACAACTTATGATCTGCAATAGAAAACACAATCCCACACCTCCCCCTATCTATGAGAAGGCTTGGTATGGCTCCCTGCCACCCCAGTACATAGACACCGCCACAGCCATTGTTTACAGGCATGGATGAGAATCACGCCTTTGAATAATCTGTCTTCTGTCAGATCACACGCTTGCACACTGTAAAAGATATTGGGGGTTCCTCTCCTTTTCTTTTCTGGGCCAACAGAGTAGTAGCTGGACCGTGGCTCTGTGGAAGAGCATCTGCAATGTGTAAAGAAAATCCTATGCACAATCTCTCTATAGCAATTTATATTAAAAGGGCTTAGATTCATAGAATCAAAGAATCATAGAATCATAGAGTTGGAAGAGACCATGGTGGCCATCGAGTCCAACCCCATTCCACCATGCAGGGAGAAACAGTCAAAGCACCTCCAGCAAATGGCCAACCGGCCATCTGTTTAAAAACCTCCAAAAAAGGAGACTCCACTACACTTCAAGGCAGCATATTCCACTGGTGAACAGCTCTTACTCTTACAAAGTTCTTCCTGATGTTCAGGTGAAATCTCTTTTCTTGTAGTTTGAATCCATTGCTCTGTGTCCCAGTCTCTGGAGCAGCCGAAAACAAACCTGACCCATCCTCCATATGACATCCGTTCAAATATTTAAACATAGCTCTTATGTCCCTCATTTAACCTTCTATTCTCCAGGCTAAACATACCCAGGTCCCTAAGCCGTTCCTCATAGGGCTTTATGGTTTCCAGGCCTTCTACCATTTTTGTCACCCTCTTCTGGACATGTTCCAGCTTGTCAATATCTTTCCCAAATTGTGGTGCCCAGAACACACCTCTTGAGAGGTGGCAATAAAATATAAGCCAGTGGTTCTCAACCTGTGGGTCCTCAGATGTTTTTGGACTTCAGCTCCTAAAAGCCCTGAGCATTGACCTTAGTGGCTGGGGCTTCTGGGAGCTGAAGTCTACAAACATCTGGGGACCCACAGGTTGAGAACCACTGAATAAGCAGAGAGTACTGTGCCCCCTTTGCTTGTTAGCTGCCTTTCAGGAAGGATGTTATCCTATTGTCAGGGCTGTGAAAAGCTTTAACTGACAATCAGGCAGGATGCTTCTTTCTTTGGGGTGCGGTGAACCTACTCCAGGTTTTTTAAGATTCTAAAAGACCTCTCCAAGGTGCTAAATGCCATCCCCAAATAGGTTCAGCACTTTGGAGAGTTGCTTTAAGATTCACTGGAGCCCCATGTGGAAGTTTCCAACCATCAGCACTAAAAGACCAATCGGTTTTTGTACACAGAATGACAGAGAGAGCGAGCAAGTGTTCACTGGTTGCCCGAGACAGCAAAATATCTTGGGTGAATCTGCTCTTCTCTCATATTTTAACTACCCAGCTAGAGTTGTCAGGTCTTCCAGCTCTGGCAAAGAATTGCTGAGTTTCTCTGGATGTCTTGCCAGGGAGACAAATCTCAAGGAGAGTTTCCTAAAGGCAGTTTCATTTTTTGCACGTGAGCAAGGCCCAGTCCCATGATGTCCCATTCTCTTGACATCACAAGGACCCACCACAATGATGTAATTTAGGCCTGCCTCGCTGGTCTGAGGTTTTGGGCCCTGAAATCCCAAGGACTGGATTACTGTGACTCTGGCAATCCGAATCTACACCGTAAGGTTACCCTCTGAGCTCCTCCACGATGCACGGGGCTTCATGTCCTGGGCCAAGATCCTGCACTGCAGACTACAGTCATTCTGCACTAGACTGTTAATAGCATGATGATTCCACTTTCAACATCCTTGGACCTGGGGTTTGCAGTTTCGGGAGGGGCCAGGCGGCCCCTCCCGAAACTGCAAACCCCAGGATTCCAGAGGATGTTGAAAGTGGAATCACCCCGCTATTAACAGTCTAGTGCGGAAATGGCCTACGTTTCATCACTTTAGGAATCAGTAGCTACATTGTAGAAATGCAATATAGAAATGCAATGTATTGAATTGTAAAAATGTGGATCTGGGTACTGGAAAGAACATTTCAATGCATATCTGGCACTTCTAATGTGCACTAGACACTTCTTCTTCTTTCATTTAAATTATTTTTCAGTTTTGACGCAAAATAGCATAAACACAAAAACACTAACATTTTTAACATGACCTAAAGTGAAACACAATACTAAAAACAGTAAACCAAAAATATGAAACAATAACCAAACTGTAAGGAAAGAGTAAGGACAACAGAAGAAGGAAAAAAGACTGTTCTACCATTACAGATCCAACTAAACAATCTGCCTAGAACTGCTAGTAACTGTATCTACAATTTATTGCGTTGCTGGATTTCTTGTTGCTCAAAAAGCTCATAAACGGTTTCCAATCTTTCCAGAAATCTTCAGTTGGGTTATTGTCTAAAACACACTTTAATTTGGACATCTGAGACAGCTTAGCAACCTTAACTATCTATTCTTCCATCTCTGATTCTTCAGTCTGTTTCCAGGTTTGAGCAAATAATATTCTTACTGCTATTACCATATCACGAAGATGTCCATACTTATTATCCAACTCCTTATTCATAACGCCCAGGCAAAACATATCTGGTGACGATACAAAATGGTTTTCATAAGCTTTTGGATTTCAGTTTAATTTTTTGTTTGTAATTTTGCACAGTTTCATTACATGTACTTGTCAGTTTGTTTTATATTGTATTGGATTTTTAGTATTTTACCTAGATAATTTGTTTTACGTTTGAATGGTGTAGTGATCATTCCTTCCTTTCCTTTGTGTTTGTGTGTCTAATATACCTATTTTAGATTGTATGCCAACAACAATATGTAAACTTTACACATTGGGTGCTTCTGATGTGCGTATCAGGCACTTCTATCATGTACAGGATAACTCCAGTCCCAGAAAATAGGCTTAGATGTTTCCAAAGCTTTATTCAAGAAACAGCAGAATAACAGCTGCACATTCTGGCTATTGCCAAGACTAAAAGCCCTATTATAATTACAGTGCCTTGTAAGCAGTAATATTACAAATTTGGATGTGCAAGGCCCTTATTTGCCAGCTAAGTAAAACACCTCATTTCCCAGGCTGGCTTCCTACCCCTTGGCGCCCTGACCTTGTGCTTGCCTTTACTCTCCTCCTTATCAAAGTTTGTTATATCAACCTACTCTCATTCCCAAAACGCTAGCTTTCTCATTCAGTTTCCATCATCCCCTTCAAGCCCCCGTTTACACAGCATCCAATGGCAAAACATTGCATGTCTTGCATGGCAGTAAACAGCAAATAACCTGAGTTACAAGGTGTAATATGAAGGCAAACCTTAAAATATGACATGGCATTAGGATGGCATGGTCAGCTTCTGATGAACACTGGCCACTTTTGTGGTCCCTCTTGAGTGCTCCTGTCATGCTCCTGCAAGTCCTAGTCAGTGTCTGGATATGCATCAGGGAGCACCCTGAAACATATTGGGATGCCCCTTGCGTATTGAGCCATGGCTCCTCGGCCACTCCACCATTGCTCAGTGGATGCCCGTACCTTGTAATGTCATGGCGACTCCAAAGATGAATATGGATGTTGCAAACTCAGTTCATTTGCACACATGTAAAACCATTCATGAAGCCCTAAGTCCCAAGCAAAAAGCTAGATATTGTCTTCCTGGTGGTGGCATTCTACCTGTCAAATATCCATAGAGGCTGCTGTGTCCATGATGGTATTTTCATTATCAGGCGAATACCTCTCCTGCCACCCAGCATTTTCGAAATGGCTTTAGCACTTCATCGCCTTTGCACTGGTTTTGCTACGTTTTATTCTGTCCTCTTTTTTTAATCATTCCATTGGCCTTTTTCTATTTTAATCCATTCATACAACGCCCAAAGAAATCTGCTCACCAGGCAGTTTAAAAAATGTAATAAATCTGTACGTAAAATAAAAAGCACATCGCCACGGGAAACACCAGCAAATTCCCATTGTCATGTAAAGCGTAAGAGGGTATCCGTGTATTTACTGACCTGGCATTTGTGTTTTCAGAAAGGAAGCAACATTTACCAGGCACAATCTGAGAAAAAGGATCAGGAAAGAAAAAGGAGGGAAGAACGATTAAGCTTCGGACAATCACAACATCTTTCATTTGAAAATAATAATTGCAGTAATGATTCACCAGGGAGTCATGTGGTTTTAAATATAACACTTTGGTTGAGATTTTGGATGCCTTGGCAACCTTCGCTGGCATTGAAGCAAAGTTTAGGCTGCCTGTGTTTTTGACGGTGAATGAGTACAGAAGCAACCCTAGAAGGGAAGAGGAAACTCCTAATGGAGTTCTGAATAGACCTGTGAAAAAGGATAATAAAAGTTGTCCTGGATTTCCTCTCCCAGCAGGTGTTTCCTTTGGTCCTTCTGTTCATTCATACTTTAGGTAGCTCAGTGTTGCCAAGATTGTTTGCTTCAGGCTGGCCGCATTCGAAAGGCCAAAGATTGAGAGAGAGAGAGAGAAAGAGACAGAGGGAGAATGAGAGAGAGAGAGAGATGGTCAAGATTGTTACTCCAAAAAGTAAGGGACCTTCAGGGCCTCCAGCGTTGCCAGCATCTCTTTAGAAAGATGGGGAATTATAGCTCAAAGGAGGCCTGCAAGAGTGGGGTAATCACAGGACCTTTTCACCTGTGTATACCAGTACTAACTGTAGGACACCAGTTGGGAGTTAAAAGAATGTCTTTATTGGAGGAAATTCACACACATGCAAGTAGTCATGCAGGCTCATGAACCACACAAGGCTAGTGAAGGTGAAGGAGAGAAAGGTTGGATAGTGAGAATTTTCCAAAAGCAGAAGATCGAAGTGAGATGACTCAAACGTCTCACTGAGGGTAGCCCAGGGCACGAGAATTGGGGAGCCAACAGACAGTGACACACTTTTGTGTGTCTAAGATACTTCAAATTGTCAGGCTTCGAACCCAGGTTTAAATACCCTTTTTATGACCCGTAGGGGAGTGTGTTAATTGCTCTCTGGCAGAGCAAATGAAGAGGTAGAGCCAATCCTCTTGCCAGCATGGCTGTCCAGCCATAAATGTATGTGATTTATATTTTCCATGCCAATCAAATAATATTTATGCTGTATCTCTGATCAGGGGTGCACAGTGTGATAACAAGATCCTACTGAAGAGGTTGTTGCTATTGCTATTTACCGTCAAGTCATCTTTGGTTTAGGACACCCCCTTCCAAAGAAAAATCTCCCAGAGCCCTAGGTCACCCAGTGCCCTGCACAGCTCTTGCAAATTCAGCCATGGCTCCCTTGATTGAGTCAATCCACTTGTAGTATGATCTTCTTTTCCTTCTTCCTTTGCTGAGCATTATAGGCCCTTTTTGCACCTTACCTGGTGCTGCTGGCATCGCGCAAAAAGCCTCCTCCGGGAGGGAATCGCATCCCTTGCACTTCCCTCTGCACCAGCTCTGTGCTGGATGGAAGGAAGTGCGGTAGCTCTGTCCCTTCCTTCCGCGGCACAGCCAGGTACTTTCCCAGGCTGCGTTGGGGGAGGAAGCACGATGGCCACACTTCCTGACATTCCACATGCAAGGTAAGTGCGGGAGGGATGTGCAATCATGCATAATTTTTGGCAAAGAGCCCAAAATGATATACTGCACAATTGCTGCGTGATCACTATGGGAGTGATGCGCGTGATCGCTATGGGAGTGATGCAGAGCCGTCCTTGCAATCCCACGTTGGTCCCATGGCCATTTCGCATGGGAAATGGCATGTGAAAAGGGCCATAGTCTTTTCTCATGAGTCACATTCTCTCATGATATGTCATCCAAAGTACGACAGCCTCAGTTCAATCATCTTGGCTTCTGGTGAGTTGATCTTCTTCTCATTGGCTTTCTTCACTGTTTAGCATTCGCACTCAAAACATGGAAATTGGAAATACTGTGGCTTCAGTCACTCTGACTGTGGAATTTAATTATTTGTCTTTACACATGAACTGAAGAACTGATGGCTTCTGACAGATTTGACTGGAGTACTGTTGGGAAAAAGTTTTTATAGGTAATGACAAAAATACCACCCAGTTAATCCATTTTAGTCAGAAAGTATGTTGTGAAGCTTCCAAAAAAGCAGATCAATTTCAAATACAGTATTTTCCACATGCAATGTAGCTGTGTAAACTAAATAGCAGCAACCAGGAATTAAAAGCATATTGTGCTAGAATGATCTAACAGAATAATCACCATGCACCATGTTTTCTAATGCACCATGATTTCTCTGCAGAGAAACTGTCCACTTGAAATCCCTTCAAATATTACCCTAAGAGGTGGGGGAGATGGGAGTTCACCCACAATGCCAGCATCTCCTTAGAATTTTGGGGGATTGTAGCTCAAAGGAGACCAGTGAGAGGAAGTTAACAGTAGGATCTTTTCAACTGTATATACCAGTGCTAACTTTAGAGTGGACTCCAGTTAAAAGTAATTTATTTGAATTGAGAAACACAAAAGAAATGAGACACTCTCAAGGCCCATACAAGGCTATTGGAAAGTGAGGCAAGAAAGGCTGGATAGAGAGAAATTGGATGGAAAGGGTGATAGTTACCAGTCCTGAGGGAGGGGCCACAGCAGAGAGGCTCAGGCAATGTCTGAGGGTAGCACAGAGAAATGACAATTCGGGGCACTACATACAACATACTACATACAACATACTATGTCCAACGTACTAAAAAAAGGCTGGGGGTCAAAGCTAGGGTTTATATGCCCCATTTCATGCCCTGAAGTGGTACATGGACAAAGCCATAATGGCCTTCCCATCGGATTGACAAAGACATCCAGAATGGGCTAATTGCTTAGCTCTGGAGTGACAAAACATTGATGGGACTCATGACGATCTTTTAAGGTCCATAGGATAAGATGAATGGTCTATGATTTTTCACCAGTCTGAGAAGTTTAGCTTTCACAGTATTCAGAAATCCACAGAACCTGGAGTAGTAAAAGGATTAGCACAAACCCATCAACATTGGGTTTTCCTGCCTAATCCTCTCTGAACTTATGATCCTGAATATGTCTCAGGTCAGCTTGACCCTGAAACACATTCTTTGATTGTGTTCTCCAGCCATTAATAAGTCCAATTTATGAGAATCACACACCTTGCATCAGGGTGGTAGGGTATTACTTTCAAAAGTCAAGACTGCAAAATTTGCTTTTTTCCTGATGAAGCACTGCATGGCAGCATGGTGTCTGCAAATACATCAAACTTAAGAATGCATTTTCTCACACAGCTGTAGGTTCACCAAAGATGAGTCCTGCAGCATGGAAGGCCTTCACTTGTACATGTACAACATTTTAGTCAATAGCCATTTCCGCGCTACACTGTTATAATACTATTTTTCCACTTTCAATATCCTGTGGAATTCTGAGGTTTGTAGTTTACTGAGGACCAAGAGCTCTCTGCTGAGAATTCTAAATATCCCTTCCTAAACTGCAAACCCCAGGATTCCATAGGATGTTGAAAGTGGAATAATAGCACCATAACAGTGCAGTGCAGAAATGGCCAGTGCTTCATGTACAGCTTTTGTAAGGGTTTTTCAGGATTCTACCATGTCCTTCCACCCCCCACCTTTGGATGCCTGAACTACATTTCTAAATTCTCAGCTGCAATGCTAGTAATTTGGGAGCTGAAAAAAAAATTCATTGGGAGCAGAATGCTTACTGGGGCCCAATGCCCTCTTTACTTTCCCAGCTACCTCCTTGGTCACACACCAGCCCTGCACACTGCCCACTCTGCCCACTGCTCCAGCTTGCCTGGTTCCCTCAGGTGAAATGAAGATGCTCTCCTATGGCCTGTGCTGGAGCACTGAAGTAAGATTCTAATGCCAGTCCAGTTGGCTTCTGCACCTGGACTTAGCTGGGGATGACACTTCTGATAGAAAAGCCTATAAGGCTTAACATTCAAACAGTGACAAGCTGGAATGTGTCCAGAGGGGGGCAACCAAAATGGTAGATGGCCTGGAAACCATGAAGCCCTAGGAGGAATGGCTTAGGCACGTTTAGCTTGGAGAAGAAAAGGTTGAGAGGACATGATAGCCATGTTTAAATATCTGAAGGGGTGTCATACGAAAGATGGGGCAAACTTGTTTTCTGCTGCTTCAGAGACTAGGGCCATTTCCGCACTACACTGTTATAGTGCTATTATTACACATTCAATGTCCTGTGGGATTCTGAAGTTTGTAGTTTACTGAAGCAAAAGAACTCTCTGGCTGAGAATACTAAAGGCCCCTCCCTGCAAACCCCAGGACTCCATAGGGTGTTGAAAGTGGAATAATAGCACTATAACAATGTAGTGCAGAAACAGCCTAAGACACAGAGCAATGGATTCAAACTCCAGGCAAAGAGATCTCACCTAAACCTTAGGAAGAACTTCCTGATGGGAAGAGCAATTGGACAGTGGAATGCGCTGCTGCCCGGGAGTGTGGTGGAGTCTCTTTCTTTGGAGGTTTCTAAACAGAGGCTGGATGGCCACCTCTTGGGAGTGCTTTGTGTCTTCCTGCATCACAAAACAGGATTGGACTGGATGGCCCTTGTGGTCTCTTCCAGCTCTGGTATTCTGTGACTCTTGGGACTCTGGACAGCAATGGTCTTCACACTTCTAATGTGTTCCAGTTAGCATCTCAATATCAATTTCCAATTGAATTGTGGGTTGTAGCCATTGGTGGTATGTACTCCTCCAAGAAATCACAGACAAAAACTGGGACATGTGTGGCTAAGTGTTACTATGGTGTAGCAGCCCGAGCCTGGGGTCTACAATTTAATAGTAATAAAATTGGCTATCAAATATATATATATATCTCCACGTGCTTGTGAGGCCCCCGGATGAGCACGCAGAACAGCACGGCTGAGTGGCCAAAAAATGAAGAAAAACTCTGGTCAGGCCAGTAGTCTTCTGTCACGTTGCCTCAGGAGACCTCCAGGCATGCACAGGTAGAAGCCCATCAAAAGTACATTAAGTACATTTCATCCCCGCTTGCCGTGCGTTCCCCTCAGCCTCCACGCACTGAGATCCGTCTTCTTTTCTCCCGCTGACATCTTGGACTTCAGGACCAGATGCAGTATCTCCCGCTAAACCCCCCGAAAACTCCCCTATCAATTTTCCTCCCTTTTTATTTTCGTTTAGCTCTTGTGTGAGTGAGTGCGCACGTTCGTGAGTGCGCAGTGACTGACTTTTAACACAAATAAAATAAAAAAATCATTTCTTAACTAATACTGCTTGGTTTTTGGTCTGGCCTGACCTGGTATACACTGGGCTCCAAGACCCCTCTGAGTTACTCTGTCTCTCACTTAGCTCAGGCTAACTCCCATTTCTTCTATTATATTGAGCACGGTGACCGGGACCCCCGAAACTCAGGGTAACAGATGCAACCTTAGCATGTGCTTAAGAAGGCAAAAGTTAGTAACGAGGAAGACAAGACTAGTTAGGAGAGACTGTACCCAGTGGTGTATCTAGCCTAAACACTGCCTAGGGCACCCCGACCTTCTTATTCCTTCCCCCACCTCTACCTCTACATGCACGGCTTTTTTGCACCCCTCGGGCATTGGCACCCAGGGCGCGTGCCCTGCTTTCCCCACCCTAGATATACTTCTGACGGTACCAGTCTGCTTTTGCCTGAGCCATCTGGGAAGAGGGAGATGCTGCTCCTTCCTCTTCTTTCCCTCCTGTTGAGTTCAGAGTGCAAATTAGTTCTGCATGTTGAACTCGCTTGCAGAAACTGAAGCAAGCAGAGGGCAAAGGGGAAAAGAAGGAGGAGGAAAGAAAAAAAATGGGTGTTTTTTTTTATGTGTTCAAATCTTTTTTTTATTCAAAAAATACAATAACAACAAAATTTATCTATACACTAATATAGGTGACAAATTCAAAGAGAGAACAAAAAGAAAAAAACTTAACCTGAAAAGTCCATAGAAGAAGCATCAAAAAAAGAAATTTCCTATGGCCTTCATATAAAAATTTTTCTTTCCACCTATTAGTGCTTAACTCCACATATTCTTTAGATGATTCCAAAACATTTAAATACATATTCATTTAGTTATTCCCTCTTAAAAATCTTCCCTTGTTCTCTTTTCCTGTAGACCTTGGTTGTTCCCTAGATAGTAGTTCCCAACGATAACTTATCAATATATTTCTTTTGATAAAGCTCTACCTATATAGTTTTCTTAATTCTATTTTACCGTATTTTGCATTCAGCCCAAGGTCAACTGGTTTTCCCTTAATATTTCCACTTCCAATGAGTGGTCTCTCTTATTAAATCGTTCTTTTTTTCTTCCTTCACAACTATTTTTCTATAACACAACATCCATGTTATTTATAATACCTTCTTTCACCTATTTCAGTAATTTATTCTTTCTGTTCAATCCAATCTCTTATCACCGTATCTTGCCACCCCATCTTCTCGAGGTTCCTAGTAAGAACACTTCTTATTCTTTTATTCCTTTTGTAGCTAAATTCCCCCATTTAGCTTCAAATAAAAAAAATGGGTGTTTTTTTAGAAGCAGCTGAAAAGACAGGACAGTTGAGGACTAATTGTGATTGTGACTGCCAGGGCAGGATTGCTGGAGGATATGGTGATGTAACCTTTGACTCCTGGTTTTTGCCTACTGTTCAACTTTGAACAACAAATTCCCCCGGCTCTGGCTTGGACACCCCATGGTACATTGAGAATGGGGTGAGTGAGAAGGATTACCGATTTATTTTTATGAGCCGCTGTTGTCGTGCATCTTCAAGTTGTTTCCAACTTAGAGTGATCCTATCATGGGTTTTTTGGGGGCTGAGAATGTGTGACGCACCCAAGGTCACCCAGTGGGTTTCCATGGCCAAGCAGGGAACTGAACCCTCGTCTCTGAAATCGGAGTCCCAAGCTCAAGCCACTATACTAACATGGCGCTCTCTTTTATGAGCTACTCTTGTGACAATGCAAAGTATCTGGGGGTGCTTTGGTTTTGAATAAGGAATTATGCCCAATCAGTTTTCCAAAAGGCCCAGAGTAGCAAAACAGCTGTGGGAGACTCTTGCTGTTACTAAGAGCCTTGCCAAATTATGTCCCGGAGCTAGGAAAGTTGCTTTTCTCACCTATCCATTTCTGGCCATTTATGCACTAGGCTGTTATAGCGCGATGATTCCGCTTTCAACATCCTATGGAATCCTGGGGTTTGCAGTTTCGGGAGGGGCCGGCCGGCCCCTCCCGAAACTGCAAACCCCAGGATTTCATAGGATGTTGAAAGTGGAATCATCGCGCTATAACAACCTAGTGCAGAAATGGCCAAAGTTATTCGTTGCAGTGTTTTTGAAAGTAAGCTATTGTTTATTTCCATGCTGAAAAAGTCAACTTGTTGCTTTACTTGCTGTGCTGCTTGTTCCGTAACTGTTAGCTTCTGTTAGTTTATCTTTCAGATGAAAGTATTCAGGGACTGAGAAGAGAACGATATAAAACCTCAACAATACAGTCGACTGTCCAGATCTGTGGGTTTGGCTTTTACAGATGTGATTATTTGCAAGTTTCTCCACTGCCTGACACCCCCCGCTCCCGCCGGCACTTCTTCTCTGAGAGACCCTTCACTCTCGGTGGCTCTGTTGAGACCACATAACTCCTTAAAATTCTACCTCTGGTCCTCCTCCTCCTCCTTTTCTACCAGGCTGACACGCTAAGGATGGATCTTGGCCCAATTTCTCAGCACCACAAATGCTCCCCTGCTACCTCCCATGCCCAAGGAAGGAGATGGGTGAGTGAGGAAGTATAGGTCCCCCATGTCAACCCACCCCCTTTCCCTCTCTTTTCCCTGACCTGGTTTGGATTCCGCCTGCCGGTTCTCCCCACTGTGCCTCGGTCCCCTTCCCACAGACACACATAGACACACATTTTGATATTTGCAATTTTTCCACTTTTGTGGAGGTCCTGCACTCCTAACCTTAGCAAATGTGAAGGGCCCACTGTGCCTCTAAATATGGCTTTTTAAAGTAATTTTTGACAGCCATCTGGAAATTCACCACTCTTTCCTTCCCTTCTTGTTCATCTCATTAATTCTGAAATGTAACTTTGTTACAGCCTCGTGATACCCCCGAAGTAATCCATTACAAGTAGTCAAATTACTTGGAACACCTTGACCACAAACCTCTATCGTGGCACACGCTACGCAATTTTACCTATACTTAGATACTCAGCCAAGGTACCAGGAAAAGCTGCTAGTGAATTGCAAAGGCCATTTCCACACTACACTGTTATGGTGCTATTATTCCACCTTTCAACATCCTGTGGAATTCTGAGGTTTGTAGTTTACTGAGGCCCAGGAGCTCTCTGGCTGAGAATCCTGAATGCACAACCCTAAACTTCAAGTCCCAGGATTCCATACAATGTTGGAAGTGGAATAATAGCACTATAACAGGGTAGTGCGGAAATGGCCAAAGACGTGCAACGCAACCCTAGCAAGGGTGTCCCAGTGTTCATCAGGTTCTACCAGTGTACTTTGGCACTCCCTGGCATCTATCCCAGTGTACATCAGTCACTTTGCTGGTTCCCCAAAATAATTTGCAACAGTAGACTTTTACAGGTTATAGAACTGTCCTGTTCTAATTCCAGCAGGCATAAATCCATTTATATTTAACCTGGAGAAGAGAAGGTTAAGAGGTGACATGATAGTCATAGAATCATGGAATCGTAGATTCATAGAATCATAGAGCTAGAAGAGCTCATCCGGTCCAAATCCTTCTGCCATGCAATTAATGTAGATCAGTGGTTCTCAACCTGTGGGTCCCCAGATGTTTTTGGACTTCAGCTCCCAGAAGCCCTGAGCATTGACCATAGTGGCTGGGGCTTCTGGGAGCTGAAGTCCACAAACATCTGGGGACCCACAGGTTGAGAACCACTGATGAAGATCTTTTGGGAAAGAGAGAAGAGAACTTAGAAGCAACAGCTGGAATCCTCTTGGGGTCTTACTTCTTGAAAGAGTCATAAAATCACAGAGCTGGAAGAGACTACGAGGGCCAGTCCAACTCCGTTCTGCCAGGGAGGAAGATACAATCAAAGCGCTCCCAAGAAGTGCCCATCCATCCAAACGCTACCAAACCGTTCCTGATGAATAGCTCTCCAGTCACTTTTTAAAAACCTCAAAAGAAGGACATTCCACCACACTCCCAGGCAGCAGTGCATTCCACTGTCGAAGTGCTCTTACTGTCGGGAAGTTCTTCCTAATGTTTAGATGGAATCTCTTTTCCTGAAGTTTGAAGCCATTGCTCCATTGTGTCCTATTCTTTAAAGTAGCAGAAAACAGCCTTGCTTAAATATTTTAAATATATTTAAATATTTGAAGGGTTGTCATGTTAAAGATGGAGCAAGCTTGTTTCCTGCTGCTCCAGAGACTAGGACATGGAGCAATGGCCTCAAACTCCAGCAAAAGAGGCTCCACCTAAGATTTAGGAAAATCTTGCTGACAGTTGGACAAAGCAATACACCGGACAGAGCAATACGCTGCCTAGGAGTGAAGGCGAGTCTCCTTTGGAGGTTTATAAGTGGGCTGGATGGCCACTTGTTGGGAGCGCTTTGATTGTATCTTCCTCCCTGGCAGAATGGAGTTAGACTGGCCCTCGTAGTCTCTTCCAGCTCTGTGATTTTATGACTTTTTCAAGACGTAAGACCCCAAGAGGATTCCAGCTGTTGCTTCTAAGTTCTCTTCTCTCTTCCCCAAATGATCTACATTAATTTCAGACTGTATCTTTCATGTTTTGTTTTGCAAGAGAAGACAAAAGATGAATACATATATATATAAGAAAGAGGGAGACAAAGAAAGGCCAGGGTATCTGGGCAGATGTTACTTGGGGAAGGTGAGATTCCCACACTGAGTAGGAAATGCTGCACATTTATGAAACCGTGAACTCCGCTGGAGGAAGTGGCCAGGAGCTGGATTCTCAGAGGCAGAGGCGAAGGTGAGAGGGAGCTGGGAAGGCATCTATTCTTGGAGAAATGGGGGGGCAGGCAGTTCAAGGGGGTCAGGAAAAGGGGGAGGTATTATTGTGAGACTTTGTTTACTCCAAGAAATGGATGAATCAAATGACCTTGTTTATTGTCAAAAGTCTTGAATGGAGAGCAAGGTGTAGGACGAGAGGGGAAGCCCCTTCTGTTATTATTCTGTTATTATTGTTCATCCAACACTTTTTTTTCCTGCTTCCCTCCCTGCCGTATAATTGCTAGAAAAGCTGAGGAAGGGAGCCTTTCCTCCATCCATCTCTGGAGCATACTCCACATCCTAGGCTGTGATGTTCTTGGGCTGGTGTGAGTCTCCATGGGACTCGCAGAAAGACAGTAGTAATGAACTTGGTACAAAGGTAGCCCCATGTACAGCACATTGCAGTAGTCCAACCTTCAGGTTACCAGCGCGTGAATTCCCCCCTTTAGGTCGTCCAGGTCTAGGAAGGGGCACAGTGGCGTATCAGCTGAAGCTGATAAGAAACACTCCTGGCCATCACACCTATCTGAGCTGACATTTGGAGGGACAGATCCACAAGCACTCCCAAGCTGTGAACACAGTCTTTCAGGGGGAGTGTGAACCCATTCAGAACTGGTTGACACACCTCCCATCCCAGATTAGGACCCTTAATAGTAAGCACCTCTGTCTTCTCTGTGTTCAGTTTCAATTTGTTTTCCTTCATCCAGCTCATTACCTCCTCCAAGCATTCATTCAGAGGAATCACACTATCCTTAGCCAAGACTGTTTTTGAGGGCATGGAGAAATATATTTGGGGATCGTCAGTATATTGATAGTACCCTGCCCAATGCCTCTAGATCAGTGGTTCTCAACCTGTGGGTCCCCAGATGTTTGTGGACTTCAGTTCCCAGAAGCCCCAGCCACTATGGTCAATGCTCAGGGCTTCTGGGAGCTGAAGTCCAAAAACATCTGATTGAGAACCACTGCTCTAGATGATCTCTCTCAATGGTTTCATGTAGATGTTTAAAAGCACTGGGAATAGAATGGCACCTTGTGGCATTCTTTTTTTGAGGAGCTCCTTTTTCAAGAAGCTGCTGTTCCCCAAGCACCACCATCTGGAACCTTCCGGGGAGGTAAGAACGGAACCACTGCAAAACGGTGCCTCCGATTCCCAACCCTTCCAGGCATTCCAGAAGGATACTATGGTTGATGGTATTGAATGCCACGGAGAGGTCTAAAAGCACCAACAGGGACACTCTCTCCCATCGATGCTACGATGGAGATCACCCACTAAGGCAGTGGTTCTCAACCTGTGGGTCCCCAGATGTTTTGGACTTCAGCTCCCAGAAGCCCTGAGCATTGACCGTAGTGGCTGGGGCTTCTGGGAGCTGAAGTCCACAAACATCTGGGGACCCACAGGTTGAGAACCACTGCACTAAGGCAACCATAGCAGGCTCAACTCTGTATCCTGCTCTGAAGCCAGTTTGAAAATGGGTCAAGGAAGTGCATGTCATCCAAGCTAACACAAGTTAGCCCTTGGCTATTTCCGCACTAAACCGTTACAGTGCTATTATTCCACTTTCAACATCCTATGGAATCCTGGGGTTTCTAGTCTGGGGAGCGGCCTCAAAGGCCCCTCCCGAAACTGCAAGTCCCAGGATTCCATAGGATGTTGAAAGCAGAATAATAGCCCTATAACAGTCTGGTGCGGAAGCGGTCCTTGAATGGTTGTGACACTGCTTGAATCTTACATGCGTTTGCAATTTCCTCCCAATAGAACATTTGACATACTTTTCGACATTCGACATGCTCTTCAAAATAGTAAAAATGGACAGGTTTACTTATGTGTTACGAAGAGACAAATTTGAAAAATTTACCAAAGACTGGGAATGTGTGATAATATATTTCAGAAATTTGTGGGGAGATATAAAGACGGTTAACATTGATTTTTAATTAATGGGTGGTAACTACACAGGAGCAAAATATTTAAAATGTAATAGATAGACATATTGTACCTTTTCTTTTGGATATACTAATATTTCTTATTTGGGGGGAAGTCATGGATGATTGAAGAATGTGATTACAGTAATAGAATTTTTGATAAGCTCGGATGAATGTCAATGTTGTCTTGTTTTATTGTTTTTAAATAAAATTCTATTTAAAAAAACATTCTTTTGACCTCCAACTGATGTCTCTCAATTAGTACCAGTATACACGGCTGAAAAGATGCTGTAGTTATCCTTCTTGGAGGCCTCCTTTTTGAGCTATAATTCCCCACCTTTCAACAGATTCATTGGCACCACGGGTGGACCCCAGAATCACCCACCTTTTGGGATAACAGTTTGTTTGCTGGGCTTTATCTGTTTGAATGAATCCGTTTCTTGCAAACGTAGCTTATTTGATTTAAAAAAAAACAACCTTCTTTTGATCGATTTTTAGGTGTATTTTCTTTTAATCTATGTTGTAAGCTGCCTCAGATCCTGTATTAGGGAAAGGGAAGGAAGTACCTTATATGAGCACCTGACTATTAAGAAAACAAAAATAGTGGTCATGTAAGATTTATATGATAAATTTATATTGAGTGATGAAGACATCAAGGTTATTTTTGTATGCTTTAGAAAATCAGATAGGAGGCTGTAGTCAAGAAATCGCTTGGAAAGGCAGCTTTGAAGATCAGCTCCTCAAGTGTAAAGACTCATCAGTAGATACCAAAGTCAGATTCATTCATGCCAGAGTATTTCCGATCTCTGGGTATGGCTGTGAAAACTGGACAGTGAAGAAAGCTAATGGAGGGGAAAGTCAAATAAAGACAAATAAATGGGTCTGAGAACAAATCAAGCCTAAACTCTCACTAGAGGTAGAGATGACTAAACTGAGGCTATGGCCATTTCTTCCTCATACTGTTATAGTGCTATTATTCCACTTTCAACTGTTACCTTGACTTCTGGGGGTCCTTGGGGGACACCTGGATTTGCTCCAAAAATACAAAGGTTGGGCAAATTAGCGGAGCACTGCTTAGCAAAGCGGAGGGCAGGGCAATGCAGCGAGATCTCGGATCCTGTGTCTACGGCAGTGGTTCTCAACCTGTGGGTCCCCAGATGTTTTTGGACTTCAGCTCCCAGAAGCCCTGAGCATTGACCATAGTGGCTGGGGCTTCTGGGAGCTGAAGTCCACAAACATCTGGGGACCCACAGGTTGAGAACCGCTGGTCTACGGAGTCAGACCACACAAGAGTCAGGCCAAATGTCCAATCACCAGTAGTTTATTCAGCAGACTTGGCAAAATATCCACACATGTACACACAAAGAAGCAGTCACTCACACAAGTGCACAAGGACTAATGAGTTGGAAAGATATGAAGATCGCGAAAAGAGGAGGGAAAGAGGGTGGTTTATACGGCACCTGATCCTGTAGGCTTTGGCTCGGGAAGAAGCAAGGCGAAGGTGGCTCAGCGGAGAAAGAAGGCGGAGGGAGCTCTTGACTAGTAGAACGCTGGGGTACTAGTCAAGTGTGGGAGTCTTCCGAAGAGAGTCTCAAAAGGGGACTCAATTATAGGGCAAAACATGCCTCGAGGGCAGATCCTTTCCCAGGAAATGACAATGGCTGAATCATGCCGATGGACCTCATCTTTGTATTTTTTGCTGTTGCAAGCGTTAATCTCTTCAGGAGGACACGTAATCCCCTCAAAGTGCCATTGCTGTTGATGGTCCATTGTGTGGTGCTGTTCGAGGTTTCCCTCTTGGAGATGTGACTGGGGGAGCCTTGGTCTGACCTTGCTAGTGATGCTTCGGTTTTAGAGCTGGGTGTCTACGTTCCTGTCCAGTGAACTTCTGGCTTGATAACTTTGGATATTGAATATTATACTCCCCCGGGACTGGATCTGCCAGCAAGGGGTTACACAACCTCCTGCGAAATCCTGGGCTTTGCAGTTTAGGGAGGCACCTTTAGAATTCTCACCCAGAGAGCTCTTTGGCCTCAGGAAACTACAAACCCCAGACGTCCACAGAAGATTGAAAGTAGAGTAACTACACTAGAACAGTGTAGTGCAGAAATGGCCTAAACTGTGGCTATCATACTTTGGACTTGTTACAAGATGACATGCCCCTTCAGAAAAACTAATAATCCTTGAAGGCACAGAACCATAGAAACTTACAGTTGGGCCATCTAGTCCAACCTTCTGCTCTGCAGAAAAATACAACTACAGTTGGCCCTCCATATAGGGCATAGAACCCTCACAAAAGTGGAAAAATTGCAAATATCAAAATGTGTGTTCGTATCTGTGGGGCGAATGGGCCCCTGGGGTCCACCCCAGGTCAGGGAAACGAGAGGGAAAGACATGGCACTATATTTCCTCACTCACACATCTCCTCCCGTGGGGATGGAGAGAGGGTTTGTGATGCTGAGAAATAGAATTGTGAGCCATCCTTAACTGGCTAGATGGCAGCTGGTGGAGTAGGAGGAAAGCCAGAGATGGGTTTTTAAAGGGCTATGCAGCCTGATCGGAGTCATCAAGAGAGATTACCCTGGGGAAAAGGAAAAAAAAACCCAAAACCTCCTGAGGTAGGAGGCAGGGGTTGAACAAACTCACAAATAATCAAATCCATGAAAGTCAAACACACAAATGGGGACTATAAACCATAAACCATCCAACCTCTCTTTAAAAACCACCAGAGACGACAAGAAGGCAGTGTATTCCACTCTCAAACAGCTCTTAGGAGGAAGATGTTCTTCCTAATGCTTAGGTGGAATCTCTTTTTTTTTCTTTTAGCTTGAATGCATTGGCAAAGGCAAGAACCGCACTGCAGATGGATTGATTCAGTCAAGGAAGTCACGGCAATACCTGAGCAGGGCTGCTAACAAGAGGGTTAACTGCGTGTCTTTCATTCATGGGGTTGCTGTGGGCGGAAGCTGACTTGATTTTGCAAGCTGGAGCTGACTTGACCGCACGTAACAACATAATATACATACATGCCTAAAATCAGAAGGGCAAGTCCTACGGACACAGTATGATAAATGGTATAAAAGCTGCTCCATCAGTGTGTGTGTGGACTGACACCATCTCTGCCTTTTTGAATCTTTCTGGTTGAACATTTCAGGGAAGAAACAGAGTTTTTGAGTAGAAGTGAGCAGTTTGCTCATTAGTCCTTCCATGGGAGGCCACCAACAAATATCAGGAGCTGTAGGCTCTGCTTGAGAGGAAGTCGCTGGCAAAACCGCCTCTGAGTACTCCTTGCCTAGGAAAACCCTAGGAAATTCATGGGATCGCCATAAGTTGGCAGACAACTTGAAAGCACATCCACTTGCAGAGGGAAGGAGAGGTGCAAAAGCATGGCGGAAAGGAAGGCAACACCGCCGCCCAGAGACCGCACTGCGTAACTACTCCATGATAGACAAGGACCCTGAAATTTGCAGCCAAAAACCATTTCCACCCTACACTGTTACAGTGCTATTGTTCCACTTTGAACATCCTGTGAAATTCTGGGGTTTGTAGTTTCCTGAGGCCAAAGAACTCTCTGTCTGAGAATTGTAAAGTCCCCTCTAAAGCCATTTCCGCACTAGACTTTTATAGCGCTATGGTTCCACTTGAAACATCCTATGGAATCCTGGGGTTTGCAGTTTCGGGAGGGGCCGGCCGGCCCCTCCCTAAACTGCAAACCCCAGGATTCCATAGGATGTTGAAAGTGGAACCATAGCACTATAAAAGTCTAGTGCGGAAATGGCCTAAGCTGCAAAGCACAGGATTCCACAGGATGTTGAAAGTGGAATAATAGCACTGTAACAGTCTAGTGCAGAAATGGTCAAAGACTTTGTGGCTGGAGAATTCAGCTACCCCTTCCCACCCACCTCGCAGATTATATGCCTTCGTTTCCCCCTTGACCCCCTCACCCTCATTTTTCCACCCCCAAGAGCTCCCGTGCTGCTCACTGTACTCTTCTGTCTTCTCATTTTTGTTGAATACTTCCCCAAAACTCCAGCGTCTGTCTGGAAAGAGCCAGAGAGCAAAGCCAAATAAAGAGATGCCAAGTGAGGGCTCACTGCTCAAGAAGGATATTGAGAAGCTGGAGTGTGTTTAGAGAAGGGTGACCAAAATGGTGGAAGGCCTGGAAACCACGACCAGTTGAGGGAACGGAATATGTTTTGCCTGGAGAAGAGAAGGTTAAGAGGTGACATGATAGCTACGTTTAAATATTTGGAGGGATATCATACAGAGGATGGAACAAGTCTGTTTTCTGCTGCTCCAGAGACTAGGACATGGAGCAATGGCTTCAAACTTAAGGAAAAGAGATTCCACTCAAATGTTAGGAAAAACTTCCTGAGGGCAAGCATAGTTCGACAGTGGAATACACTTGTGCCTTGGGAGTGTGGTGGGGTCTCCTTCTTTGGAGGTTCTCAAACAGAAGCTGGATGGCCATGTGTTGGAAGTGCTTTGATTGTGTCTTCCTGGATGGCAGGGGGATTGGACTGGATGGCCCTTGAGGTCTCTTCCAACTCCATGATTGAAACCAATGGATTCAAATGACAAGAACAGAGATTCCACCTCAACATTAGGAGGAACTTCTTTGCTGTAAGAGCTGCTTGACAATGGAATAGACGGCCTCAATAGAAGCAACTGAGGCAATCTATTGCCTCAACAGAGAGTAATAGATTATTTTTCTTTGGTGGTCTTAAAACAGTGGTTCGATGACCTCCTAGTTTTTTGTTTCAGTGATTTTGGAGGTATCAGCACTACACTGTTGCCCAAAAATGTGGTGGAGTTAGGGGTCCACCTGTAATGCCAGTACCTCCACGTGATAGAGGGGAATTAATTAGTTCAAAATTAGGAGGCCTGTGAGGGGGAGGGGGTGTAATTTAACAAGATCTTTCCATCAATGTTTATGAGATCATGCAGGAAAGAACCAGCCAGAAAATTCAAAATGTAAACTAAAAATGTGTTTTATTGAAAACATCACACAAATACACACACACACAAAAGATCCAAACAGTTATGTACTCACACAAGGGCTAACCAAAAGATAAAGGGAAGAAACTTGTGGATAGAGAACTTTTAGAGTTTGAGTGATAAGTACCAGTCCGGAGGCAAGTGAAGAAAGCTACAGTGTGGCTTAGGTAGGCACCCAAGGACAGTTCTTGTTCACGAATCAAATGGACAGGGTAGCATTCAAGAAGTCAAGAGATTGTGATAGTCTGCTCAAAACAGGGGAGTTTTATACCCGAAAACTGTCCTACAGGTACGAGTGTGAATTGCTCTCCTAGCCGAGTGGTCTATGGGAGTTGCAATACAAACAATGAGGTCCAGACGGTGTTGATGTACCGGTGCTTAGGTAACAAAGGGGTAATGGCTGTTGCAATAGCCCTGTACTTGAACCACATGACAGTGTAGTTCAGGACAATGCAGGGAGACATTCAGGCGTGAGATAACAGAATTGAAAATAATCCTGTTTGGCGGGAATGTTGGCTTGACCGTTGTACTCCGTTGGAGGGGTTCAATTTTTGCGTAAGCCTATTATCTCCAAGGTTGCCTTGTCATCTGCCTGACAATGACTTCGGTTGCACCCGGAGGGGGTGGGCGGGTTGACCTTCCTGGTAATCTCATGTTTACAGTCAGCAATTGTCCTCTGTCCAGCTTGACCTTCCAGTCATCTCAGGTTCCATTTTATATCAATGCCAATTAATCTAGCTTGCCCATTGAATAATTAAACCATATCAATATTGGGGGTTGCACGGAGTCGTAACAACATTACACATTTGTGGTTGCCAGATTTCAAGGCCTGGACTGTCTTCTATATTCCTCAGAGCAAAAGGGAGGAATCTCAGGGTGACAGCGCTGACTTGAAAGGGGTGTGTGTGTGTGTGTGTGTGTGTGTGTGTCCTCTCGTGTGTGTATATGTGTTCTCATTTTTTTTTCTGAGTTGATATTTTTCAGTCAAACATTATGCTCTGTACAGCTGTGGCTGATGCTTAAACTATCATGATTGATGACATCCTTCCTTGGAGGTTTTTAAGCAGAGGCTGGATGGCCATCTGTCAAAGGGAGTGCTTTGAGGGAGTTCCTGCATGGCAGGGGGTTGGACTGGATGGCCCCTGGGGTCTCTTCCAACTCTACATTTCTATGATTCTATGATTCTATGATTCTATGACACTGTAAGCAGTCATCCCTTTGACTCAGGCCCGGACTCTGAAATCTCAGAGCCCGGAATCATCCTCACCTGGTTTGACAGGCCCTTTCCTCTTCTAGACTGGTGTGGCGATTCCCAATCTGATAACACGCTCGGTCTTTACCACACAATTCTGCCTCCCTGCCTTATAACACCACCTTTGTGCAATGTCTATTCGGAACTACTCAACAACTTTAGAGTAGCGTGTTTTCTGTATTACCTTAAATACTGCATACAGCTAGGCTGAGTCAGTATGTTTAAAAAATAAACTGTAACTTTTATTTTGATAACAATAAGAATAAAGCATTAAAGCTCATATGCAGGTCAAAGTTAAATCATTTCTTCAGTGCACATTTTAGACAGTTCTCTGGTATCTTTAGCACTGTCATATAAAGCACAATGGCCTGGAAACCGTGAAGCTCTCTGAGGAACAGCTTGGGGAACTGGGTATGTCCAGCTGGAGAAGAACAGGCTAAGAGGAGACATTACAGTCATGTTCAAATATTTGAACAGCTGTCATATGGAGGATGGAGCAAACTTGTTTTCTGCTGCTCCAGAGACTAAGACCGTTTCCATCCTAAACTGTGATAGTGCTATTATTTCACTTCCAACCTCCTATGGAATCCTGGGGCTTGCAGTTTAGGGAGGGACTTTTAGGATTCTCAGCCAGAGAGCTCTTGGGCCTCAGGAAACTACAAGCCCCAGGATTCCACAGGATGTTGCAAGTGGAATAATAGTACTATAGCAGTGTAGGGGGAAAATGACCTAAGACGTGGAGCAATGGATTCAAACTTCAGGAAAAGAGATTCCATCTAAACCAGTGGTTCTCAACCTGTGGGTCCCCAGATGTTTGTGGACTTCAGCTCCCAGAAGCCCCAGCCACTATGGTCAATGCTCAGGGCTTCTGAGAGCTGAAGTCCAAACGCATCTGGGGACCCACAGGTTGAGAACGACTGATCTAAACATTGGGAAAAACTTCCTGACAGTAAAAGATGTTCAACAGTTGAATATGCTGCCTGGGAGTGTGGTAGAGTCTCCTTCTTTGGAGGTTTCTAAACAAAGGCTGAATGGCCATCTGTCAAAAGGAGTGATTTGATGGTGTCTTTCTGCAAGGTAGAAAAGGGCTGGACTAGATGGCCCTTGGGGTCTCTTCCAACTCTAGAATTCTAGGATTCCCTGATTCTATGAAATTAGCCTGCTACCTTCTGGGGAAGTCGTCCTATTGCCAACAAAGAAGTAAAATTTAACTATGATTCCTGTTGGTTTCTGTATGCAGAGCTTAGGGAGCTGGCCCTTTTTGCCTCAGGCAGCAAAATATCTTGAGACGGCCTGCTGGTCTTGGGTACCAGGGTCACTTGCCATGGTGCAAGTTGGAAGCATGCAAGAAGTAGGCTCTGGAGAGAACAGAGGGGGGCCAGAGGCAGCAATATATGATGTGCCAGGGGCTACAAAAGTGCCTGCTGCTTGCGCATGGTGTCTTCTGGTACAGTGGTGCGGTTTTACCTTGCTGCAGTGTACAGCATGGCCACTAGGTGTCTCCCTATGTCGCATAAAATCCCATGAGCGCACCTTGATTCACAGAGGATGCCCTGGGACAGGTGTCCTCCGTGTTCTAATTTGATTGGTGTTGGATTTGGGCAAATTCCAATGTGTACTTTTCCACCAAGAAATAATCTTTCACAGGCAAGAGTTAATAAAGCACAGAGTATGATCTAAGTATGATCAGGTAGAGCCAGCATAATGATTTGAATGTTGGACTAGGGCCATTTCCACACTAGCCTGTTCTAGCGCTATGATTCCACTTTCAACATCCTGTGAAATCCTCAAAGGCCCCTCTCTTGACTGCAAACCCCAGGATTCCACAGGATGTTGAAAGTGGAATAATAGCACTAGAACAGCCTTGTGCGGAAATGGCCTCGGACTCTAGGATTTAAATCTGTGCCGAAAATAGCTATCAACGCTGGACAAGAAGGCACCAAGGTTGCATCCACTGGACCTGTGTCAGCTCTGGCTCCAAGTCAATCCAAGCCACTTTATTTGCAAAGTGGTGAGCAAATTCTTCCCAGTGGGATGTTGCATGCTTTACATTCTCCTTTGGGTCAGATTGTAATAGATCCCTGGGCACTCAAGACAGCTCCACTGAATGGTTCCGTGCAGGTGCAACAGTGTTAGTCAGAAAAGCTTTTTTTGCTACCTTTACTGACGCAACATAGGCCTTCAGATAAATTTTAGCCTATTTCCAGCTGTTCTAGCTCTGGATTTTCTGTCACTGTCACTCCAGTCTCTGTCTCAATGATAGGGTACACTGAGCCACCGAAGAATTATTGTCATGTGCTGGTTAGCTGTCTTCCCAAGAAAACACTCAGAGAGCAGCAGCAGTGTTTTTATTGAGGTAGCACAAGCAATGTAGCAATGGGTCAAGAACTGAAGTACATCTGTTAGTAGTCAGGTTAATAGTCTGAGCATTCAAACTTTGGGTGTGAACATCATTGACTGGTGAGGATCATAAATGTCAACTTGTTTCCCCTGACCCCCAATTTTCCCAGGTGTTTCTTGCATACTTTCAACTTGGGAACTTAAACCCTCCTCTTCTTCTTATCTGGACCTCGTGGTTCTTCTCCCAGTACCTCCCAAGGAACATGGATTCTATTCCCTTGATGTTCCCCTCTCCCGAGCCAGATGCCCTTGGGCACTTCTCCAGACACTTGGAATCCTTTGATCCCATCCCTGAATACATCCAGAAATTGGGTTACATTAGCAACCCATTGTATTGTTCCTTGTGGAGAGACCTCCAGAGTCCGGGTGGTGTTCATTGGCATGTTTTTGAATCTTGATTTTAGTGTTCTTCAGTACTGGTAGCCAAATTTTGTTTACTTTCTGAGTTTCTTCTTTCCTGTTGAAATTGTCCAGGTGTTTATGGATTTCGATGGCCTCTCTGTGCAGTCTGACATAGTAGTTGTCAGAATGCATATGCCCTGACTAACAATACAACCCTGGGGGATATCCCATTTAACAATAGGCCAACTGTAACACATGCAGATTGTTCCCTCCCACCCGGGGGACTACACAAGTATATATACTCTGTTTTACTTCCATGCCACCATATCCTCTGAAGATGCCAGCCACAGATGCAGACAAAACATCAGGAGAAAATACTAATAAAACACGGCCTCAGAACCCAGAAAACCCACAACAGCCTATGGATTCCAACCGTGAAAGCCTTCAGCTTTAAATCCCTTCATTATTTCAACACTTGGCCAACCATTACAAAGCTATTACACTAAAGCCATCAACGTCTTCCAGACCTCATTGTCCACACTGAGAACTCCATTGTTTACTTGGCCAAAGAGCCATCCACACCCATGCCATCCAGGCAGAAATCAGGTATATAAACCCTGGGTTTTGGTCAATTAAGTTGCAGTACACAGATTGCTGTCTGCCACTCTGTTCCTCTGATTCCTGATTGTGTACTGTCCTTAGAAGGAAATCTAAGCCACTTCGCTGCTTCTTTGCTGCTCTTTGGAACCAGTAAATATCACCTACTATGTCCTGAAATCTTGCTATTTCAAATCTTTCCTCTCTTTTTCCTTCAGTGAGCCTTGCGTGAGTGCATGGCTGTTTGGATCTTGTGTGTGTGATTAATTCACCCAAATAAAACACATTTCAGCTTACTTTTGAATCTCGGGCTGGTTCTTCCCTGCATGAGACCCCTTAAACATTAGTGGAAAGATTTTGCAAGGTTACCTCCCACCCCACAGGCCTCCTTTACTGAGCTAATAATTCCCCACCTTCTCAAGGAGGTACTAGCACTGTGTGTGTGGATCCCTGAGCAATAGCTTTGAGTAGCAAAAAGCTCCATATGCAAAGTTTTGCATTAATTGTGGTACACAACCCTCATACTGAATAGCAGGCTTGTGCAACTGAACCAGAAGGCAATTGCACATCCAGAATGCCCAACCAAATGTTTGTTAGTATCTATGCACACTGCACATCCATGCGCCATGGATATTGACAAGCTGGAAATTGTCCAGAGAAGGATGATCAAAGGTCTGGAAACCAAACCTTGTGAGGAACGACTGAGGGAGCTGGATGTGCTTAGCTTGAAGAAGAGGAGAATGAGAGGTGACATGACAACTGTCTTTAAATATCTGGAAAAAATGAAGCCAGCTCGTTCTCTGTTGCCCTGGAGACCAGAAGATGAACCAATGGATTCAAATCACAAGGCATTCCATCTTAACATTAGGATGAACTTTTTTTTTTTTACTGTAAAAGGTATTTAACAATGGAACACACTGCCTCAAAGGATGATGGTACCTCCTTCTTCAGAGGTCTTTGAGCAGAGGTTGGAGGAGCATCCTTTAGGAGAGCTTTACATAGTTGTGTGTTTGTCAGGATGTGTCGCTCCTGTCATAAGCGGATCTGCTGGATGTGTATCGGGAACAATGTACGGGAGTCAGTAGAGGGGCAATGCTAGAGTTTAGAGTGCTGCAAAATATTGAGTGTTAATTGTTGATTGCAACAATGTATCTCTTTGAAGCCTACTTGAGTACTCCAATGTAGCAAATGGTTGCTTTATTGTCCATTGCCGCAATGTACCTGGTGAGGGAGAAGAAGATCACAGTGGGCGAAAATGAAAGTAGCAAAAGGTGTTCTGGGAATACAAAGGGTCTGAGGTAAGGAGGCAGGAGATATGTTCCAGTCCCGAGAATGAAAGGAGGGTAAGCAACTGCAAGTCAGGGAAGTGTCTAAAGATGTGGGGTGAGGTTAAACTTATGATCCTCTCCAGTCACAGCTTTGCATGCCTGAATTTGTACACGTGGGCATAAAGTCTGTGAACTCCATGTATGCTTTAATCTCAGCAACTTTGCAAGAAGTGTGCTGTGTTGCAGAGGCATATCTAGGGTGGGGCAGGTAGGGCATGTGCCCTGGGCGCCAACGGTACAAAAATGCAGTGCCAGAAAGGAGGAGGAGGAGGAGGAGGCAGTGGTGGCCCTGGACGTAGGGGCGCAACTTCCGTGCTTTCCCTATGCGCTGTTTATGCTAGCTATGCCTCTGCTGTGTTGCTTGCTTTGATACAAATAAGCACTACCAGGGCAAGACAATATTACTACCTAGCAGGGGGTCAGACTAGATGGTCCTTGGGGTGCCACCCAACTCTGTGATTCTATTATTCTATGTGCTTCCACATGTATAACGGCACCGCAAGTGAATGCAGAAGTTCCACCTCACAGACCCAAGTGTCCACCTGCTTTTGCAGGGGAACTTAGGCACGCGGAAGATACCAACACGATTCCAGCCATAATAGGAATTTATTATAAATGGAAAACTATCATCATCAAAATAGGGAAAAGTACGGAGAGAGCAGTAAAGAGGGGAGGAGCAGAATCAGAATCAGAAACAGGGAGTTCTGCTCGAACAGCAATATCGTCCACCCCTTCGGGTATAAACGGTTTTCCTTCTGTAGCTGTGGCTTTCTCAATCCAGTCCAAGTATTTGAAGACAACAGTGTAAACGGCAGGGCTCCCCTCTCCTTCGCAGCCCTCTCCTTTGCTATTAATGCCGACCACAAACCATTTCAGATTGCTTCCATAGGTGCAGACCAAAGGATTCCCGCTCTCATCCTAGGAAAGAGGTAGAGGTGAGGGGGAAAAACAGGTCAAAGCATAGCGGGGAGGAGGCCTGAGCCAGCCTCCCAACAATGCTGAGGGGCTGATCTCCCCAAAATTGGCAAAACTGGAGTACCAAGATCCCAATCAGTTGAACCCCCTCCCTCCCTCCCTCCCTTCCCTGTTATTTATATCCCACCACCTATCAAAGGATCTCAGTACAATAAAATCAGTTTAAGACCATAGATAACAATACGGCTGGAACTCATGATCACAGTTACGACTGTATAACCTAGAGTTACACATTCATAACTTTTTCAATTTCACAATCCCTATGTATTCAATAGTGTAGGGAATACATAGGGGTCATGAAAGTTCCTTGATCCCAACTAACTGGGCAGCAGCTGCTGTGAGCGAGGGGATCTTTTCTCCGGCCAACTGGAATACAGGAGACTCAAGCTCCCACTCGTCCCCCACCGGTGACCTCTGGTGCAATGAGGAATTGAGACAAGGATCCTGCCTCTGATTGCCGCTCCAGAGACCATTCCACTGAGGTGAGTGGGAACATCAGTTTCCTGCATCCCTATTGTCAGGAGAACAGAACCTTTCACTCACAGTAACTGCTTCCCACCTTCACAATTCACAAACAGGGTTTTCTTGAGCCGTTGCAATGTAACAAAGGATTTGCAAAATTATGCACTGTAGACCATGATGTCGGCCTATAATTACAATCAGTGCGAATAAAATGGGTGAAAAGGCACCAAAGAAGACAAGAAAGAAGGAAAGAAGACAGAAATGGAAAGTGGATGGGAAATTTAAGCAAAAAAAGGTATAAAACTCTGATATTATGGATTAACCAAGACAACACCAACTCCAATATCATTCACACCGTAATATTTCCAGTTCCCATGTATGGATATGAAAGCAGGACAGTGAAGAAAGCTGAAAGGGCAGTGATCAGCTCATTTCAAAATGTGGTGCTGGAGAAGACTTCTGCAAATACCGTAGGCCATTTCTGTACTACACTCTTACAGCGCGATTATTCCACTTTCCACATCCTATGGAATCCTGGGGTTTACAGTTTAGGGAGGGACCAGCTGGCCCCTCCCTAAACTGCAAACCCCAGGATTCCATAGGAGGTTGAAAGTGGAATAATCGCGCTATAAGAGCGTAGTGCGGAAATGGCCATAGACGGGCAAAAAGATGGATGAATGGGTCCTAGAGCAAATCCAGCTTGAACTCTCCCTAGAAGCTGAGATGACTAAACTGGGACTGTCTTACTTTGGACACATTGTCAAACAATATGACTGAATTGAAGAACGCCAACGCAATTCCTGGTTGCATCAATAGGAGTATGGTGTCTAGATCAAGGGAGGTAAGGTACCACTCTATTCTGTTTCAGTTAGACCTCATCTGGAATACTGTGTCCAGTTCTGGGCACCTCAATTCAAGAAGGATATTCAAGAAGACATGATAGCCATGTTTAAATATGTGAAGAGATGTCATGTCAAGGAGGAAGTGGGCTTGTTTTCTGCTGCTCCAGAGACTAGGACAAGGAGCAATGGACTCAAGCTGCAGGAAAGGAGATTCCACCTGAACCTCAGAAAGAACTTCCTGACAATCAGAGCTGTCTGGCAGTGGAATATGCTGCCTCGGAGCGCGGTGGAGTCTCCCTCTTTGGAGGTGTTTAAGCAGAGGCTGGGTGGCCATCTGTCAGGAATGCTTTGATGGATGTTCCTGAATGGCAGGGGGTTGGACTGGATGGCCCCTGTGATCCCTTCCAACTCTATGATTCTATGATTCTATAAGAGCCAATGATGCTCTCAGTAAAGATGAAAGCAGTGGAAAAACCAGAAGACCACAGTATATGTTGATTGGCGCCATTAAGGAAGCCACCGATGTCCTGAGTTTGCCAGACTTCAGCAGGGCTGTTTATGACTGGGGCTCATGGGGGTCTCTCCCATTCATAGGGTCACGAAAAGTCAAAACCAACTTGAGGGCAATTCACAATAAAGAGCAGATCAAGCTCGAACTCTTAACTATAAGCCAAAATGCAATGGGCATAGTATGAGATGGCATGGAAAATTCAATAATGCTTGGTGAGGTGGAAAGCAGTAGGAACAGAGGGAGATGGCATGACAGGTGGACTGATTTGAGCCTATAAGACAGTGGTTCTCAACCTGTGGGGCCCCAGATGTTTTTGGACTTCAGCTCCCAGAAGCCCTGAGCATTGACCATAGTGGCTGGGGCTTCTGGGAGCTGAAGTCCACAAACATCTGGGGACCCACAGGTTGAGAACCACTGCTATAAGACCTGACTGTGTTTGCTCTTGACTGGGGCTGTTGGAGATCTCTCACGCAGAGGGATGCTGTACATTGAAGCCAACCTGACGGCATGAAACGACAATCAAAACTATGATCCAGCCAGACAGTTTGTTAAAACATAAGGGCTGGAATCTTCTATCATGATGTCTGATACTGTGAAGGGAGGAGCTGGGGAAGCCTGGCTGAAGGCAGCCAATCACAGCTCAGAGAATGCTGTGAAGGGGTGGCAGCTGCAGGGAGGAAATGTTACAAAACCTGAGGCTTGTCTCTGGCAGAAGGCAGAGATAGGGAAAAGCTGACACAGAGAGAGGGAACAGATTTCAGAGAGATGGGAACAGATGGAACAGAAAAAGGAGAGTCAGACAGAGGGAAGGACTGACTATGATCCGGGGAGATGTAAATGTTTTAGTAGTTCAAGGGTTAGTGTGTCTTAATAAACTTCCACTGGTTTATTTTTACCACTCTTTCTGTCTCATCATATGAAGTTTGGTGGAGGGCCTGGTCACACTTACTACAGTGAACCCACTAAAACAACACAGGCACTGGTCCACAATAGGGAGGTCACCCCGAAGGCCAAGTAACCAATCCAAGAAAGGATTAAGGGTGGGGAGATGCAAGCTAAGAGACATGAACCCAGGGCCAGAACTGCGGTGCCAGCCTGGCAAGGGGATCTGCCACAGTAATGTGATTTTGCATATACTTAGTTATGTAGCAGGGGCACTAAGAAACCTTGTTACTACATTGTAAAGATGTGCCACAGGACACTGGCAAACGTGCAAAAGGACCAATGTGGATCCACCCCAATATTCATTGGTCTCAGTATTGGTCACTTTGCCAGCTGCCTGTGTCATAGTGCAACTGTCAGGTTGGCTTTGCCCTCCCTGCCATGCTTTTAGGTAGTTGCCTTGCTTTGATGCTTAAATGGGCTTTGCTGTGCTGTGAGGGGAGGATGGGATCAGCTGGGAAACTGTGTGCTGGGAACAGGGACATGTTAGTGTAACGAACTGTGATAAGAGCACAGGTGCAGGCAGACAGATCCAACAACAAGGTCGAACTGTTGGCAAGCTGTATGGGAAATTGAGAGGGAGACAGAAATGTCTAGGAAAGGAGTTATTGTGATTAATTATCAAATAGCTTTCCAAACTGTGTGTTGCAACATGTTAATGTGTCGTCTGCAGTGTATAGGTGTGTCATGCAAACGTAACGGGTGGAGGGGTTGCCTCTCCCACCACCACAGCAGGCCAGGCCTGAGTGAAGGGGCTGCCTCTGCCACTGTCGCCACCCTGGGCCGAAGAAGACCCCAGCAAGGGCGGTGGCCGTGGGCCAGGCTTGGGTGGAAGAGCTGCCTCCACTTACTGAATTGCTTACTGAATTACTGTGTCGCAAAATGACGCATGTCGCCAGCACGAAAAGTTTGGAAAGCTGTGAAATAGAATGCTAGAACGCTAGCCTGCGTTAATTTGAAATGTTACATTTTATACGGTGTGGCAAATCCAATACTTCTTTAGTCGTGGCAGTTACCAAGGTGCAGCTCTTTTCTTCAATGTTTCTGAATAAAGCTTTTGAAATCTCTAAACCTAAATACTTGAACACGCAGCTATCCTGTATATCACGGTGGCAGCAGCCCTTGACTGGAAATGGATGTTGTGTTACTTCCCAGTTCTAATCCCCACAGGTGCAAGACCACTTATGAAGACAGGATTCTGTCCAACTTCCCAAAAATGGAGGGAGATGTGTAATGAAATGTTGGCAGCCCTAGGATGAGATCAAATTCCATGAGCAGCTTTCACCGTTTCCCTGGCTCAACTCCAGCTCTACTGTACCTTGCAGGTCTCCTTGGCATCTTCCTCTGAGAAGGTGCACAGCACATGCCCTGTCAGGCCATGGATTTTCTCAGCACATGCCTCTGTGCCAATTAGGGTCATTTCTGTTTTCTGCATCGTCTTAGCTGGGTGTTCCTCCTTATCACCTAAAGGCCCTGAGGAAAGAATAAGAGATTAGGAGCAGTTCAGAAATGATAGGCAAAAGGAATCTCACAGGATGACATGACAGCCATCTTTAAATGTTTGAAGGGATGTCATCTGGAGGATGGAGCAAGCTGGTTTTCTGCTGCTCAAGATACTAGGACAAGGAGCAATGGCTTCAAAATACAGGAAAAGAGATTCCACCTAAACATTAAAAAGTTTGAAAGCAGAATTAGAGGAAGAGGAATGGAATGATCTTTTTCAAAATCCAGCTAATAGGAGGTGGGAATGTGTAGCTGCCAATCACAGATCCACATCCACAAAATATTCCCCTGTTGCAAACTTTGGAGGTGGAGTATTATGGTTTAGCCTCAGACCAAAAGCAGGCAGTTCTTAGGGAAATGGGAGTTGTATTGCTTCCTTGAGGACCTTGGAGGGCTGCCCCCATTCTGAAAATGCTTGTGAATTTTAGGGGCCATGGGGGACAATTCTACTGACCACAGTACAATGTGAAACAGATCTCTTAGGATCATAGAATCATAGATTCACAGAGCTAGGAAAAGGCCGCCAAGGGCCAACCCTTTTCTGCCATGCAGGAAAAGAGAATCAAAACACACCCAAGGGATGTGCATTGGCCTCTGTTTAAAAATTTCCAAAGAAGAAGATTCCACCCACTCCAAGACAGTGCATTCCACCGTGGAACTGTCAAGAAGTTCTCCTTAATTTTTAGATGGAATCTCTTTTCCTGTAGTTTGCTTCCATGATCGTTTCCGCACTAGACTGTTAGGGCTATTGCTCCACTGTCAACGTCCTGCCGGCCGCCCCCTCCCTAAACTGCAAACCCCAGGATTCCATAGGATGTTGAAAGTGGAATCATCACGCTATAACAGTCCCGTGCGGAAATGGACTATGAAATGCCATACCGGCAGTGGGGGTGGGTTTCCACGTGGCCACCCAACAGTCTCGCCACATGTTGAGGTCATGCAGCAAGGGCAGGCAGATGGGTGTCGTCTCTTTGCTGAAGTCTATGGGAGTGTCCAAGAGGATCAAAGCGATGTCGTTGCGCAGGTTTTCCCCACTGAAGTCTTGGTGGATGATCACACGGTCCAGCTTCCTTTCTTCCGAGGTGCCCCCCTCCAAGTTGACTGTGACGTAGAGTTCGGAAGTCCTTGGGGACAAAAATGAGGGAGGCTTTGAAACACGACTGCTGGGAGTGCTGTTTAAAAAAGATTACTCAGTTCCTGCTTCCTATCCAGTTAAGATTCATGGCTTCTAATGTCTATCTTCGTTCTGCATTTGATTTTTGGACTACAGTTTTCAAGAACACATGGGAAAGGACGCAAAATAGAAAGGCTGGCTGAAAATGTGAGGCATTTCATACTGTCGAACTATCCTGATTTGGCAGGGAGAATCCCAATTAATCCTCTGTCATCCCACTTTTTCAGCTGCTTTTAAAATGTCCCAGTTCATCTCTCTTCCTCCTATTTTCCTCCTTTGTCCTCAGGCTACTTCAGTTGCTGCAAAGTGAGTTCAAAGTGCAAAAGGAGTTTGCACTCAAGTAATTCAGCAGGGGTCAAAGGAGAGAAGAAAGAAGGTGGCAGAATCTTGCCCTTCCCAGTAGACTCAAGCAGAAGCAAACTGCCACAGCCTTTCCTAGCTCATCTGTTCTTCATCATCAGTAACTTTTGAAAGCTTGACCACACACAGGCTGGACCAATGGTTGGAGGTAGTGAGAGGCTGCTTGGAAAGGGCGGGAAAGTTTCATAGGGTGCCTTGGTGTGGCATCCCCATGCTCTTTACTTTCCCAAAGTGATTTCCACCATTACGCCTACAGCATGCCATGAGTTGGGGATGTCATATGGAAGACAGAGCCAGCTTTTTCCCGCTGCTCCAGAGACTAGGTCCCTTTCCGCAATGCACCTTTTCACGGAGCTGGGGTGCGGGGATTGCGTGAGCAGCCTCCAGCGAGAGGCTCTCGCATCCCCGTTCCTTCAGCTCCGCAGCTGCCACCCGCTCACGCGAGAGCCCTGCCTTTTCCTTCCACAGTGCAGCCTGGAAGTTTCCCAGGCTGCACTGGGGCAGGAAGCGTGAACGCCATGGCTGCGGAGCTCCGCACGCACGGCAAGTGCACGCGAGGCCCCAGAGCGATGCACAATCACACACCATTTTCCGCTCAAAGCCTGCCAGACCCTGGAGCGTTGCATGATTGTGAGTGCATCATGTGCACCACTCCTGACATTTGCACGATGCTCGAGGGGCCCTTTCACATGGCAAATGCTGTGCGAAAAGGGCCTAGGACAAGGAGCAATGGCTTCAAACTACAGGAAAAGAGATTCTACCTAAGCATTAGCAAGAGCTTCCTGAGGGTAACAGCTGTTTGACAGTGGAAAACGCTGTCTTGAAGTATGGTGGAGTCTCTCTCCTCCTTTGGAAGTTTCCATTGTTTGGATAGCCATCTATCCGGAGTGTTTTGATGTGTTTCCCTGCAAGGCAGAATGGGGTTGGACTGTATGGCCCTTGGGGTCTCTCCCAGCTCTATGATTCTAACCCTGAAAATGCCTGGAAACTCTGTCCTATGAGTAGTGGCTTGGGGAGCTGGGAATGCTTAAGCTGAAGAAGAAAAGGTTAAGAAAGGACATAAGGGCCATGTTTAAATATTTGAATATTGAATATGGAAGATGGAGCAAGCTTGTTTTCTGCAGTTCCAAAGACTAGGACATGGAGCAATGGCTTCAAACTACAGCAGAAGAGATTCCAGCTAAACGTTAGGAAGAACTTCCCAATAGTGAGAGCTGCTCGACAGTGGAATAAAGTGTCTCAGAGTGTAGTTCTTCTGAATATTTAGGTGGAATCTCTTTACTTGTAGTTTGATCCCACTGCTCTGTGTCCTAGTTTCTGGAGCAGCAGAAAACAGGCTTGTTCCATCCTCCATAGGACTTCCCTTCAAATATTTGAACATAGCTAGCCTTCTCGTCTCCAGGCTAAACATACCCAGATCCCTAAGCTGCTCCTCATAGGGGTTCATGGCTTCCAGGCTTTTGATCATTTTGGTCGCCCTCCTCTCTCAGTCACACACGTGTAGGCTATGTAATCGTAACTTCCATAGAAGATTCTGGCCATCATGTTTAAAGCGACCCACTTGGGGCATGTCTTCTGAGGAGATGTCCTCCGGCTCTCTGCAAGGGGGACTCCAGATTAGCTCCTCAAATACTCACAGGTCTATGAGGAAGCAGTGAGCCGCAGACAAGATCCACCAGTTACTCAGGATGGCTCCTCCGCAGATATGCTGGCCTTCAGCTTGGATGCTGACCTGCCAGGGAAGGGTCTCCAAAGCAGCCACTGGTGTCCCTTCTTTGGCTCGTGGCAGCATCCACGAAGTGGCTTTGAATTCAGGGCCCAGACCACATGAAGAAATTGGAGAAGTAAGCAAGATTGGCTCATCTGTAGAGAAACAGGAGAGCAAATTTGTTCCTCTCAACATTATGCCCATTTAACAGTTTTAAGAAAGTGAGGCTGGTCTGGTTAGAATGCTTGGCCAAAAACCAGTGTTACTCCCAAAATGTGGGTGACTCAGGGGTATACCTGTGATGCCAGTACCTCCTTGTGGTGATGGGGAATTAATTGGCTCAAATTAGGAAGCCTGAGAGAGAGGGGTAGCCTGATGAGATCTTTCCACCAATGTTTATGAGGTCTTGCAGGAAAGAACCAACCTGAAATTCCAAAATAAGCTAAAACATGTTTTATTAAGGATTCAGTCACATATGCAAAAGATCCAAACACTCACACACTCACACAAGAGCTACCCAAAGGGTAAAGGGAGGAAATTTGTTGATAGAGGAATTTTAGAGTTTGGTTGATAAGTACCAAAATGGAGGGCAGCGAAAAGAGCAGCAATGTGGCTTAGACATGTACCTAAGGACAGTACTTGGTCAGAAATTGGAGTGACAGTGTGGCAACCAGCAAGTGCATCGAACTGTTCAAAGCCTAGGGCTTGTAGACCCAAAATGTGCCTCGGAGGCATGAGAGTGAATGGCTCTCCCAGCTGAGTAGACAATGGAAGTTGCAACGTGGACAATGGGGTCCGGATGGAGTTAACGGTCTTAGTGTTAGGTGACAAAGAGTTAATGGCTGTCATAATAACCCTGTACTTGCTCAGAGATGTTTCCAACTGCATCTTAAGCCTGTTATCTCTGGATTTACTGAGTAATCTGCCTGACAATGACTTTGGTTAAGCTGAGAGGTGGTGTTGGCTGACCTGCCTTGCAATCACATGTCTTCAGTCAGAAATTTGCCTCTGCCCAGCTTGACCTTCCAGTCGCATCAGGTTCCATTTTATATCAATGCCAATTAAGGTATTATGCTGATTAGCTCATATTTTGCCGATTAAACCATATCAAACTTGTGGAGTGTGCAGGGCCGTAAAGACGGTCAGAGCTGTCCAGCAGTGGAATCTGCTGCCTCAGTGGAGTGTGGTGGAGTCTCTTTCTTTGGAGGTTTTTAAGCAGAGGCTGGGTGGCCATCTGCTGGGAATGCTTTGTTGTGGGTTCCTGCATAGCAAGGGGTTGGACTCGATGGCCCCTGGGGTCTCTTCCAGCTCTATGATTCTATGATTCTATTTTTGTATTATCTGGTTTCTTTTGGCTTTCATGGACTGCACCCAGACTGTTGGCATTTTGGGTTTCCTGGAATGAAGGGAAAAAGCATTGACCGACCTGCACGGGAGGTTCTCATGAAGGACGCTAGAAACAGGAACACAAACAGTAGCATTTTAACCTCGTTCTAAAGTGGTCCCCTGCCTTCATGCTGCAAGAAGCAACCTCTCTAGCCCTCCCCGTACAGACTAGGACCAATCACTTTGCCTAGAAGCAAATTACCCACAATCCCACCTGGCTGCCCCCCCATATGACATCACTTACCAGCCTGTTTGCTTGTGTTGAGATCACAATGGAACGCTGGACCGGCCCCAGCAACCAGCTTAGTCCCCGGTGGCTGTTTGGGGCAGTCCTTCTGGCTCCTGTTAACACAGCTTAGGAAGCGTTAACGTTTGGGAAGGAAACTCCAAAACCCCGCAAGTCATCCAGGCCTATAGGATTATGGGAAGTGTAGTCCAGAAAAGTAGCGTTTCCATTATTTTTCTGGACTTCATCTGGAGCATAGAGGAAAGCGCCTCAACATATCGCAGACAGGTGCATAGAGAGAGAAAGAAAAGTGATCCCTCAAGAACTGAGGTCTCAAAGCATTTAGGGCTTTAAAAAGGTCATCACAAATGTCTTGTATTCAAATGGGAAGCATATTGGCTTTCACTTTTTTGCTGCAGTAGAACATCCATGACAGCCACCTTGGCCGTTTGAGTCTTGGACTACGATCCTGAAGACCAGAGTTCAATTCCCCGCTCAGCCTTGGAAACCCACACACTCTCAGCCCCAGAAAACCAGTAATTGGTTTGCTTTCAGGTCTCCGTAACTCAGGCCATTTCCACACTACACTCTTATAGTGCTATGATTCCACTTTCAACATCCTATGGAATCCTGGGGTTTGCAGTTTCGGGAGGGGCCAGCCGGCCCCTCCCGAAACTGGAAACCCCAGGATTCCATAGGATGTTGAAAGTGGAATCATCGCGCTATAAGAGTGTTGTGCTGAAATGGCCTCAGAAATGACTTTAAAACAACGTGCACTGTTTTGAATGTATTTCTAGAGCATATTTTTCAGGTGAGCTTCACAATGCAAGTACCGTCAGGCAACTGTGTTTGTAGATTGTTTCATGAAGCGTGAATTAGGTGGGTTTCCATTAAAAATGCAGACCAAGAAAATCTCTCTGCTCTCTTGAATGGAGAGAGCAGGGAGAAAAATCTGGCCGTCATGGCCAACATTGGTAAGTGACAATGGGCAGGTTTTCCCTGGAGCGCAACAAAGCCAATATGTCACTCACTGGTAGGAGATTCAAAATCATCATCATCTTTTATTCAACCTAAGCTAAAACCAAGAGACATCTGGGAGAATCCCAAATCAGACATACTGAGAAAAGAGAGGCATACACATTTATACTTTTCATAAGAAAATGGAATTAGCATACCAAGTTACATTGCTTCTACATAAAATCTGGTGGTCTTCAGGTATCAGAGCATGCTCTTTGGTCTTGACATGTAGTAGCTGCCCCCCTGCAAATATATCAGTCATTTTATACCCATCTGTTATTTATCCAAAGAGGGGCCTGCTTGCACTCTATACTCTGGGAGGCTGGCACTGCCGTTTCCTTTGTTATCTGTAATATACATTCCATTCTCTATGTCCCCCAGGTCAAGCTGTGGCCTCTTCAAGGCTGAAATATTAATATCTAGGTGCCTCTGTTAATAACAAAGCAGGCTAGTAATTCAAAGGGCACTGGAGGAAACTCTGCAGAGGCCAGGTCTTGATTCTTCCAGTGGTTCTCAACCTGTGGGTCCCCAGATGTTTGTGGACTTCAGCTCCCAGAAGCCCCAGCCACTATGGTCAATGCTCAGAGCTTCTGGGAGCTGAAGTCCAAAAACATCTGGGGACCCACAGGTTGAGAACCACTGCGTTATTCTATGCTACTCTAAATCCCATCATTCTCAGGTTTCTAGGCTTTTCTACCTTTTTATGACAGCCTCTGCAGGAGGAAATCAGCTGCAGAAAAATGGACCGGTGTCAACAGTTGACCTGCAACTGGTGCAAGCTCTTTTTTCAGACTCTCTGTCCTCAAAACACAGCTATTATTGTGACACCTATTACCCAAAAGTGGATTCGTCCTACAGATGTTATTTTAACTACAAAAAAGGAGAATGAGAGAGCAAAGAACATCCTGATCTAGGTCACGTTCAGAGAAGGCTCTGGCAAACGCTTCTTTACAGACCACTCAAGAAGTAAATTGAAAAGTCCTCCAGAGAAATCAATGATTAAGACTGTGAAAGCAATTTAGGAAGGGAAATCAGGTGTCCAGGCTCTACAATATCTCATCTCCGAACCCCCACTTAGAGACAGCATAGCATAGTGGTTGGAGCACTGGCCTGCAACTCTGGAGACCAGAGTTCAATTCCCCACTCAGCAATGGAAACCCACTGGGTGATATTGGCCGCATCAGACATTGCCAGCCCCAGAAAACCCTGCGATAGGTTCACTTTAGGGTCGACTCAAGCCAGAAATGACTTGAAGGCACACATCAGTAACAACATGGATCTTCAACTGAGGCTTCTGTGGTTTTTAATTTTGTTTTGTTTTCTGCTTGTCTGGTTTTCAAGCCATTTTTTGAAGATATTAGCAACTGGGAAGGGTTGCTCATGCGCCAGAGGACAGGATCAAAATTCAAAACGACCTTGACAGATTGGAGAGCTGGGCCAAAGCGAACAAAATGAATTTCGACAGAGAGAAATGTAAGGTCCTTCACTTAGGCAGAAAAAATGGAATAGACAAATATAGGATGGGGGACGCGTGGCTGGATAGCAGTACATGTGGAAGGGATCTAGGAGTCTTGGTGGACCACCAGCTGAACATGAGTCAGCAGTGTGATGCAGCAGCCAAGAAAGCCAACGTGATTCCTGGTTGCATCAATAAGAGTATGGTGTCTAGATTGAGGGAGGTAATGGTACCACTCTATTCTGCATTGGTTAGGCCTCATTTGGAATACTGTGCCCAGTTCTGGGCACCTCAGTTCAAGAACGATATCGACAAGCTGGAACGTGTCCAGAGGAGGGCAACCAAAATGTTGAAGGGTTTGGAAGCCATGAAGCCCTATGAGGAGCGGCTTAGGGAGCTGGGTATGTTTAGTTTGCAGAAGAAAAGGTTAAGAGGGGACATGAGAGCCATGTTTAAATATTTAAAGGGATGTCATGTTGAAGAGGGAGGGGGCTTGTTTTCCGCTGCTCCAGAGACTAGGACAAGGAGCAATGGATTCAAGCTGCAGGAAAGGAGATTCCACCTGAACCTCAGGAAGAACTTCCTGACGGTCAGGGCCGTCCGGCAGTGGAATGTGCTGCCTCCATGGAGTGTGGTGGAGTCTCCTTCTTTGGAGGATTTTAAGCAGAGGCTGGATGGCCATCTGTCGGGAATGCTTTGAGGATGTTCCTGCATGGCAGGCGGTTGGACTGGATGGCCTCTGAGGTCTCTTCCAACTCTACATTTCTATGATTCTATGATTCTAGTGTGGAAGGAAGACCGGTGGCAATAACACTGCTCATCTGCTTAAGACAGAAGGGTGCAGAGGACAGCCCTGCTAACCTGCTACCATTGCACGAATGGCAATACTGGAATTGTAATGGAAGAATGTGATAATGGGGTATAGTGTGGGAAAGGCCATAGGGCTAATAATAATAAACAACACCAACAACTTTTATTTATTTATAACACCCTTTTCACTCCCTGACCTCAGGGCCTGCGCCACCTTCTCCGGTCCTCACGGTGAGGGTGAGGAAGTTGGAAGCAAAGAAGCATCAACATTTGTATAAAGTGATAAGTGAGAGGAAATTCTAGAGATCACGCCTGCCCTTTTGCTTCATCTCTGTTTCTTTCTCTGATCTATCTACTCAAGTCTTTTTGCTTCCTTCCTGCTTGTGGGGGTCACTTCTCTCTTCTTCCAAAAGGTTATTTAGTCTTTTGTCTCCCTTTGCTTGGGAAGGGAGAAACGGTGAGGCTTCTGTCTCCACCCAGACGTGAGAGCCAGCTTTTAGGGGCTCTTCTGTTGAAAATTAGGTAATTTCCTTTCCTATTCCAATATGGATTCTTGAATCAATAAACGTAAGTTTTTCTTTCTTCCATCTTGCAGGAGAATCAGGAGTATTTTTTTTCCAGTTTACTACCAAAAGCTCATATTGCACTGGCTACACTGCACTCTGTTTGATGTTTAGGTGGAATGCAAACTGGTTCTTAGCTACCTCCTGATTGTCTTCTTTTAAAAAAATGTGCAATGTATATTTATTGGAGTAATGATCAAACAGACATAGCAACAGAAAAGATATTCCAGAAATTAATACAAAACCATTAGTACTTCACATATGACTAACGAATTTATCATCCCATTAAATATATATGTGTTATGTAAATGTGTCATATAAATATATATATGTGTTATATAAATAAAGCATATAGAATTATAGAATCATAGAGCTGGAAGAGACTACAACAGCCATTGAGTCCAACCCCCTGCCATGCGGCCTCAGCAAAGGACCATCCAGCCACTGTTTAAAAATCTCCAAAGAAGGAGACTCTACCACACTCCGAGGCAGCATATTCCACCGCCAAACAGTTCTGACCATCAGGAAGTTCTTCCTGAGGTTTAGGTGGAATCTCTTTTCCTGTAGTTTGAATCCACTGCTCCGTGTCCTAGTTTCTGGAGCAGCAGAAAACAAGCTTGCTCAATCTCCCACATAGCATCCCTTCAAATATTTAAACATGGCCATCATGTCATCTCTCAACTTTCTTTTCATCAGGCTAATCATACTCATCTCCCTAAGCTGTTCCTCATAGGCTTCACAGTTTCCAGGCCTTTGGCCATTTTGGTCACCCTCCCCTGGATACATTCCAGCTTGTCAAATTCTATCTTGAATTGTGGTGCCCTGAACTGGACACAGTATTTCCGGTGAGGTCTAACCAAATATATAATGTCCCCACTACTGTAACCTTTCCTTCCCTCCCGCCACCACAAAGGAACAAAATTAATTTTTATTAAAACCCCTTTCCTTTGATTAATTTGTATTAATTGATTCTTTTCTAATTTTGTACTCCTCTTCTTTAATTGTTTTTATTAGTTTATTCCACATCCTTGGCCAATCACCTCTTTTCGACTGACCTATACACTCCATTCTTCTTTCTCAAGGAGTCAAACATTATATATGAAGAACGCCTTAGGGAGCTGGGTGTGTTTAGTTTGCAGAAGAGAAGGTTAAGAGGGGACATGATAGCCATGTTTCAATATTTGAAGGGATGCCATGTAGAGGAAGGAGAGGGCTTGTTTTCTGCTGCTCCAGAGACCAGGACAAGGAGCAATGGAGTCAAGCTGCAGGAAAGGAGATTCCGCTTGAACCTCAGGAAGAACTTCCTGATGGGCAGGGCTGTCTGGCAGTGGAAATATGCTGCCTCGGAGTGTGGTGGAGTCTCCTTCTTTGGAGGTTTTTAAGCAGAGGCTGGATGGCCATCTGTCAGGAATGCTTTGATGTGTGTTCCTGCATGGCAGGGGGTTGGACTGGATAGCCCCTGGGGTCTCTTCCAACTCTATGATTCTATGATTCTTTATTCAGAAATATAATATTGCCATCTCTCCACCTTCCACTGTTGCTAGCTCCTGATGGTTAACCCTGCACGGCAGGAATTCTGACTGTCCCTTATTGCAGTTTTGAAAACTTCCTCACACTGGCCTAGACTCCCCCAGATCCTGGCGCCCACCGCTGACTCACAGTAGCCCAGATGGGCATATTTTAAACAACGCTCATGACGAGAACCCAAGTATGTGTATGCATATTGTTACCCTGATTTCTGGGGGTCCCGTGAGGGACACCTAAATGCTCTTCAAATTATAAGTCGGGGAAATTAGTCAAAGAGCACAAGTTAGCAATGCAAGAGGCAGGGCAATGGAGCGAGATCTTTTACCCAGCGTGTACGGGGTCAGGCCGATTCAAGGAGCAAACAGATGTGAAATAATAATTGGTGTTTTATCAAAAATGCAGTATGCAACACACTCACACAGAGAACTATAGAAATAAAGGCTGGAGAGGGAAAGAGGGATTTTGAAAGGAGGTTTGGTATGGGAAATACTGGACCTGTCTTGAAACCTGCGTAGCCTGAAGAGAGAGTTCGTGGATACGGCGGTTCTCAGTACGTGGGACCGAGGGGAAGGCTCGCCAAGCAAAGCGGCAGCAAGGCGGGATGGAAGTCGGGAGCGATCCGAGGAAGCGCTCGAAGTCAGGGGTTCTTATAGGGGGAAATGTGGCCGCAGGCTAGTCCGTTCTTGGGGAAAACAATGAGTTTCGAGTTGGAGACAAAGCCTCCGAAAGGTCAGAATTTAGCATGATTGAGTTAGGTCCGAATGGTCAATCGGGTAGCCAGTATGCAAACACGGAGTGCTTGACAGTTAAGTATTCGGCTCGTCAAGCTGCCTGTTCGGGGCAGGGAGTCCTTTGTAAGTGGCATGCATGCATAATATGGGACTTACCTTGAGGTCTCCTGAAGCGGCAGTCTGGCTATTTCTGGCCTGCCTGGATTTGTTTGGAATATTACGGCAATTAGCGACCGAGCCTGTTTGCGTGCTTGTCCAGGGGCCTCGCAAGCACGTGGGAAGGAATGGGTAAGGAAGGCCGAACTATTGATATCAAAATGATATCTGGTGCCTCCCAAGTCTGGTTAGAAACTGCGGTAACAATATGTGTGATTATCTTCCGATATATGGCAGGTTCTAAATATTTCAATTAATAAATAAATAACACATGTTGAACTCCTTTTGATTGTCTGGCACAGGAAAGAGAAAAATTAGATTTTTTTTCTTTCTGCTGCTCTAGATCCCGGGACATGAATCAATATATTCAAATTACAAGGGGAAAGACACAAAAACAATTCCATCTAAATTTTAGGAAGAATTTACTGATGGTAAGAACTGTTCAACAGTGGAACAAATTACTTAGAAGAGTGATCAGCCATCCTTCTTTGAATATTCTTAAACAGAGGTTGCATGATTCTTTTGGGAGTGCTTTAGTAGGATATTCCTGCATGGAAAAAAGGTAGATTCAATGTCCCTTGCAGTCTTTTCCTGTTCTTTTTTTTTAGAGTTTTAATTTATTAAGTAAAAAAGAAGAAAACACAAGCCAAACATAAAAAAAAATCCATGCTAACATCAACAAACATCCTAACCTACACATGTCTAAAACAAAAAATAAAAAATAGTTCTCGCCCTTCTTGCAAACAGTTCATATTATTTAAGCATTTACACCTAACTACTGAACTGTTAATTATATCCCGTAGTTATTGTCACTAATCACTTATCATTTTAGTTCTTTACCCACTTAATTGCTCAAGTTCACAAATTGTTGTTAACTTCTTCCAGATTAGTTTATATCAACAATCAATCACCAATGATAATAATCCTCTCTCTATATAAAAAAAAATTTTAAAACCACAAAAAGAATGCAGTCCTTTCCAGTTCTATGATATAACTGGGACTCCTTTACTTATGGATTCCTGCATTGGCAAGGTTTTTAAAATTTATTTACTTGTGTAAGGCTGTTGTTTGCTGCCTCTCACCTCCCAAAGCCTCCTGATGTGATGCAGAATGGATAAAACCACTTTAAGAATATTAGATAAATAACTAAAAATCAGTTAAAACATGCCAGACTTACTACACTGCTATAGTGCTATTATTCCACTTTCAACCTCCTCTGGAATGCTGGGGTTTGCAGTTTAGGGAGGGGCCTTTAGGATTCTCAGCCAGAGAGCTCTTGGGCCTCAGGAAACTACAAACCCCAGAATTCCACAGGATGTTGAAAGTGGAATAATAGCACCATAACAGTGTAGTGCAGAAAGACTCTTAGAGTCATAGAGTCATAGAGTCATAGAGCTGGAAGAGACCCCAGGGGCCATCCAGTCCAACCCCCTGCAATGCCAGAACACTCATCAAAGCATTCCCAAAAGATGGCCACCCAGCCTCTGCTTAAAAACCTCCAAAGAAGGAGGAGACTCCACCACGCTTCATTGAGGCAGCAGCAGATTCCACTGCCGGACAGCCCTGACCGTCAGGAAGTTCTTCCTGAGGTTCAGGCGGAATCTCCTTTCCTGCAGCTTGACTCCATTGCTCCTTGTCCTGGTCTCTGGAGCAGCAGAAAACAAGCCCTCTCCTTCCTCTACATGGCATCCCTTCAAATATTGAAACATGGCTATCATGTCCCCTCTTAACCTTCTCTTCTGCAAACTAAACACACCCAGCTCCCTAAGGCGTTCTTCATATATAATGTTTGACTCCTTGAGAAAGAAGAATGGAGTGTATAGGTCAGTCGAAAAGAGGTGATTGGCCAAGGATGTGGAATAAACTAATAAAAACAATTAAAGAAGAGGAGTACAAAATTAGAAAAGAATCAATTAATACAAATTAATCAAAGGAAAGGGGTTTTAATAAAAATTAATTTTGTTCCTTTGTGGTGGCGGGAGGGAAGGAAAGGTTACAGTAGTGGGGACATTATATATTTGGTTAGACCTCACCGGAAATACTGTGTCCAGTTCAGGGCACCACAATTCAAGATAGAATTTGACAAGCTGGAATGTATCCAGGGGAGGGTGACCAAAATGGCCAAAGGCCTGGAAACTGTGAAGCCTATGAGGAACAGCTTAGGGAGATGAGTATGATTAGCCTGATGAAAAGAAAGTTGAGAGATGACATGATGGCCATGTTTAAATATTTGAAGGGATGCTATGTGGGAGATTGAGCAAGCTTGTTTTCTGCTGCTCCAGAAACTAGGACACGGAGCAGTGGATTCAAACTACAGGAAAAGAGATTCCACCTAAACCTCAGGAAGAACTTCCTGATGGTCAGAACTGTTTGGCGGTGGAATATGCTGCCTCGGAGTGTGGTAGAGTCTCCTTCTTTGGAGATTTTTAAACAGTGGCTGGATGGTCCTTTGCTGAGGCCGCATGGCAGGGGGTTGGACTCAATGGCTGTTGTAGTCTCTTCCAGCTCTATGATTCTATAATTCTATATGCTTTATTTATATAACACATATATATATTTATATGACACATTTACATAACACATATATATTTAATGGGATGATAAATTCGTTAGTCATATGTGAAGTACTAATGGTTTTGTATTAATTTCTGGAATATCTTTTCTGTTGCTATGTCTGTTTGATCATTACTCCAATAAATATACATTGCACATTTTTTTAAAAGAAGACAATCAGGAGGTAGCTAAGAACCAGTTTGCATTCCACCTAAACATCAAACAGAGTGCAGTGTAGCCAGTGCAATATGAGCTTTTGGTAGTAAACTGGAAAAAAAATACTCCTGATTCTCCTGCAAGATGGAAGAAAGAAAAACTTACGTTTATTGATTCAAGAATCCATATTGGAATAGGAAAGGAAATTACCTAATTTTCAACAGAAGAGCCCCTAAAAGCTGGCTCTCACGTCTGGGTGGAGACAGAAGCCTCACCGTTTCTCCCTTCCCAAGCAAAGGGAGACAAAAGACTAAATAACCTTTTGGAAGAAGAGAGAAGTGACCCCCACAAGCAGGAAGGAAGCAAAAAGACTTGAGTAGATAGATCAGAGAAAGAAACAGAGATGAAGCAAAAGGGCAGGCGTGATCTCTAGAATTTCCTCTCACTTATCACTTTATACAAATGTTGATGCTTCTTTGCTTCCAACTTCCTCACCCTCACCGTGAGGACCGGAGAAGGTGGCGCAGGCCCTGAGGTCAGGGAGTGAAAAGGGTGTTATAAATAAATAAAAGTTGTTGGTGTTGTTTATTATTATTAGCCCTATGGCCTTTCCCACACTATACCCCATTATCACATTCTTCCATTACAATTCCAGTATTGCCATTCGTGCAATGGTAGCAGGTTAGCAGGGCTGTCCTCTGCACCCTTCTGTCTTAAGCAGATGAGCAGTGTTATTGCCACCGGTCTTCCTTCCACACTAGAATCATAGAATCATAGAAATGTAGAGTTGGAAGAGACCTCAGAGGCCATCCAGTCCAACCGCCTGCCATGCAGGAACATCCTCAAAGCATTCCCGACAGATGGCCATCCAGCCTCTGCTTAAAATCCTCCAAAGAAGGAGACTCCACCACACTCCATGGAGGCAGCACATTCCACTGCCGGACGGCCCTGACCGTCAGGAAGTTCTTCCTGAGGTTCAGGTGGAATCTCCTTTCCTGCAGCTTGAATCCATTGCTCCTTGTCCTGGTCTCTGGAGCAGCAGAAAACAAGCCCTCTCCCAGCATCCTTGGCTACTCCCTTGCCCCGTCTTCACCTCACCCCACCCCACTGCCCCAATTGGTCCGAGGTGTGTGTGTGTTTTTCTTTGGAAGCTGTACTAGCCCAGCAATGTTGTAACAGCACGACACGCCAGTACACTATTGCATTTTCACACTATAATGCTTTAAAATGCATTTTAAAAATAAGAAGTTTTAACTCAAAGGAGAACTTTAGAATAACCACAGAGAGGGGATAGATTTTGAAGTTACCATGCCATGGGAGTGGCGGAGGGAGGGACAAACTGGGCATGCCCGTGCCCTGCCCACTGATGGATCTGCGCCAATAGGAAGGACTAGCAGGCGCGATTACCGTACCACACTGAGCCGGCTGAGGGGATTGAAGCACTAAAGGAGGCTGTTAATGGGTTTTTTTCTGGAAATAGTATAAAGTGATTTTGTAATGTTTGGGGACAGGATAGCAGCTGGATAGTGATCAGGTTGCACAGTAGCACAACTCCTGGGCCATTTCCGCACCAGCCTGTTATAGCGCGATGATTCCACTTTCAACATCCTCTGGAATCCTGGGGTTTGCAGTTTCGGGAGGGGCCGGCCGGCAGAGGTGCTGTCACCTGTGCTTAAAAACCTCCAAAGAAGGAGACTCAACCACACTCCGAGGCAGCTTATTCCACTGCCAGACAGCCCTGACCGTCAGGAGGTGACAGCAAATAACAGCAGAGGTGACAGCAAATAATCCGTGGATATCCAAATCCGCAAAAGTGACACCCGCAGATGTGGAGGGCTGACTGTATTGTCTTTTTCCCTGAGTGAACCAATGGCTGTTTTCCGATACCATCCTTTGCACATTTAATGGGATAGCCTTACAGATGTGAAAGCTGGGGGACGGAGGGGATATGTTTGTGGAGGATACAGAAATAATCAAGGGGGAAATCACTCGATCTTTCAGACTTTTTTTTTGCTCCTTGAGGAAAATACTGGGCAAACTGGAGGTTCTCCCCAATTTTTCCATCCCATTATCCAGGCCTTCATAGTACTTGGCTTCCTTCCAGGTAAACACAAAACAGGATTGCCATTTTAAAGCATCTGCCTCCTCACACTAGCAAGCAGAAAACAAGATCCAACTCTTCCATTTCCTTTTCCTTAGCAGATTTTCTGAGGCAAAGGGGTTGGGGGGGCGGAAGCAAGGGTTACAAGTTGAGGATGATGACCTCTAAACCTGCGAAATTCAATGAAAAGCTCCCCTCTTAGAGGCAGCGTGTTAGCATCAGGTTATTTTGCAGAGCATCACAAAAGACCCATGAGAGTTGTCATTGTGATCTTTTGGTACCAAACAATCAGTTGAACCTGGCCAAGGTTGAGTGAGATGCTCTTGTGGTGCTAAAGACAATGGGAGTTTTGTGTTTGAAATAATGCTCTGCCTCAATCAAAGTGCTGTCTTCATTTGTCTAGTTCTTAAAGAGTTTCGTCTGGATTGTTTGTGGCTCATAAAGGCACTACTCGTTGTGTATTAGCATCTCAGTCCAACTGTGGTTACAAGTAAAATCTTGGCCAAGATTCCACATAAAGGAGACGGAATGTAACTTTACATTCATGGAGTGATGGTATGTGTTGATTGTGCGTCAGTGAACTGCGACCCCATACAACGGAATGTGAAAACAAATGGGAAACGCACGGCTGCAATGCTGAGTGCACATTTCTATGCACAATGCACATGCTTATGGACGTTGCACAATAGCATCACATCCACAACGATACCACAAGTTCATCTCTGCTTCTGCAAACTTGAACTGAATATGGATGCTGTGCCATGGTCGAAAACACAACCACATTTGTAAGGGAACTTAGGCCTGTGTAAGGCCTTTTCTGCACGACACTCTTATAGCACGATTATTCCACTTTCAACCTCCTAGGGAATCCTGGGGTTTGCAGCTTCGAGAGGGGCCAGCCGGCCCCTCTCGAAGCTGCAAACCCCAGGATTCCCTAGGAGGTTGAAAGTGGAATAATCGTGCTATAAGAGTGTCGTGTGGAAAAGCCCTGGGTCACCAACTGGATGTCAGCCCTTGATTTATTAATAATAAAAATAATGGCTGGAATTCTACATTGGGGCTAATGGTGAGTAACTTTACACACCTGTAACAAGGTAGCAGTGACCCAACAAAACCTTGTCTGTGAATTGTGAAGGTGCGTAACAGAGCACCAGGGAGAGAGCCCTGGAAAGCAGCAGGGACCATTATAGCTTGGAGTGCCATGTACCCTGGTTGGTCCTTTAGGTACCATTGGGCAATGGACACCATTCCGTGGTAACATCATGGAAGCCCCTTGGTGAATACATTCAGTCATCATCACCATCATCGTATTTATTTCTCACGTGTCTCTGTCAGGAGTACTTTGATTGCGTATTCTTGCATGCCAGAGGGTTGGAGTGGATGATGGTCTCTTCCAACTCTATGATTCTAGTCTAGTCTATTCTCTCCCTACGGATCAAGGTGGGGAACAGGAGATTAAAATACAGCAACAAATAGACACACAACATAGACCATTTCCTCCTTCCAGCGACATCTCATCACAATCCTGGCAGCGGTTTGCCGAGATGGGAGCACAGCACAAATGCTTCCCTCCGCACTCAGCTGGCTCCCTGCAGAAGGGAGCGCAAGTGACGCGTGCCTTCCTGCCACAGCGCAGCCGGCCTCTTTCTCATGCTGCACTGGGGAAGGAAGTGCCTAGATTGTGCTTCCGCCCTGTTACCTTGCTTGCTGGGGGTCCCTTCGGGGGCTTCCCAATGCCTGTCAAAATTATCACTTGTGGGGAAAATTAGCTATGAACACTGCTTTAGCAATGCAAAGAGGGCAGGGTAATTAAGGATCTTTTATCCAATGTTTACTCAGTCAGAAATCACACAAAAGATCCAATGAATGACTTTATTGAATAGTAATAGTTTGCACTAACGCAAACACGCACACACGCATCCAAGGGCTAATAGAAATAAAGAGTGGAAATAAGATAGAGGGATTGTTGAGGGACTTCCAGCTTGGGTGATAACTGCACCTCTTCCTGAAGTCCTTGGTCTGGGAAGCAGCGATCGAACAGCAGCTCAGCGAAGAGACGCTGAGGAGATCACACAGCTGTCAGGAGGGGGGACCGGTCAGTTGGTATGACTGGGAGGCATCATATTTCTTCTCCTTGCCTCGCCTTTCTCTCCTAACTAGCCCAAAAACAGAGACTATTTGTAGGAGAAATTTACTTTGAAGGCAAATCCTTTCCTGGGGAAAGCAAATAGGGACAGAAAAGAAAAACAACTCCACAGCTGGCATTTCTCTGATATTGGAAGATAACAAGGTGTCATCCCGGTAACAGGATCTTCCTCCATTTTGAGGCTGCAGTGTGAGTTTCTGGAGATGGATTTGGTAAGATTTTATTGCTTCCAGTGCCCAATTTTCTGGGAACACTTTTACTCCCTTCAAGTGGACTCCTTAAAGGTTAAGGACCTTTTGTCTACCATGGGTTGTCACAACATGAGGTCTCCTGTGGCTACGTGACTGGGGAGTTTACTGGCCTGACCTGGTTCGTTCGCTTGTACAATCATTATTGCCTACGTGCGCATTTGGGTGACCTCTCTGGTGGGTTAGATTAATTTTATATCAAAGTTGTAGACCCCGGGACAGGGTTTACCAAGGGGGCAACAGCCTGATCTGCATAGCCGCCAGTAATGGGCCATTAACAATTTTTTTCCGTTAATGGAATATCCTGCATGTTGGCAGTGGGGCCACAACAACATCGTGTGAAAGCACAACTTGTGGACCACTCCCAACAAGTCCCCATCGTGGGACAGCGATGCCATGCGGAAATGACCTAAACACACGAACTCCAGTTAAAAATAATCAGTTAAAAGGCCGTTAACATCAATTATAAAAGTGTATGCATTAAAAACAACCAATTCATAATTTGAAAACTCATCATTTAAATACCATCTGGATAGGTCTGCTGCAAGAGATTGGTCTCTAATGTTGTTTTAAACACAGACAGTGTATCCAGCTGTCGGATCTCCTTCTGCAGGTCATTCCACAATTTGGGGGTGGCAGATGAAACAATCCCCTCGGTGAGAGTTGTCAGCTTGGTCCTGGCTGATGCATGTAAATGTTCCCCAGAAGACTTGAGTGTATGGGGTGGATTATATGGGAAAAGGTGATCCTGTAGGTAACCTGGACCCAAACCATGTCAGGCTTTAAAGGTAACAACCAACAGTTTGTATCTCTCCCAGAAACTAATTGGCAGCCAGTTGAGTGATTTTAATATTGGTATAATATGATCACTCCTAGATGTGCTAGGAAGCAATCTAGCTACCATGCTTTGCACTAATTAAACTTTCAAGGTGTCTAACGTACAGCAAATTGGAGATACCCAACTATGAGGTTACCAGTGCATGTATTACCATCTTTAGGTCCTCCGGCTCTAGGAAAGGGCTGGTAGTTGGTGTTATCAGGCAAAGCTGACAATAAGCACTCCTGATCCTTACATCTATCTGGGCTGCCATTTGGAGGAATGGATCCAGGAGCACCCCCAGGCTGTGAACACAGTCTTTCAGAGGGAGTGTAACCTCACCCAGGACAGAATGCCAGCCAACATTTCTGTGCAGAAATATCTCACCCCTCAAAAATGCTGTTTCTTATGCCAAAAATGCTGTTCCTGCAGAAAACTATCACGTACAAATTTTGCACAGAGTAATTCCCAAACTGTGTAAAGTCTTCAAAAGACACCATGAGAAGAAAATTGTTAAATTTCATCATAACTTCCATCAAGAAGAAACTTGGGGAATAATTTCCTCCCTGCCAATATCTGCCAATGGAGTTAGATGAATCCTGAGGTAGGGCAAGGCATGTGGGACAATGCTCAATACACATGGCTGACAACCCATTTTGGAACTATAGGGCACAAGGCACAAAGGCAACACATAGAGATATTCATGCACAACTGCAGGGATAACGCTCCCACATGCTAAACTCCATTTACACTGCTGTTAGCTAGATCTGACTATTTGGCATTGCCTAAACGCATCACTCAATAAGCAGAGTGCAACTAATACCTACGTATGTCACTAGCAGGATGGCTGTCTATATTCGTAAGACATAACACGTAAAGAAGGCATAACATTTAAGGGAGAGGTGGTTGTTATTGGCAGCAGCTGGCTCTTAAAAGACCTTGTTACCCTGATTTCTGGGGTCCCTTGGGGGACACCTCAATGTGCTCCACGTGTAGGGGAATGGAAACTAGCCACAGCACGAGCAATAGCAATGCGAGAGGCAGGGTAACCTAGCGGGGTCTTTTTATCCAGTTTTTACAGGGTCAGGCCAAGCCAAAAACCAAACAAAAAATGTCTAATAAATGATTTTATTGAAGGAAAGTTCACGCAGCAACGCAATCACTCACACACTCACTCAGGACCTATTAAGAAGCAAAAGAGAGGAACCTGGATAGGGGAATATTGAAGGGGTTGTAGCTGGGGTGATACTGCACCTTTCCTGAAGTCCTTGGTCCAGGAAAAACAGCGGAGAAGTGGGGCTCAGCACAGAGAGGGTTGAGGGGATCACTCAACCGATAGAGCAACCATCTGCTGGGATGACTAGGAGTGATCCAAAGAACCACTCAAAAACCAGGACTATTTGTAGGGGAAAAAGTACCTGGAGGACTAATCCTTTCCCTGGGAGAACAATGGGTGTTGGAGCGATAATGAAGCTCCACCATGGTAATTTCCTTTGTGTGATGAGATTGCAAGGTGTTGCCAAAGTCTCAGGATCTTCGGCTGTATTTTGTGGTGGTGACTTCTGGTCCTTGCCTGACGGAATATTTGCTCAGCTTGGGGCAGACATGCTAATCTCCTCAAGACAGCTTCCTGGGGCTGTGGACCCTTTGTTTATTGTGGGTTTACACATCTTGAGGTCTCCTGGGGCTGACTGGGGATTTTACTGGCCTGACATGGTTTTCGATCTTTGACCATTGCTGCCTAGTGCCCTTTCAGGGGACCTCTCTGGCACACAGAATAATATTTTAATATTAAAATTGTAGACCCCAGGATAGGGTTTCTCCACTGAAGTAAGAACCTCCTGCCTCAGATGTCACGCCTCAGTTCCAGGACTCAGGTGCAAACACAGATGGGACTCTCCTCAATAGCCATAACATAGAGACATGAACAGGACAACACCTACTGCAGCCCAGTGTAGATGAAAAAGGGAGAGGCCATAAGACTCAGAGCATTTATATAGAGAGGACACATTAGGCAAACAGCTGGAGGAGACTGTTGACTCATAAATATAGTGGAGGGGATAGGAAGAAATCTATTGCAAACAACTGGTGTTACTGGTGGAAGCAACATGCCCTTTGTTCAGACCCCTGGCTCGTGGTCCTGGGAACTTTGACCCTCAGCTTGTGTGCCGACTATGCTGAAACAGCCAACAGTAACAGGTTGACAAACTACTGTAAACCTTGTCTGTGGCTGCTGCTAAAGACTATTGAAGACCTGTGAACCTTGGCTGGCTACCAGCACAGGACACTATAGGCCTACAGAAATAGCACAGTCTTCACTGTCCACCAGAAATTTGGAAGGGTTGGAACTAAATTGACCTCCTGCAAGTGGAGTTCTGCTACAGAGAAAGTTTTCCATGTGTACCTACCAGCCTGGCTTCATGGGGTGGTTGGACACATAAGAAGGCCTCTGATGATGATCTAACAGTCTTTCCACCCTACACTGTTATAGTGCTATTATTCCACTTTCAACATCCTTTGGAATCCTGGGGTTTGCAGTTTAGGGAGGGGCCTTTAGAATTCTCACTCAGAGAGCTCTTTGGCCTCAGGAAACTACAAACTCCAGAATTTCACAGGATATTGAAAGTGGAATAATATCACTATAACAGCATAATGCAGAAAGGCCCTTAGATTTCAGACAGGCTCATGTGGGAAGCGGCAGTCTTCCAGACATCCTGACAAAGAGCAATGGATTCAAGCTTGAGGAAAGGAGATTCCACGTGAGCCTTAGGAAGAACTTCCTGACAGTCAGAGCTCTCTGGCAGTAGAATATGTTGCCTTGGAGTGTGGTGGAGTCTCCTCCTTTTTTGGAGGTTTTTAAGCAGAGGCTGGATGGCCATCTGTTGGGAGTGCTTTGATATGTGTTTCCGCATAGCAGAAAGGGGTTGGACTGGATGGCCCCTGGGGTCTCTTCCAACTCTATGATTCTATGATAGCCATGTTTAAATATTTGAAGGGATGTCATGTTGAGGAGGGAGTGGGCTTGTTCTCTGCCGCTCCAGAGACTAGGACAAGGAGCAATGGATTCAAGCTGCAGGAAAGAAGATTCCACCTGAACCTCAGAAAGAACCTCCTGATGGTCAGAGCTGTCCAGCAGTGGAATCTGCTGCTGCTCCAATGGAGTTCAGTGGAGTCTCCTTCTTTGGAGGTATTTAAGCAGAGGCTGGATGGCTGTCTGTTGGGAATGCTTCGATGTGTGCTCTTGCATGGCAGGGAGTTGGACTGGATGGCCCTTGGGGTCTCTATGATTCTATGTCCCAAGCTGTATAGGGTTTTAGAGGTCAGAACCAGCAGGTTCAATTCAGCTTGAGGACATGGCTCGGACTAAATCGCCCTGAGGACCCTCCCAACTGTATGGTTCTTTGAATGATCCCATTAAAATCACCACCACCTGTGTCAAGAACACTGATTCATTATTGGGCATAGCAGGACACCGCCAGGCGAGGTTCTCTCTCTCACCGTATTACATCCTGAAGTTGGCAAAATAATGCATTATGGGTCGGAAATGGCACAGGTAGGGAAGGTAACCTTTGGGGCAAGTCAACACTCCTGTCTGTCGGAATATGTCAATCATCTGTCTCAGAAGAATTTTGGTCAACAAAATGATGCCACTTTTAGAGACTCAGTGCCAGGCTATAAAATATACCAACTTAAACAAACCTTCTTTCCCACCTCAAACCTTTTAAAAACACTGCCGCAGGCCAAAGGTGGTTTGGTGAAGTCTACCTGAAGCTGCCGTCTTCAGCCCAGAACTCTGGGCGGAAAAACCTGCCTTCCTCCAACATTTAGAGGCCCCCTGACTGTGTCTGGGCCTTGTTCCTATTCCAGCTGAAATCACTCTCTCAGACCGTCCAGAAACCAGGATTTTGGCCCAAGAGTCTCATTAGCATGTTGTCCCCACTTATGGCCATTTCCGCACTAGACTGTTACAGTGCTATTGTTGCAGGAGCCCAGAGAACACAGAGACCACAGAGCAAGAAAAAGAGTAATTTATTACGCGCGGGCTTTTGGCTGGATGTCTCCAAAAGACCAAAAGCCCTGAATTCAAGTTTCCAAGCTCTTTTATAGACAAAGTTCACAGCATACACAAAGATCACAGGCAAAGATCGCAGGCATGTCTCGGTCCGCCCCGTGAACTTTGTCTATAAGAGAGCTGTGAAACTTGAATTCAGGGCTTTTGGTCTTTTGGAGACATCCAGCCAAAAGTCCGCGCGTAATACTCTTTTCTTGCTCTGTGGTCTCTGGGCTCCTGCAACACTATTATTCCACTTTCAACATCCTATGGAATCCTGAGGTCTGGGGTTTGAGGCCTTTGAGGCCCCACCCTAAACTGCAAACCCCAAAATTCCATAGGATGTTGAAAGTGGAATAACAGCGCTGTAACAGTCTAGTGCAGAAATGGCCTCTGGCTCTTGGGAATGGCCACTCTTATACACATTTGATCTTGAACACCTTGAATCTCTCGCATTTTATTACTTTGCATCCATACTTTTCCGTGCATCTGATGAAGCAAGTTCTCCTCCATGAAATTTTATTTGCTTTTAACATTGGTTGCATTTGCTGCAACACGATAACCGGGCAGAACCTCTTGAAATCTTTCCAGAATGTGTCAACAGTGGCTACATTAGAGCATGGCGCTGTGACTAAGAGCACAATTTGCCAGGAATCTGGTACAGCGGGGTGGGGGGGAGTGCAGCAAAAGGTCAAGAAAACAAAAGAGCTAATGAGTAGCTGTGTTGTATTTCTACGCTGAGTGCAAATGAATACAAGCTCCGGCTGGACAGGGCACCACCTGTCTGCAACCGGAGACAAATCAAGGATGGAGGGGCTGGGGGTGAAAGACAGCTAACATAAAGCCAAGTGAAACATTTTCTAGAATGGGAGGCCCACCCCTGACACGGTGCTAAGCCCAAGGTTTACGGGAAGTATCAAACTGGCTACTGAATTCAAACTCCGGAGACACCCTCCTTGTGTTAAAGGATGGTGATTTCAAAGCTGTAATTTTCTTGTTGTTCCTTGGAAACAGGCCCTCCCGTGCCGAAGAGGTCTTGCTGAGCCGCAGGGGGGGAAAAATTACCCCTCTTCTCAGCCAATACTAAGCAGGGAGGCAAAGGCAGCATGAGCAAAGAACCTGCTCCATTATTATCCTCCATTCTCCTTTTCACTTCCTTTCCACCCCTGTGGCTGGGAAATTAGAGATAGTGCTGGTTTCCTTGACAGTGAACAAGAGAACAATTCGGAGGTATAATGTTTAATACAATGCGTCCTCGTTACTATAGGAACCAGGCACTCCACGCACGATGTGGTCGGTTCAAGAGGGAAGGAAGATGCACACGCTTGAACCTGGCCAATGGCAAACACGGAAAGCCACAGGGTGGCATGTCACGGAACTAAAAGGTCTGCCCCCCAGGTCACCATGGCCATTTCCGTACTAGACTGTTATAGTGGTATTATTCCGCTTTCAACATCCTATGGAATCCTGGGGTTTGCAGTTTAGGGAGGGGCCAACTGTAAAAGTCTAGTGTAGAAATGGCCCATCGCCTGAAATGGTAATGTGGGCCAAGGTAGTCCGTTGTTCTTGTGTTCTGCACATCTACACTCATGTAGTTACATGGTGGTTGGGCTACCCCACTCCCTTCCTGAATGATGAGGCTGTGCAATCAGTAGTATATCTGCCCATGTGCCTCCTTTACTGTCTCATCATGCAACGGAGAATGCGCATTGGACAATATCTGCAAGCCCAGAAAAGAAAGGGGTCCACCGTAAGCCCCAATGATTAGGTATCCACTGTCCAAGAATGCATAACCACATGTGAAACAGTTAACATTTGTGGAATTCTGCTTATGCAGCTGTGAAATGAGTACAGACGTTACGCCACGGCCAAAGAAGTACAACCGCATGCGTAAGAGAACTTAAAGTGTGCATAAAATACCACCAGCATCCACCCGTGATGGTGGCTATTAAGCCTGTGGCCACTTCACAAGCCAACCCACCTCTCTTTGCCATGGAGGAGCAGATGACAGTGGGGCTAAAGGACAGCAAGGGGATTGATTTGCTTAGCGGTGTTCCCAGCTGCAGTGAACTTGAGAGCTTGGTTAGGGAGAGACCTCATTTGTAGCTGATGGGAGAGGAGGTTTCATCCCTCTAAGTCTTCAAGCTCTCCCAAGGCTTCTTACAAACCCAGAAACAACTCCTAGGCTTGGCATTCACGTATTTGAGGCAATGTGGCAACACATTGTTTCTTTAGCAGCTTGCAGCCCTTTATTGCACTGCATTCAATGGCAGCCTCCTTATCGATCTAGACCAGAGCTTTCCAAACTTTTCATTCTGGTGTCACACGTTTTAGACATGCCTCATTTCGCAACACACTAATTCAGTTTTACTAGCAAACTAGAGGTTAAAATAACCCCTTATAAGAGATACGGGCAAGAATTAGTACAAAAAATAGATATTCAAGACTGGGGGAAAATTTGGAATCAGCACCATTTAAAAAATTTATCCATAAGGATAAAAGAGAATTATTATAAATCGGTTTGGAGATGGTACCTAACACCAGTAAGGTTAAACCACATAGACAAGAATCATTCAAGGTTATGTTGCGGGGGCTGCCAAGAGATTGGCACATATATCCATACGTGGTGGAATTGTGAAGCTGTACAGAAATTTTGGCAAATGGTGTTTAAAGAGATAAAAGAAGTAACAGGAATTGATTTACAAACATGTCCAAGTATAGCGTTATTATCTATATCTGATAAGATTAATTGTACCCAGACAGTGAAGGAGTTAATTACAAATTTATTAACTGCAGCAAGGCTAATTATATCCAGAAAATGGAAAACTCAAGAAGACTTTCAAATAAAGGATTGGTATAAAGAAGTGTGGAAAATTGCGATTAATGATAAGTTCACATGTCGACTTAAGGTTAAAAAAAGGGATAATGAAAAGGAATGACTTTGAAGCAATATGGAAAATTCCTCTTTAACAAAAGAGGGAAATGTCACACCTCCACAAGAAGAACTATAATTTTGGAAAGCAGAGTAAGCTGAAATATAATTGGCTCTGGGAATGGGCTCACATTTAGGGTTAGAGTTTTAGATACATGAAATAAAAATATATAATCAATATGATATATAATATGCTGAATAAGTATATGATCATAAAGGATCTGTAGAGAAGCTATTTGTGTTGTAAATTTTCTCTTTTTCACAATTATGTTATTCACGTGGTGTTTTTGTTTTATTCTGTTATGTATTGTTCTTTTTTCCCCGTAATAATAAAAAAATAATAATAAGAGATACAGGAACATACATAAATTGTAATAACGAAATGTATGAGGACACATGTTTGATGAAAAGCTTCCATTTATATTTTTAAAAATACATGATTTATAACCAACAACATACATTTCCAAGGCTCAGGTGGGAGGGGGCCATTCTTGGTCCAAGGAGGTGACAAACCTACACACTTCAGGCACCATACCAGCATGTCACAACACACCATTTGGAAAGCTCTGATCTAGACCAATACTCAGGTCAAAAGAGTGTACACATGAGGCCTTCCACATGAGGTCTATGTCCGTGATTCAGAAATAATAGAGATTTCAATCATCTTTTTCATTTGAGTAAGGGAGGGAGGTGACAGAGAGTCAAAGAGTTTCTTGAAAATGACACAGAGACAATCACACAAAGCTTTCCGTGAGTGAAATATCTCATAAAACTACAGGCTTCCTTTTTGCACAACGGAAATCAGGCCAGGTAGCTCCTAAAGCAGAGAGACTTCCTCAAAGCCAAACTTGAAAGAGTTCATTTCTGTCACATTTCTTCCAAAGATGGTGTTCTCAAGGATGGAAGCTACAAAAGTAGCCCTGTTGCACCTGCAGGGCCCCATCTGAAACTCCTTCAGCCCAAGGTGGGAATCACGAGTCCTCCCCGCTATTCTTAGATTGCATCTCCCAGCATACTTCATCACTGGCTGCGCTAACCAAGCCTGATGGGACACATAGTCCAACAATAGCTGGAAAGTCACATGATTCCCATCCTTGCTTTAGCCAAAACAAACTACTATAGGCACCAGCATAAGAGTGAAAGGTCCACCTATATGAACATGTTGATAACCGGGCTCTAGCATTGCTTTTAAAGTATGTTTGGGAATTTAAAGTGAAGGAGCTAGACTAGAGAAATGTACTTGTGTGTAATTCTTTTATTTTGCTCTCATTTCTTGTGTATTTTGGCTTCATCTCACAAATGTGATTCTCTGGCTATGACTGCTGTAATTTGAATAAATCTTCCAAATTAATTGCAGCTATAAATAGCTTCAGATCATCTCTAGTAACATCTCTGCCACACAGGATAAAGCAAAACTGAATGTCATGATACTCATTCATTGGGAAAGTACGACGATTACTGCAAGTAAACAGTGGAACACATCCAAAGTATACTCCTTTGCCATTCACATCTTCATTTAAGATTGGATCACTCTTCAAACGCCAATAGGGCAGGAAATCCCAGTGCCTCCAAGTCCACAATAGCCGTTAGGGTTCTTGCTTAGGTACTGCTGGTGATACTCTTCTGCATAATAAAACTCTGGAGCCTCACGGATTTCAGTAGTGATGGGGCCAAAGCCCTCCTCTGTTAATACCTGCCAGAAATGAAGAATCCAGTTAGGAATTCTTTGCTTATATATAAATACCCATATGCATAGTCAGCAATTAACTATCAATGGGATGAAGCAGAAAGAATCTAGAATGGGAGATAGAGTGTGTTTGGTTCTGATCAAGTCACAGCTGGTGGCCTCTGCATCTGGGTTTAAGTCTGAACTTTAAACAGCAATCCAAGGTGCTGAAAGTATTTGGATAGGTACTGAACCTATATTGGAGAACAGCCACTTGGACACTTCCTTCAAAGTTTAGACAAAAACCCAGCCTGGATTCCCTACCACATTGATATGGAAAATAACAGGCATCGCTGCTCTGAGATTAGTTCAAATTTGGATCAAATCACACACAGGGGTCCACCTTAAGGTTCTCATGTGGTCCTGTCTGCTGTCTACAGAATCAAAGAATCAGAGAATTGGAAGAGACCCCAAACGCCATTGAGTAAACCCCCATTCTGCCATATAGGAAGACACAATCCAAGCATTTCCAACAGAGAGCCACCCAGCCTCTGTTTAAAAACTTCCAAAGAAGGAGACTCCAACACACTCCAAGGCAGTGCATTCCAGTGCTGAACTGCAGCCCCACTGCTGAACTCCACTCCACTCAGTTTCTTAAAGCCTGACAGCACAAAAATGTTTTGACTTGCTGACAGAAGGAGAGGAAGGACGGGGCGTCTCTAGGGAGGGAGTTCCAAAGTCTGGAAGCAGCTACCAAGAACGCACTCTCCCTTGTTCCCACCAAACGCATCTGAGAGAGCGGTGGGACAGAGAGAGGGCCTCTCTGGGTGATCTTAGAGTTCTAAGGGGCTCATAAGGGGAGATACCCAAGCCATATAGGGCTTCACAGTCAAAACAGGACTTAGTATCGTGCTCAGAAATGGACTGGCAGCTGGCGGAGCTGCTGCAACAAGGGAGTTGTGTGCTCCAGTTAACGGAGACTCGTTTTCCTCTCTTCGTGTCTCATTTTATAAAATATTGAGATCCTACCTTTCTTCCCCATGAAATGGGTCTCCCAAGGTAGCTAACAAAATCAGATACAGTGGGACCTCGGTATCCCCTAGGGTTTGGTCCCAGAACCCCTTCCCCAGATACCAAAATTCATGGATGTTCAAGTCACATTATTTGCAACGGTGTAGTAAAATGACATCCCTTATATAGGATGGCAAATCAACCTTTGCATTTTGGATTTTTAAAAAATATTTTCAAGTCGTGGTTGGTTGAATTCACGTATACAGAATCTGTGGATATAGAGGGCTGACTGTATTAAACAATAATGACACAGCGTAACAAAAAACCGAAAAGTATAATTCGAAACAGCAGCAACAACATGATTAAGATCAGCACCAAAAATAGAAAACCGTATTGGAGTCACTGCCAAAATTTAGCAGGGAAGAACTGTTCAGTTCTTTTGCACCAAAACAATGATTTGTGGTTTTGTGGGTGCCACAGCCAAGAAGGTCCTGTCCCAAATATATGCCAAGCAAACTCCCAGTGTTGGTGGGGTGTGAAGTGGATGCCTGTTAATGATCTGAGAGGACAGGGCAACATCTTGGGTGACAATAAGTCTAGTCCAGGCTCTCCGGAAGGGGTAGTGGGACTATAGAACAGCATTTGGCACAGGCCATTTCCGCACTAGACTGTTATAGTGCTATTATTCCACTTTCAACATCCTATGGAATCCTGGAGTTTGCAGTTTAGGGAGGGGCCTTTGAGGAAAAGTTGAAAGTGGAATAATAGCACTATAGCAGTCTAGTGTGGAAACAGCCACAGTCTTTCTATCACTTCAGAACCTGTTCATGGGGGGAGTTTCCTTCCTTCCTTCCTTCCTTCCTTCCTTCCTTCCTTCCTTCCTTCCTTCCTTCCTTCCTTCCTTCCTCCCTCCCTCCCTCCCTCCCTCCCTTTCATACTCTGCCTTTCTCCTATGAGGAGTCTCAAGACGGCTCACAGTACAGATTAAAACAAAGGAGAGCTAAAATATGCTGATTATCATAAAGAACATTAAAACAGAACACTTATGTTAGAAATAATAATAGAAATATCATTACCAAAAAGAGCAAAAACTTGGAATGATTACTGATGAAAATTAAGAAAGAAAGGGTAAAGGCAGGGCAGCTGTTGAATATTAAGGGGAAAAATAATTAGTACAGACATATTTAATTAATGACTTAAATGGTTGGGGTGAAACAAATCCGTAATCAGGTTTGCAGATGATAACAAGACCGGGAGGGGTAGTCAACACATTGGAAGAGCGGAACATAACTGAAAAAGACCTTGATAAATTAGAAAGTTGCATAGAAATTGGCAGAAATTCAACAGAAACAAATGCAAAATGCTACATTAAGGCCCTAAAAACCAAAGGCACAGATATAGGATGAGGGATACTTGGTTTAGCAATACTACGTGTGAAAAGGACCTTCAATTATTGTTGATCATAAGTTGAACATGAGCCAGCAGTGTGATGCTATAGCAAGGAAGGCAAATATTATTTAAGTCTGCATTAACAGAATCACTGTTTCCAATTCAAAGGAAGTAATGGTCCCACTATATTTTCCACTGGTCAGGCCTCATCTGGAGTACTGCATTAAACTGTGGGCACCTCATTTTAAGCAAGACACAGACAAGTTGGAGTGTTTTCAGAGAAGGGTGATGTTGATGTGAGGCATGGAGAATGAAACGTATGAGGAAAGGCTGAAGGAGCTGGGCATGTTTAGCTCGGTGGAGAGGAGATGGAGGGGTGACATGATTGCACTCCTTAAATATCCCAAGGGCTGTCACATGCTTGCTCTCTGCCACTCCAGAGGGTAAAATGAGATCTAATGGTTTTAAGTTACAGGAGGTTAGATTTCAATTGAACAACAGAAGGAATGAATTGACAGTAAGAGACGTTTAACAATGGAGCCAATTGCCTAGAGAGGGGAAGTGGTTTCTTACTCTGGATGTCTTCAAAAAGAGGCTGGACAGTTACCTGCTGCAGATGATGTAGCTGGATTTCCCGCATTTAGCAAGGGGATGAATTCAATGGCCTATGAGGCCCCTTCCAGCTTTATGATTTACCTAATTTTAAAGTGGGTGATGAAGACACAGCAGTAGCAAAGGATTTTCTATATCTTGGCCGAGTCATTAATCAAAACTGAGACTGTAGTCAAGAAATCAAGATGAGGGCCATTGCCGCACTAGTCTGTTATAGTGCTATTATTGCGCTTTCAAGATCCTTTGGAATCCTGGGGTTTGCAGTTTAGGGAGGGGACTCAAAGGCCCCTCCCTAAACTGCAAACCCCAGTATTCCATAGGATGTTGAAAGTGGAATAATGCCACTATAACAGGCTAGTGCAGACATGGCCTAAGACTTGGCAGCTATGGGTGAACGGGATAAGATTCTCGAGGGCAAAGACATATCATTACATGTCTTACAAAATCATACAGGTCATAGTGTTCCTGATTTCTTTGCATGGTTGTGAAAGCTGGACAGTGAAGAGAGCTGACAGGAAGAGCACCAACTTATTTTGAAATGTGGTGCTGAAGGAGAGCTCTACAGATCCCATCGGCTGGGGAAAAGACAAAGGAAGAGGTCTGAGAGCAAATCCAGCTTGGATTTTTACTAGAAGCCAAAATGAGGCTATTGTATTTTGGACATATCACGAGGTGACAGGACTCACTGGAAAGGATAATAATGCTAGGTAAAGCTGAAGGCAGTAGGAAAAGACTGAGATCACACTACAGCTGTTTTGACTCAAACAAAGATGTGCGAGTGAGTGTGAGGACTACGTTACACTAAGAGGTGGGGGACTTTGACATTCATCAGCAATGCCAGTTTCTCCTTAGAATATGGGGAATTATAGCTCAAAGGAGGCTTGTGAGAGGAGGGTAACAGCAGAATCTTTTCATCTGTGTATACCACTACTAGCTGTAGAGAGGACTCTGGTTAAAAGTTAAAAGAGTATTTTATTTGGAATTAAGAAACACACAAGAAATTAATTCCAAATTTTATTTGGAATTAAGAAACACACTCTTAAGAACCAAGGCTATTAGAAAGTGAGGCAAGAAAGGCTGGATAGAGAAAGGTGGGTAGAAAGGGTGATAGTCACCAATCTTGAAGCAGAAAGTTGAAGCAGAGGGGCTCAGACAGCACATCTGAGGATAGCATAGAGAAATGGGAAGATGGGGTATCACATGCAGTGTAACACGCCCAACATACTACAATTCAATGGGGCCGAAGCTGGGGTTTATATACCCTATTTCCTACCCTGAAGGAAGGTGCCTAGACAAAGTGGTTATTGCTTTTTCATGGGGCTGACAAAGGAATTCAGAATGGACTGATTGTCTTTGTCATCTTTGTTTGAGTTTATATGACAAAACACTGATGGGAATCATGACAACCTCTTCATGTCTGGTTGGGCAGGAGGTCTAGGAAAGATTTCCATAGGGTGACATCTCAGGACATCTCTGACTGCTTTTCCTGGGCAGTTTCACCTTCTGTTGTTGTCAGGAGTGCTCATAGTCTACACTCTTGAAGGGATTATCCCAAGCCCATCAGCATTGGGCTTTCCTGCCTAATCCTCTCTGGACTTATGACTCAATCATGTCTGAGGCCATCCTAACCTGGCACGTGCTTCCAGGCAGCACTCTTTCAAACATGTGTTTCAGCCATAATTATATCCAACTATGAAAATAGGACATCTTGCAGAGTGAGGGTGTATGGTATAGTAACACCTACAGAGACTGGAAAAGTTACTTTTGCACTGCTGCTCCCAGAATCTCCCAGTGGCCACGCTGGCCAGGAGATTCTGGCACTGAGATTCTGGCACTGGTTACATTCCCAGGCTCTGGGTGGAAGTGCTGTAGAACCAGCTGATGACAGTGCTATGCGCATGGAAAACCACCACCTTGTTTTCCTTGAACCAAGTCAACACAAACCGTAAAATGTAGCAGCCTCATGGTAAGTTTGGGATACTCTTCCAGTCACAGTTGCAAGCGGAGGTAATGAAGAAAAGGGTACTCAGAGGATTTTACCTGCAGAGGATGTGTGGGCTGGGCTGCTGGCATCAGACAGTGGGGAGTCTAAGATGGGGCAAGCAAGGAGAAGAGAGCTCTCCTTGTTGACTTCTGAAGTCTGAAAGTGGTGTGCTGGGAACAAACAAAGGATGACTCTCCCGTCCCCAGATGCTCTGCCAGTGAAAGGCTCTCTCTCAGCAGGAGATCCAGTGGAAAAAAACCCCAGCATGGTGAGGCTGTATTCAGGACCCTGGAGCTGTCGGCAAGTGAGTGGTCCACATCTGAGCTACTGTGTTATCTCATTCAACCCAGAGTGCCACATTTCCGGATGCTTTTAGTTCTCATTTTCCCAGCCGATGTATCCCTCCTGAACACTAAGTGAATCAGAGCCTTCTAAAGCTGATGTGGCTGGTTGGATCAGACTGAAGCACCTAGCAATATCAAGTAACCTTTAAGTGGTTCTGGAAAGCAGAAAATAAGGGCCATTTCCGCACTAGATTGATATAGTGCTATTATTCCACTTTCAACATCCTATGGAATCCTGGGGTTTGCAGTTTAGGGAGGGGCCTCAAAGATTCCATAGGATGTTGAAAGTGGAATAATAGCACTATAACGGTCTAGTGTAGAAATAGCCAAGGTCAGTGTTCTTTACATCTGGTAACCTGTGATCTAGACACAGTGGAAAGCAAAGCAATAGGATCAGGCAGCAGAGACCTGTAATTCACTTCTGTTCTTCTACAGAGAGGATAAAACAAAGGCCTCCAGCCCCACTCTGTCTCCTCGTAGTCAAATACGGAGCTGGCACCTAATGAATCGGGGAAGACAGCTTCGATTCTGATTTCTGCACCACTCCTGGCATTGCCTGATTGGCAAAGCATTTGTTAACACACATAAAACAGATCTGTGGTTAGGACAGCCCCTTCGGACCTTTAATGAGGAATCGGAAGTCCACAATATGGCTTGTGTTTCCCCCCTCTGCTATCAAGGGTGCAGAGAGGTTCTACAGTGCTCTTGAGCAGAAACTGTGCCTTCCAGCCCCAAGGGATCTGAATATTTATCAGGAAGTGAGCTGCAGACATCTCCTGCCCAGAGGTCCATCAGCCATGATGGACACAGAAATCTCTGGCTGCATCTTTCCTGCCCAGACTGGCCAATCTGACCTGTGGGAAAATTCATCTCTCGCTAAAAGAAGTCAGTAAGCCAGACTGTGTGCCAAGAAGCATTTACCAAAGAAGAAGCATTCTCAAAAGAAGTTGACTGGGGCACACTTGACGCTTTCCATCTCTCTGGATGTGGAGTCCCCAGTGCTCCAGTGAGTGAGGGAATGATTCCCAGTATGCTTGAGTGTCTCTTTGGGTTTGGGGAGTGGAATGTACTCCAATTCTTTCCCTTTAGTGGGCAGTCCTGACCAATTGTCTCTCGATTGTTCTATCTTTGAGAAATTTTACCTCAAGGGAACTCAGTAGCGGTGGTTGGGCTGGGGTGGGGAGAGAGAAAGAGATTTTTAAAAGGTGAAAGAGAAAGAATATAAAGATATGTGTGAATGTGCTGAGGACTCTCCACAAAGTATGTCCAGAGAAAAACCTAACTTTCAAGGGAGGAATAAGTCCTGATCTTGTTTTGCTCACATTTTATCTGTTGGGGAGAAAACAAGGAATACTGCTTTAAAATTTTGTGAAGCCTACATATACACATATTTACAGTCAAGCCTGTTGTCCAGCTGGCTGGGTGGGATCTACACTGACTGGCAAAGATGTTCCAGTGCTTCGAATAGTGGTCTCTTCTAGCCCTGCCTGAAGATGCCATGGATTTAATTGGGACAATTTACATGTAAAGCTAGGCACAGCAAGAGCTCTCCTTCCTCCCTCCTCCACTCTATGTCACGCCCTGGATAACTTGCACTCCACAAATTTCACTCAGAGTTGAACAGCAGTGCTTATCTGTAGCAAAGCAAGCGACATAGCACAGTTCATCCAAAGTTGCTGAGACTAAAGCAGACATGATGACTCCATACAAATTCGGGCACAAAAAGACTGGAGAGGATCATAAATCTAACATCACCACACCATTCTAGATGGTTCCCAGAGTTGTTTACCTATCTTTCATCCTTGAGGCTGATACATGTTTCCTGCCTCCTTATCCTTGAGCATTCCCAGTTCTCACAACACTTTTTGGTGCACTCATTTCCCCCTCCACAATCTTCTCTCTGCCTCCCAGATACATTGTGGCAGTGAGCAATAAATCAATTAACCATTCAGTACATTGGAATACACAAATAGGCTTCAAACAGATACACTGTTGCAACCTACAATTGACATTTGATAGTTTGTAGCACTCTAGCTAACTCTAGCAATGTCCAAGCAAGCTACAGGATCTATTCTAACATACATCCAGCAAACACCTGTCTGTCTGTTTGCCTGTCTGCCTGTCCATCTGTCCGTCCGTCCATCCGTCCATCCATCTATCTATCCATCTATCTATCTGCCACCTTTCTCCTAGAGTGGGACCCAAGGTGGCCTTTTGACAGGAGCCATGCATCCTGACACCATGGGTGGATGCAAATTGACTCTCTGATCAGAGGATGGTAGGAGATGAATTGCTCTCTGGGCACATTCAGGAAATCCATGTGCAATTTGCCAGCACATTTCTCTCCCTTCAGTTTCCTCTTCTCCATCTCCCTCCAGGACCTACCCAGGAAAACACTGAGAGATATTTCTGACTTTCATTTTTCTTGTTGTTGTGCGCCTTCAAGTTGTTTTTGACTTATGGAGACTCCAAGGACTTCTTAGCATTTTCTTGGCAAGATTAGCCAGAGGAGGCATTGGCATTGCTTTCTTCTGAGGCTGAGAGAGTGTGACTTGCTCAAGGTCACCCAGTGAGCTTCCATGACTGAGCAAGAATTCAAACCTTGGTCACTCAGAGTGTTAATCCAGCACACTGGTTCTCAGTGTTTAATTAGCCTTCTATGTATGGTCGTGAAAGCTGGAAAGTGAAGAAAGCTGTTGGGAAGAGAATCAACTCAGCTGAAATGTGGTCCTGGAGAAGAGTTCTGTGGACACCATGGACCGCCAAAAACCCAAATAAATGTCTCCAAGAGTAGATCAAGTTGCAACTCTACCCAGAAGCCAAGATGACTAAACTGAGACTGTTTGCTTTGGACATACCATGAGAAAAGACAGTAATGCTTGGGAAGGTGGAAGGCGGTAGGGAAACAGGAAGACCCCATTACAGGTGGACAGACTCTCGCCATTTCCGCACTAGTCATTTCTTCACCCTGTTAGCAACAGCCCTGCACAGGTCTGCAAACCCAAGGCAGCCATGGCTTCCTTGATGAGAGACATTTCTGCCCTAGACTGTTATAGCACTATTATTCCACTTTCAACCTCCTATGGAATCCTGGGGTTTGCCATTTCGGGAGGGGCTGGCCGGCTCCTCCTGAAACTGCAAACCCCAGGATTCCATAGGAGATTGAAATGGAATCATAGCGCTATAACAGTCTAGGGCAGAAATGTCTCTCATCAAGGAAGCCATGGCTGCCTTGGGTTTGCAGACCTATGCAGGGCTGTTGCTAACAGGGTGAAGATTTTCAGCTATTCTGTAAGAAATACGGCCAGGGCAGCTGTGAGAATAACACTCTGCTGGACAACCTCAGGTTCCCAGAAAAAAGGAAACTCCATACAACCACCACCTTGGGAAGCTGGCAAGGTCAGCTACTACAGAGTTAATGAAGGCAACCGACAGGAAGAAAAGAAGGACACTGAGGCAATGGGGAAGACGGGCTGGGATGAGGAGTAGGAGAAGATGTGTGTCTCCTGAGCTGGAACTGGTTGCAATTCCTAAGCAAGAGATTCTACCCAGATCATCCCCAAAGGGATGTTCTAGATCCCCAGGGCTGGGTCATGGTTTCCTTGGCTAGGTGCACTAACCAACTGGAAGATGGATGCCCAGGGTTATAAAGGTCAGAAACAAAGAAAGTGAAACTGAGCTGTGCTCACTTGAACCAACTCATCCCCTAACAAATATGAGAAGAATACAAGGACATTGCTCACAGGAAGCCTCCCTCCCACCAACTGTTCCCGGCTGACAGTCTGTTCCCAGTCTGGAACTGCCAGGCAAAAAAGTGAAACCAACCCAGCAGGGCTTACTAAACAAAAATTTACCCCTTCCATGCCACCAGAGAGCTGCTAACACTTGCCCACTATGCTGACAAAGACTCTAAAGCCCATCTGCCTGGTGGCAGGGGCCGTGGCTGCAACCGAGAGTTATGCGTCCACAAGCACAAGCCTGATAGTCCCCTCTTTGTGGGCACAACTGCTGGAGGGACATAGCTGTAGAATTCTACTGTTTAGTATTTAGCATCTGATGCTTGGTTTGCCTGCTCTAAATCGCTGCGGTCTCCTTTGATTTAAAACTCTTGGCTCCCTTTGCAGTACCCTCAAAGGGACCTTTGGGGGCACCTGACTCCCCAAGAAAGTCCCCTGTTTTATTGCTTCTTGGCTTCTTCTGCCCCCAAACCAGGCCAACCCTAGCAAGTTCGTTTGGTTTCTCTCCTCACTGAAAGATTTCGCCATTCTCTAAATCAGTGGTTTGTAACCTATGGTACACAGACCTTAGATACCCACAGGGGGCACACAGGGGGTCCATGAAGCTCTGCTTCTGGACACAAAGAGAACTGACAGTAACAGGGACATGGCAGCAGGGTGTGTGTATGGGTGCTGAAACTGCTCCCACGTATGCAATCCACAATCAGTCATGGAAACCTATGGCAAGTCACATCTTCTCAGCCTCAGAGAAAGGCAAAGGCAACAAATCTTACCAAGAAACCCCCAGGATAGATTCGCCTTAGGGTTGCCATATGTCAGTTTTCAAAATGTTGAGACATGATGGCTAGAAAGAACCTCCCCCTGTCAATGGCACTTTCTTGTTGTGTGCCTTCAAGTCACCTCTGACTTATGGTGAACTTATTGCAAGTTTTTGTATTTTTTTCGGGGGGGGGCAGATTTGTTCAGAGGATTTTTGCCTTTGCTTTCCTCTAAGGCTAAGAAAATGTGACTTGCCCAAGGTCACCCGGTGTCTGAATGGGGATTTGAATCCTAGTCTCCAAGTATTTATTAATAATACTAATAATTTATTAATAAATAAATATTTGAATGTTTAAATCTAAATTTTAACATTTAAATCTTGAGTTAAGTCTTGGGGGTTCTTGACAACAAGTTATATTTACAGAGGGTCCCTGGTAAAGGAAAGGTTAAGAATCACTGGCCTAAATCATTCCAGTATATCTTCCTTAGAGCCAGCACAGTGTTGTGGCTTAAGGGCTCCACTAGAACTCCAGGAGACCAGAGTCTGAATCCCTGCCCATGAAATCCAGGTCATTTCCGCACTAGCTTGTTATAGTGCTACTATTCCACTTTCAACATCCTTTGGAATCCTGGGGTTTGCAGTTTAGGGAGGGGCCTCTAAACTGCAAACCCCAAGGTTCCATAGAACGTTAGAAGTTGAATAATAGCACTATAACAGGATAGTTCAGAAATGGCCCACTCAGTAACCTTGGGCAAGCCACACCTTCTCAGCCCAAGAGGGACGCAGTGGAAACCCCTCTCTGAAAGAATCTTGCCAAGAAAACCTAAAGGGGTCTCACCATAAGTCAAAGTCAACTTGAAAGCCCATGACAACAAGCTCTTCTTTATGTCTTTCAGGCAGGACCCTATCTTGGGTTGCAAAAGCCTTTTGCAGCTGAGAAAAGAAGCAGCCAAGATGGCAGGACGAGGGGGAGGAAGAGGAGTGTGAGGAATGCACAATGACTTTCCAAGACAACTTGGCATTTGCCACCCTCTCCTCCCTGCCAGCCATGGAACAGCAGTGGCTTGGCATGAAATGAAGAGACAGATGTCAGTCTCATCTGGTCGCCTTGGCTCCAGTGGTTGGTTTCAAATGAACAGCGGAGCCAAGCAAGCATTGGGGTCTTTGTGCCCAGAGAGAAAGGAAATGAGCAAAGCCCTTCTGGTGAACGCCTCCCTCTCTGGAAGCTTGCACTGGGCTCGTGTGGCTTGCGTGCAGGCGGCAGGGCTTGCAAGGCAAAAGAATGGGCAAGCAAAAAAAGGGGGAAAAAAGAGGGGGAGGGAAAGAATTGACAGGCCGGAACGTAGAACAAAGGAGGCAAGGTAGCTTTGTGGGGACAGGATGCAAAGAAAAGAGCAGATCATCGTTCAGCATGTTTCGGAAGCCAGGGTTTGACTGTCTGGAGCTACTGGAAGTTCTAAATGGGATGTTCACTCGAGCTGTAAGACACACGCTTAAAATGCAGGGCCATGATTTCACTGGAGGATGTTGCTAATGCAAGAGCAGGTCTTGGGAAAAGTTCCTTTTTTGGACTACAGCGCCTAAAAGGACTGGAGGATTCTAGACACTGTAGTCCAAAAAAGGAACTTTTCCCAAGACTTGCATTAGAGTCCGCGTCAGGTGCCTTCCACTGAACCTTGTACACTAGGGTGCAGTGGCGTAAAAACTGAGTTCACGAGGCACACATTTTTAACAATAATTGGAACACTAAACATCCATTCAGTTAAAGTATGTTTAAGACCAGAGCCTCTGACTGATCCCGTGAGCCATCAAGACTTCTAACAAACACGTTGCCCCAGGCACAGGGGCACAGTGATACAACAGGTCTGCCCCAAAGACTTACTGGTTGCCACCAAGTGAATTTACTACCCATTATAAAGGAATGGCAAATAACATCATAGAGAGCCACCGTGGTACAACGGTTTGAGTGCTGGGACCAGGACTCCGGAAGACCAGGGTTGGAATCCCTATTCAGCTACGGAAACCCACGAGGAGGCCCTGGGCAAGCTGCATTTGCTCACTCAGGCTCAGAGGAAGACCATGGCAAACTCCCCCTGAAGAAATCTTGCCAACAAAAGCCAACAACAGGGTCGGCCATAAGCCAGAGTCAAATTGAAAGTCCATAACAACACAAAATACATGGCAGAGGGCTGGGTCTGGCCTAGTTGTCATACATCCAGACCTTGGCCGTGCTGTCTGGGGGATTTCGCATGTTGCAGTCCAAAAATGTAATTTTCCCAAGCTCTGCCCAGGCCTGTGGCATAGAGGAATCACGAAAACCCACCCCCCGAGCCACCACAAGAAGTCAGGTGCATCTAGAAAATGACCAAGGCCACTTCCGCACTAGGCCGTTACAGCGCTAAGATTCCACTTGCAACATCCTATGGAATCCTGGGGTTTGCAGTTTCGGGAGGGGCCAGCCGGCCCCTCCCGAAACTGCAAACCCCAGGATTCCATAGGATGTTGCAAGTGGAATCATAGCGCTGTAACGGGCTACTGCGGAAGTGGTACAAGATGGTAAAGAGCCTTGGAACCAAAGGCCATGTGAGGATGGATTGCAAGAGTTGGGCATGTTTAGTTTAGAAGAGAAGCCAGAGAGACTCATAGAGCCATCTTTAAATATCCAAAGCAGCATTTCTCAACTGGGGGCTGTATGGCCCCTGCGGCCCCCCAGGATATTCCAGGGGAGCCACAGGTGAAAATTGCGTAATGGGAGGCCACAGCACAAGACTAGGGGACCACAGAGGGAAGTGAGAAATGAAGCAAACAGAAGCGACCGAAAAAGGAAAACAGAAAACGAAAACAGAGAAGTAGAGTGAACAGAGAAGCGACTGTGCTTCCCAGTGGATGGACTGCCACGTGCACTCTGCCGCAACGTCACTTCCACTTCCTTCTCCCTCCCACTTCCACACTCCACTGCTAATTGTATTTTGTATAAATTATAGAAATTATAAATAAAACATGTTCCATTTACAAATACGACATTTAAATAGCTACCTTTCTACCGGTAGGACAGCGGGGGCCACAGGAAGGAAACAAGGTCAGAAGGGGGCCATGGTCAGAAAAAGGTTCAGATACACTGATCTAAAGGACTACTATGTAGACGGACAGAGCTTGTTTACTGCTGCTCCAGAAGACAGGACCCAACCAGTGGATTCCAATGAAACGAAAGGAAATTGCCAATGAAACGTTTGTAAGAATTTCCTGACAGGAAGAATTCCTTGACCATGGGGTCTCCTTTACGGAAGGTTTTCAAACAGAGATTGGATAAGTGCTTTAACTGTCCATTGTTCCACAGGCAGTAAGCTGGACTAGATAACTGTGACTATGACTTTATCTACCTGACTGCATGGTCAGCCTCACAAAGCTGCCTCTGCACTTCCTGCATATCTGGCACGCTTGGTAAATTGTACAACCATCCCTTTAGTTTCCACTTGTGAAGGAATAAGATCTGAGACCTGGAAAACAGACATATTTGATTACTGTGCAGGTGGAGAGAAATGATCAACGATGAACAGGAACTGAAGGGGGAACTGATCATCTGTCTTTCGCTTTGCTGGGTTTATATTTCTCCTACTGTATTAGCTGGGGTTGCTATAGGCCTTCAAGTGTTTTCCGACTTACATCAGCCCTAAGGAGATACTACCTTGGGGTTTTCATGGCAAGATTTCCTCAGAGAAGTTTTGCCATATCCTTCCTCCGAGGCTGAGAGAGTGTGAGTTAACCAAAGTCATCCAGTGAGTTTCCATAACCGAGTGGTGATTTGAATCTTGGGCCCTTTCTGCACCTTACCGTCTTCTGGCACTGGGGGGCGGGGATTACACGAGCAGCCTCCGGCGAGAGGCTCTTACGTACGGGTTCCTTCAGCTCCGCACAAGCTGCCTGTTCGCGCAAGAGCCCTGCCTCTTCCTTCCGCAGCACAGCCTGGGAGTTTCCCAGGCTGCGCTGGGGCAGGAAGCGAGACCGGCGCAGCTCCGGAGGCTCCACATGCCAGGCAAGTGCACGCGGGGCCCGGGAGCAATGTGCGATCGTGCACTGTTTTCGGCTTCTAGCCGAAAATTAAAAAGTGCGCAATCAGTGCCTGCCGGCCCCTGGAGCGTCTCACGATTGTGAGTGTGTCATGAGGATCGCTCCTCACAATTGCGCGATGCTCCAGGCCCTCTTTCGCATGGAAAATGCTGTGCAAAAAGGGCCTTGGTCTCCCAGAGTTCTGTTCCAACACCCAAACCACTACACCACACTGGATAGCTAAGGTAGGTGGATCTGTCTACCACAGGTCATATCAGCCTTTCATACATTCAGGTACAATTGTCCTTTCTCCTATTTCCACATTAGAAAGAACTTCCTAAGGGTAAGAAAAGTTCAACAGTGGATAGGCTGCCTGCGAGTATGGTGGAGTCTCCTTCTTTGGAGGTTGATAAACAGAGGCTGGATGGCCATCTGTCAGGAGTGCTTTGAGGGTGTATTCCTGCATGTCAGAATAGGGCTGGACTGGATGTCCCCTTGTGGTCTCTTCCAACTCCATGATTCTGATTCCACACAAAATGTGTGATTAGATGGGGTGTCAAACTCAATTTCCTCTCGGGCCGCATCAGCATTATGGTTGCCCTCAAAAGGCTGGTTTTATCTGTAAGAATCTGTAAGATTTCTGCTCCCCCTCCACTATGGCTCTTTCTGCTCTCTTGCCCCTCTCTGCACAAGGTGAGCCGAATTCCCACATTGAGGACCTCTGGTTGCCAGTTTTCTGAAGGGGGCCCAGCAGCCAGCACTCACAATCTACTTCTACTTCTGACTGCTCCTCTGTCCAACTCTTGTGAGCCACATGGAACATTGCTGTGGTAACCCAAGGCAACGCTCTGATGGCAAGTCTCAGATAGAGGAACAATCAGAAGTAGAAGTAGATCGCGAGTGTTGGCTGCTGGGCCCCTCTCAGAATACCGGTAGCCAGGGGTCCACAATGTGGGGATCAGGCTTGCCAGGCAGGAGAGTGCTGCAGTTGCAGGAGGGGTGTGAGGGTCACATGAAATGGCCTGATGGGCCTTGTGTTTGATAATGGGTTCAAGCTGCAGGAAAGGAGATTCCACCTGAACCTCAGGAAGAACTTCTTGACGGGCAGAGCTGTCCGGCAGTGAAATATGCTGCCTCAGAGCGTGGTGCAGCGTCCTTCTTTGGAGATTTTTAAGCAAAGGCTGGATGGCCGTCTGTTGGGAATGCTTTGATGGGTGTTCTTGCATAGCAGGGAGTTGGACTTGATGGCCCCTGTGGTCTCTTCCAACTCTATGGTTCTATGACACATGTGGATTAGAACATTAGAGAAAGAATCTGCACAAAAATCTGAACACATTGAGGTATGTTTTTTTGAGCCTTTCTTTAAAAATAAATTGTTGTTTTCTGTTGCTATCTGCTATCCAAGCTGGCTTTGACTTGTGAGGACCTGACAAATGAGAGATTCTTATGAGCCTCAGCCATCAATAGCCCTGCACAGGGCTTACAAGCTGTGACTTCCTTTACTGAATCACTCCATCTGACACGTGGCCTTCTTTTTTAATCTTATACACATCTATTCTTTTTCTGAACGCATGCAACTCTGAATGTATTGTACCATAGAATGCATGTTTTGAAACACATTTCAGCTGGAGCATTTTGAGCCAAGAACTGCATCATCTAATTCAGAGATGGGCACAATCTGAAGGGTAATTATATTCCAAAACACACATCAACCAGGGAGGTGGAGATTGTGGCCATTTCTGCACTAGACGGTTATAGTGCTATTATTCCACTTTCAACATCCTAAGGAATCCTGGGGTTTGCAGTTTAGGGAGGGGCTCCTCCCTAAACAGCAAACCCCAGGATTCCGTAGGATGTTGAAAGTGGAACAATAGCACTATAACTGTCTAGTGCAGAAATGGCCTGTGTCACTTCACACTGGATGCCTTGAAAACTGCAACACCCTTGGCACCAGCAGATAGGGGACACCACCCCACAGCTGGCAGTGGTGCATGGAAGGTGGTGAACAAAGAAATCTCATTCTACATAGGGCAAAAAACATTTCATCTAAGAGGAATGGGGCTGCATCAGACCAGCGGCCTACCTACTCAGGCATTGTGTTGCCACAGTGCACAGTAATACCGTCCTGTCTCTTTCTTCCAGCAATTGGTACTTAGATGGATACTAACACTACAGATAACTGATAGTTACATACCTTAATTACATCCCACTTGGATGACTGTAATGGTGCAGTAGTTTGACTGTTGGATTAGGACTCTGGAGCCCTGAGTTCAAATCCCTGTTTGGCCAAGCAAATCACATTCTCTCAGCCTTAGAGGAAGGCAATGGCGAACACCGCTGAACAAATCTTGCCAAGAAAACCCCGTGATAGGTTCATCTTAGGGTTGCTGTTAAGTTGGAAATGACAAGAAAGCACACAACAAGTAGAATGTGCTCTGTGTTGGGCTCCCTTTGAAGAGTGTTCAGGAACTTCAGTTGGTACAAAGAGCTGCAGCCACAGTGTTAAATGGAACTGGCTACAAGGTTCGTATGACCTCCCTGTTCCAACAGCTCCCACAGCTGATGGCCTGTTTCCGTTCACAGTTCAAAGTGCTTGTTATGACACAGTGTCATTGTGTGCCTTCAAGTTGTTTCCAACTTATGGTGACCCTAAGGTGAACCTATCACAGGTTTTTCTGGGGCTGAGAATGTGTGATGCACCCACGGCCACCTAACCATGGTCCTCCACCCATGGTCAAGCTGGGAATCGAACTCTGATCTCCAGGGCTGTAGTCCAACTCTCAAACCATTACAGCAACCACGCTGGTTCTCACAAAGCCCTATAAATCATATGCCCAGACTATCTGACAGACCGTATCTTCCCTAATTGGTCTACCTGGACCTTGAGTTCTGAAGAATTGGCCCTGTTTTCAATTCCACTACCTTGAAAAGGACAGCTGGTGGAAACAGAAAACAGGGCTTTTTAGGTGTGTGCCTCTAGAGCTTGGAATGAATTCCCCAGAAAGTCTAAAATGGCCTCTCCTTGATGTCGTTCCGTAGCAGAAGAAGCCTCCCCCCATTCAGACAGGCCTCTAGAATTGAAAGCTTTTAAGGAAATGGCTTTTAAGGGGGTTTACATCATTTAAATTGTACTTTGTATGTTGCTTTTTCAGTGTACTGTATGTTTAAAATTTTTAAAATATCGTCAGCAGTTTAATTCCATTTTAATGTTGACTTTTGGATAACTATACTGCAATCATTTTGAGTCTTGTGGAAAAGATGGAGCGTAAGTAAAGCTAATAACAAGAATAAAGATAATAACAGCAACAATAACTCTCTGCACCACTGCAGCACAAAGCAACGCAGCAAAGCAGTAGAGAGGAATTCCTACATTTGAAAAAGAAACATGGGGAGAAGAAATGGAAAGACAGTGAACTGGCTGTAATCAAGTGGGACTCGTGGCTCCCACGGCAGTGACAGTGCTCCAGGTTTCTGTATGAAGGGTTAAAGGAACTGCCCAAGATGCTGAACTTATCTGGAGTGACAGAGTTTGACAACCTGGGCCATTTCCGTACTACACTCTTATAGCACGATTATTCCATTTTCAACATCCTATGGAATCCTGGGACCCCGAAACTGCAAACCCCAGGATTCCATAGGATGTTGAAAGCGGAATAATTGCGCTATAAGAGTGTAGTGTGGAAACGGAACTGGCTATCTCTAGGGCTAAAACCCAGTCTGGACTCACCACTTCCACTGAGATGGAAGCTACCACCCGCCATCATCATAACCAACATTATCCAGACAGAGGTGTCCAGTATCACTCAGTGGGCTTGTCCAGACTGGTTTAAAAGAAGGGCAAGTTATCCCTGGAGAGCTCCTTGGGTTTCACTGGGTTCTGCCAATTTTCTTCTTCCACTTTTTAAAGGGACCATTTGTAGTGATTTACTGGATCTCCGCAATGGCTATAGTGCAAAAATGCTATTTCACTGATTTACTGATGCATTTTAATTTAAAAAAAAAACACAAAGGGACAGAAGGATACCTTTCTTTTCCAATACGTCTCAGAATCAAAAAGAAACCCACTCAAGAGTGGGAATAAAAAACTGCAGCTGCTCCAGGGCCATGCCAAAAAATAGGACAACAAAAAAGTCATTTGGATATATATTTTTTTGAAACCTGAGAATTAGGGCTACTAATACCTCAACTTCCCGACACATTCATCCCATCTGGAGGAGCCCAAAAAGTCTAGGACTTTTGCATGATGGTTTCCCAGAGCCAACCTAAAACGGTGGCAGTGGCTATCAACATTGCTGGAAGACCACAAAGTCTTTGGCCTGTTTTGGAATCAAGTATCTTAAGACTAAAATGGCCTCCTTGAAACCTCAGTTCAAACTATTCCATTCAAAATATTCAGGATTGTGTTGACATTCACGGCTATCCAGTCGTTTAATGCATGGTTCCTTCAGCAGATCGGGGTGTGTGTGTGTGTGTGTTTAAGCTTTTGGTCTGAAGTTAGAGATTCTGAAACTCCACATTCTTACCCAAGGTCTGCCTGCTATTGATTTGCCATGAGAAGCTAAGTTACTGTGTACCAACAACTGCAACCACCACCACCACAACAACAGCAAAACCAGGCTCCTGCTTGCGTGTGCCTCTTTGCATCTCCATCAGTACGTGCGAGAAGAGGGGCTGCTTTGTAGAAGAACTTGCCAACCAACCCACTTTTGGCGCCATCTGCTCAGAAGAGAGCGAGCACCTGTTCGGAGCAGCTGCTGAATGCGGCACGTAGGTAAGAGAGAAATCAGTTTCATTCGCGACTTGGCCTGCTTGCAGGTAACACATGGCCCTCACCAACGGGAATGCCAACTGTTTCCTTTTAAGCCTGTCCTAATTAGAAAGCGGAGAGCGTTGTGAAATCTCAAAACTGTTCCCTTAGATTATTACAGGAACTTTTGAGCAAAGCACGACGGCAGGCCTCCTCTCTCTCCCTGATGTCAGTGTCGGTTGTTCTTTTTGTTAAAATGACAAAGTATGCGGGGGGAGAGGAGAGAGAGGGCATGGAGGAAAAGAGCATCCCAAACTTTCTTTCGCACCCTGAACCCTGCCTCTTCCCCCTATGCAGCTGCCTCTACCACCCTTTTGTGAAAGCTATAGCAATGCAGACAACCCCCCATTCCTTCAGCCTTCATTCTGAGTCGCTTTTGTCGTGCGCAACACCTCTAGCAGAGATTTAGAAGTATTTTTCCATAGGGGACATATCTGTACTCTTTTTGAAGGATCTTTCAGTTACATGCAAACTCCCATGTGGGAATCTTGGATAGGCACTAAAACTGCAGAGGGGACAGCAGATTCTTCCCAACCAATCCCCAAAGAGCAAAAGAAGAAAATATGGACTATGATGAATCAGGCCCCAGAACTACCTAGTTCAGCACTGCTTTTCCCCAAAGTAGCTGGAGAAAAGGAAAGCAAGAGATGAGTGCAATAGCACTCTCCTTTCCCTGTTTCCAAGCAGCTGGCTTGCAAAGGCTTTACAGCTTCAAATACTGGGGTTATATCATGACTATAGATGGTCCTATTTTTCCGGCATCTGCTTCTTCTTGTAATAGGGGATTCTGTAGGATAATTTTGCATAAAGTGAATTTTTTTTCCTTTTTTCCTTTCACAGATCTGGATCTCCCCCACCCACACTTTCCTTTTCTATTCTCCAAGAAAAGACAACGATGACGATCAAGGGACTGGAACAACTCCCTTCTAAGGAAAGGTTACAATTTTTGGAGCTGCTTAGCTTAGGGAAAATGTGAGCAAAAGGGAGATGTAATAAAGACATACAGAATTATGTCTGCTGTGGGGAAATTAGATAGGAAGAGAGGAAGACGTTTTTCTCCTTCTTCCATCATTCTCGCACTTGGGGTCGTCTGTTGGACCTGATTGGTGGAAGATTCAGCACAGATAAATGGAAGTACAGCTTTACACAATGCACAGTGGAAGTTAGTGTCACAAGGCAAAGATGTGGGCTACCCAGAAAAATTCACAGAAGCCAGGAGCATCATTGGCTCCTAGTCAGGACCGCTAAGTACCAGATGCAAGATGCCTCTGTATATTAATTGCCAGTGAGCTCCCTAAGAGCAACTGGATGACTGCTGGATAAAAATAATGTCAGCTTAGATAAGCCTTTGGTCTGGGGCCCAACATGGCTGTTTATATGTGCTTATATCCCTGGATGACCTCAGGTCTAAGGACATTTCTGCACTAGACCTGAAAGGCTCCTCCCTAAACTGCAAACCCCAGGATTCCACTAGATGTTGAAAGTGGAATAATAGCACTGTAACAGTCTAGTGCAGAAATGGTCTAAATCTCTGAAGCTCTTCTTTCTCCACATTATGCATAATTGTATACACCTCTACCTTCTCCCTGGTCACTTGGCTTCACTGATAAGCTAAAACATCGCCAATGCTTCAGCGTTTCCATTCTGACTGCCTTTTTAGGAACCCCTTCCACCTCTACAATATCCTCTTTGGAGAGAAGGCAACCACAGCTGTCCGCAGGATCCCAAAGCTGGCTTCACCACATAATGCACTTTGTAAAAGTGCATTATGATCTTGGTAGTTTCTGATGCTTTGCCTCATGGTTTTAATCCAAGCCCCCTCGCCTCCCACATTTGACCACCTCTGCACTACATCCATGTTTTCACCAAGCTGTTCCCCACAACCACATGAGTCCTGGGTCAGTTTCTTCAGCTCCGACAGGCATTGCTTCATACTTACACTGAACCCCATATCTTAACTCTCTCTCTCTCTCTCTCTCTCTCTCTCTCTCTCTCTCTCTCTCTCTCTTATTTATTTATTTATTAAATAACTATGCAGAGGTCCTTTTGTTAGACTTGAAATTTGGTGCTCTGTCACTTGCTATAGAATTAATACTTGATAATCATTAACTGTGATATTAATGGGCATGTTGGACACTCAGGGCTCATCAAACAGCCTTGCTTGTTTGTTCTGCCTAGTGCATGTCAGTGATCAGTATGTACAAGTAAAAGACTCTGCTATCGTAAAAGATGTCTTTGAGAATGACTCAGGATGTTGCCTGGAACGCACAGACTTAGAAATATTAAAGGTCAGATAGAATGTTACAGACATACAAGCTGCGACTCTGCTAATGCTTTTCTTTTCTGTAAGCATTCTTTTCTATAAACATAAAAATGGCATAAGAAGGGAAGCCTGAAAGAATAAATCATCCTTCCTTACTTGGATGGATCCTTTGGCCAAAATATTTGTGTGTGTGTCTTTCTGTCTTTCCTTCTCTTTTCTACCTTCCCATCTTGTATTTGGGGGTTCTAGTCAGTCCCATGTCCACCTGGGGTTACAGTGAGGTGTGGTTTTTTATCTACCCTAACACTTTCAGAGTTCTTTGCAATCTCTTTCTTGATTTTACCAGGCTGTCAGCCACAAACTTAGGGGTGTCAAGTCATACACAGAGTCACCTCCCCATTCACCCTTAACTCTAAATCACTTGTAAACATTAAAAAAAAGCATGTCTCTCCTAACATAACTGCTCACATCCTTCTATTGTGAGGGCTCCCCACTTGTTCCTGTTTCTTTAAAAAAAAAACCTAGCTATCAATCCATACGCTTTAAAACCTCAGGAACACTGGCTTTTTCACAGAAAGTATTGGGGATTACAGGGAGAGCACACAATAAGCTCTGAGAGACCTCCACTGGGACACAACACTAGAAAGGCTTCTTTCTGGAGGTGTCTGCCAGCAGAAGGATCATCATAGAGTATGAAATAGTGTGCAATGCCATCAAAGAAGGGATAGGTATCTTGCCCTCTTTGCTTGCACTTTCAACTGTGCAATGCCTGATGTGACAATTAAAAAGTAGGTCCCACTGAGTTGCAGGAACCCAGCCACATACTGTGAAGTTCTCCCTACCTTCTCCCACTGAAAATGCAAAGGAGGAAATCAAAGACTAAGGACTTTTCTTCCTTTCAGACGAGGCTCAGAGAACTGCCAGAAAAGCAAGAATCCTGTGGATAGCTGTGGTTGCCTTTTCTCAAAAGAAGATACTGTAGAGCTGGAAAGGCTTCAGAAAAAGGCAGTCAGAATGATTAAGGGACAATTCTGTGAGGAAAGGCTGCAGCCTTTGAGGTTTTGTAGCTTGGCAATGAAGCCGAGAGAGCAGGGAGAAGGCAGAGGTGTCTACAATTATGCCCAATGGGGATAACCCGTGATCCATCCTGCTAATTCTGCTAAGTATTTAGGAAGGGATGAAAAAAACTGCTGTCAGGCAAAGCACCTTCTCAGTAACTCATATCACACCAGGCATCCGGGGTAGCACTGCTGGGCATCTCCCAAGGTCTACACGCCAGCAGAAAGCCCCAGGGGCAACGCCCCATGACCTAATGCCCCTTGACCTCTCCTCTTCCTTCTCCCACCATGGTTGCCTATTCACCTGCTCTCTACAAATATCTAGTCATGGGGCCAAAAAGAAGCAGCAGTTGCCGACCTTGCCCTCTCCCTCCGGCTGGCGGTTTGCACTCGGCCCAGAGGAACATGACAAACTGATGGGCAACAGCAACAGGAATGAAGGAGGAATGGGATGGGGGAGGAGGAAGCCCTCCTAGGGACATGGAATTCTCTCCATACGGTCTTGACAATCCTCAGGACTGCAGGATGATAAAACAATTAAAGCATGATTTAGACTTCTGTGTCCCACAGAGCCTTGAAAAGCTTCCCCTTCCCCGAGGAGACTGCAGCTTCCAGAATACCCTAGCCAGGTTATGGGTACTGTAGTACAAACAAGTAATTTTTCTGATTTTTCTTATCAAATGCCAGATCAGCAGCAAGGTATGGCAGTCTGAGGCTTGGAGAAAGGGAGCAGTGCCTTTTCTTATTTTAATAGGAATCACTGTTAAAGGGTAAAGCTAACCCCGAGGGTGACCCCCTCCCCAGGCAAGGGTCCCTCTCCCCCATCCTGGCTGTGTCCCTACACGTGAACCTGTAAGCACCACAGTCTGATCTACAAGAGCTTGGCCATCTCTTTGCTTCTAATCACAGGACCACGTAGAGCTCCCAAATGAATTATGCACTCCCTGTTTGCGCTTTCTAAGCCAATTCCATTATCTCACTGGGCACACCTGGCACCGACGAGGCAGATTTCCCTTCATCAAAGTACGCAGGCAACTGTTTGCTCTTGGAGACAGACCGAGTATTAAATCAGAGCGGAGGTACTGACAGCCCTGCAACTGTTCCCTGTGGTTGCCTTTACAACAAAGCAGGAGACCAACATAATGCCAGGTAATGGGAGAAAGTGTGTGGTGGGGGGTTATAATGACATACAGAAATCTCACTGCTTTGCAACAAAGACAGGAAAGATCTGTGGCTGGTGCGACTCTTGAGTCAGGATGCTGTGTCACACTACCCAGAGAAACCCCGCTTCTTGCAGTGAGATGGATACCAATGAAAGACAGGACATTTTTGATTGTGGCCCCTCTTGGGTAAACCCAGATTCGCTGCCTTTTCTGAAAGATATTATATAACAGCTGAAGATGCTGCTCTTTGCTCAAAATTTCAAAGGGATCTTGTGAACCTTAGTGATTTTCGTTCTTTTCAGCTGGTCCTCATTCCGTTTTCCCATTGGAATTTCTTCCATCCATCCTCTGATTCTCATACATAGGCCCAATCCTACATGTATCCACAGCAATTCATGTACAGCTCTGTGTTTTCCCACTGTCTGGTAACTGTCAAACTCCAAAGAGGCTGCTGATGCTGCTTATCAACAGGGAAGCATGGGGAGAGAGCAATTCAAATTTTAGAGAAGCAGGTGGCTTCAGCTTGGTTGCAGGGGACAGTTTGGGGAAGAAATAAGGCTGCACTCTCAAATGGTGTGTCTTACCTTTTCCTTCCCCCTGGAGCCTGGAGCAGCAGCTGGGTCTTCATGGTCTGACTCACCTTCCCCTCTTCCCATGGGCAAAAAGGAGCAGCAGAAGCCCCACCTGGGGCTTGATAGTTGCTGGGTGTCAGAAATTTTTTTAGATGGGTACAAAGGGAATAGCCCTCTGCCTCTGCTCCAAAAAGGAATTTATGCACAAATAAGCCGCACTTCAGCACATGTAAGCCAGCACCAAGATCACAGAAACTTAAGAGTTGGAAGGAGCACCACAGATCATCGAGGCCAATCTCCTGCTGACTTCAGGAGACTTAGAGAGCTGGGTATGTTTAGTCTGCAGAAGAGAAGGTTAAGAGGGGACATGATAGCTATGTTTAAATATTTGAAGGGATGCCATGTAGAGGAAGGAGAGGGCTTGTTTTCTGCTCCTCCAGAGACCAGGACAAGGAGCAATGGATTCAAGCTGCAGGAAAGGAGATTCCACCTGAGCCTCAGGAAGAACTTCCTGACGGGCAGGGCTGTCCGGCAGTGGAAATATGCTGCCTCGGAGTGTAGTGGAGTCTCCTTCTTTGGAGGTTTTTAAGCAGAGGCTAGATGGCCATCTGTCGGGAATGCTTTGAGGGTGTTCCTGCATGGCAGGGGGTTGGACTGGATGGCCCGTGTGGTCTCTTCCAACTCTACATTTCTATGATTCTATGATTCCAACTAGATTAACGGGCCTCAACCTTTGGTCCTCCAGACACTTTAGACTTCAACTCCCAGAATTACTGAGCATTGGCCATACTGGCTGGGGCTTCTGGGAGATGAAATTCAAAATATCTGGAGGTTCAAAGGCTGAGAACCACTGATCTAGAGCATCCTCAGCAGTCAGCTGTCTAGCCTTTTTGGAAAAAACTGTCCAGAGAAAGAGACCCCACCACCTCTCCAGAGATATGGTTCCATTGCTGAATTGCTCTTACCATCAAGAAGTTCCTTCTAATGTTCAATCGAAATCTACCCTCTTGTAACTTAAAACCATTAAATCAGGGTCCTATCTTCTGGGGCAGCAGAAAATGAACCTGCACTCTCCTCTCTGTCAGAGCTTCCTACACTCCTGTGAAATGGACTCTGGCTACTCCTGTGTTGTTATACTAGCCATATGTTGGAGCCATGGCAATTGAGGTTCAGAACTCTACAGCTGGCCAGGGGCCTTCCGAAACTTTCACCACTATGCAATGCATCTAAGGCATGAAGGGAAAGTGAGACTACCCCACTCACCTGACAAGACTACCTAATTAAGTTCCCAAGCTTTGGTCCTCCAGGTGTTTTGGATTTCAGTTCCCAGAAATCCTTACTGTTGGCCAAGCTTCACGGGGCTTCTGAGAACGGAAGAGCAAAAATCTGGAGGACCAAAGTTTGGGAACCACTGACCTAAGGCACATGGTTATTGAAACAGGATGTCCAAAACAAGATGGAAGAGAACTAGACCCAAGAATCCAGCTTCTGCTCCATGGATTTCTGTATAAATAGTGGCACAGTCAAGAACATAACTGAGAACTGAACCCCCCTACACTCTGGAATTGTCTTTTTGGAGAAGCCAGAATAGCCCCTCCTTGTTGTAATTCTGTTGCAAGGCAAAGACCTTTTTATTCGTGCAGGTTTTTTAAAAAGACAGTTTTAAAAGAACAGGCTAGCAGGTGTTGTATTGTTTTATACTGAACTGTTCTTAATTGCTTTTTTATCTTTTGAATTGTATTATATTCTTTTAACAAGAGTTAAAATTGTTTTACTACTATGTTTAATTTGATTCTATTTTAATACTCACTTTTGTTTTTGACTGTATTGTTCTTAGAGTGATAGGGTCATAGGCCATTTCCGCACTACACTGTTATAGTCCTATTATTCCACTTTCAACGTCCTATGGAATCCTGGGCTTTGCAGTTTACAGAGGGGCCCTTAGACTTCTCAGGCAGAGAGCTCTTCAGTAAACTGCAAACCTCAGGATTCCATAGGATGTTGAAAGTGGAATCAGAGCGCTATAACATTCGAGTGCGGAAAGGGCCAGTGTAGGGCAGAAATGGCCATAGAATCATAGATCTGGAAGGGGCTTCATAGGGCTTGAAGGCCAACCTCCTGCTCAATGCTGAATTGCCAGCTACAGCATCCCCAGCAGGCAGTTGTCCAGTCTCTGCATCCAGAGAAGGAGACCCTATCATCTCTCTAGACAACTGGTTCCATTGCTGAACCGCTCTTACTGTCAAGAAGCTCCTTCTAACATTCAAGCAAAATCTCCTCTCCTGTAACTTCAAAGTTCAACTTCAAAGTTGACCTGTAAGGAAGAAATCTGATGCCCATTTATCCAGGCAAAGGCCTCACTGAACACATACAATCTTAGAGCTGGAAGGGGCTGCTGGGGCCATGCGGTCCAACCCCCTGCCCTGTAGGAATAAACAAATAAGCACAAGCAAGAAAGGGTCATCCAACTCCTGTTTAAAGACCTCCAAAAAAAAGGGTACTTGGAGTGGTAACAGATTACAAAGGAGTGATAACAGTAGTCATAATGGAACACTGAGGTATGAATAACTCGTAGAGATCTGTTGACTCATGCAGCCAGTGAAATGCATATTTTTGTATGGAAGGGTACAGGGTTTTTTTCTCACTGCAGGGTAGAATTTGTATTTTAAAGCGGGCGAACATATTTTCTGTTCCAAGGCTCCTTGTCACTGCTAAAACTCTGGCTGAACTGAACAGTCCTTCTCTCTCATGCTGTTACAGTTTAGGTTCTGCTGGCGTCGCTGCCTCTGAGAGGACGAGGCAGCGAGCAGGAAGCTGAGCACTCGGCAGCTGAGAACGCACAGATTTGGAAGCAGCCGGCCCGACCAGATGGAGGAATGATTACTGACACCAAAAGTTACCGTCTTTTTAAAATCTTGGCATTTCATACAAAGGGGAGGGGGATAAGGAGAATAAAAAGCACATGAAAAATGGGTTGGGCTTATTGTCGGGAGATCTTTCATATCTCATTTCTGTTCCCAGTAGAAACTGGGAAAGAGTTAACGCTTCCCCAAATGAAAAAGAGAGTATAGGAAGAATACGATACTAGTCAGGCCCAAGTGAGGGTTGGTTGATTTTTTTCTAACTACTTTGGTCTTCTTTTTTTTCTCCCCCTCTCCCCAGCAAAAAGCTATTTCAGCCCGCAGTGGTTATGTCGGCTCATTTACCACTCGTACCCATCCAGTACTTCAGGTTGCATCCAAATACAAAACTAATCTTGTTAAAAAGAAAGTTCTCAGGCTCTTAGACTAAAGCCAGAGGTGAAAACAAACGTAACAATCCTCTGACTGGAATGCAGCAATACACAACCAAAAAGAAACCACATAGGAGCTTCAGTAACTTTCTCAAGGAATCTCCTAAACTGGCAAAAATGGGGTAAGGACTCTTGAGAGCTCAGCAGGCTGGAGCTCCATGCGTAACAAAAATCTAAGAGTGTTTAAAAGGAAATGCAATTTGTACATTTGCAAGTATCAGCTAAATAAACAATACATTTCAATTTAACTCCAACATATTAACTGTATGAGCCAAATAAGACACTGTTGTGTTGCCAGAGTAATAAAGAGGCTCTCACAGGTCCATCTGGTGTGGCCCAGGGCCTTCCCAGTGACTGCTCCCAGGGTAAGGAACTCCCTCCCTTGGGAAGCTTGGTTGGCCCCCTCTCTGTTTTCCTTCTCTCAGGTAAATATTTTTTTATTTAAATAGGCATTTGGTGTTTAAGGATTTTTAACGGTGCATGTGCTGTCTTTACTATGGCCACTTCCACACTACACTGTTATAGTGCGATTATTCCACTTTCAACCTTCTATGGAATCCTAGGCCATTTCTGCACTAGCCTGCTCTAGCGCGATGATTCCGCTTTCAACATCCTCTGGAATCCTGGGGTTTGCAGTTTCGGGAGGGGCCAGCCGGCCCCTCCCGAAACTGCAAACCCCAGGATTCCAGAGGATGCTGAAAGTGGAATCATCGCGCTTGAACAGGCTAGTGCGGAAACGGCCCTAGGGTTTGCAGTTTAGGGAGGGGCACTTAGAATTTTCTGCCAGGGAGCTCTTGGACCTCAGTAAACTACAAACCCCAGAATTCCACTGGATGTTGAAAGTAGAATAATAGCACTATAACTAAATAGTGTGGAAATGGCCTTATGGTTTTAAATGATTTCATACTGTTAGCGATGTTGTAATATGAGAATGTATTGATATAAACTTTAGTATCATTAGAGTTTTAGTAGGATCTTGTTAAACTTTGTACTAATCCCAGTTTGGGTCCCACAGATGGAGAAATGGAGGATTCAGATAATTAAACAAACAAATAAATAAATAATAACACAGCATACATAAATAACTGTAAAAGATAATAAAAGAAGTATTGCATACAGCTCAATTTCCCCCCAATTTTGGCTTTTTCACCTGGAGGAGGAATGGCATCATAAGGGGGCAATTTGTAGGGAAAAGATGAGCAGACAGGAGGAGGGTGCTTAAGCTTTGCCCCAGAACTGCTCCTATCATGCTTAGGTTCCGGATGCTCCTGGCCTTGGAAAGAAAAAGGAAGAACCAGGGACAGTTCCATCATGCCTAGGCTCACAAGCAGATGAAAGGCGCTTCCTCCATCCCAACTGCCACCACCCTGGCCTCAAAGGGAAAGAAGACGAGGCAGTTTCTGCCGGACTGAATCTCTTCCCACGTCGCCATCCCCTGTTCCTTTTGTGTCATTGTTATAATGGGGATTCCATTATCCAAATAACAGAGCTGAAAGGTGATACTTCTCCCTCTAGGCCAGTGGTTCTCAACCTGTGGGTCCCCAGATGTTCGTGGACTTCAGCTCCCAGAAGCCCCAGCCACTATGGTCAATGCTCAGGGCTTCTGGGAGCTGTAGTCCACGAACATCTGGGGACCCACAGGTTGAGAACCACTGCTCTAGGCAACCAAGGGGTCAATGAGATGCTGGGTTAGGTTACATTTTATTGGGGGTTAGCATCACAAGGACATCACAGGCCTCGACAGGTAATTGCCCAATCAGGGGAAGAAAGGTGAAAACCTTGGAGATGCTTTGGTCAAGAAGTTTTTTAAAAAGACCCTCAGGAGACCACGAAGGAAAAGAACAAAGAGAGACAAAGAAACGTCAACCAGAGGCAGGCATATTGCCGCTTGCAAGTTGGCCCAGCTAGGCCTTTCCTTCCGGTTTTTCCCGTTCCCACCATCTCAGCATCTGATCAGCAATGTGAGTAGATAAGATGTTTAGTTAGCTGCATTAGGATTTTCTGTTCCTTTTAAAGCTCTGGCTGATATGATGTAACTATCTGTAACTTGTAATTTCTAACTGAAGGAAGAAGCCTTAACGCACGGAGGATACCGTTTGCATTATGTTGCCTGTTCTTATTATAAATGTTGCCTTAAAGAACTCCTGCTCAAACTCTCCTCTTCCATGTGCTGTTGGCTACATCCATAGATTGCATTCCTCTCTCTTAGAGGTGGTGGGCTCTAAGCTTAGAGGTTGTTGGTTCCTGTGCTACTAGGACTGAGATTTTTAATCCAGTGGGTGGTGACAGTGTTTTAATACAAGGAACAAGGGGGACTTTCATCCCTATCCAAGGGCAGAAGTCACCCTTGAGTGGCAGAAGAGCCCCGGTTTCCATAACAGTCATGGTTTAATTGGAGTGTAAGCCTGAGGGCAGGGAACTGTTTTGTTGTTCTTTTACTTGTAAAGTGCCATGTACAGTGACCGCGCTATACAAATACAGGAGAATAAGAAGAAAGAGGGGGAAGAGATGGTGCAGGGATGGGGGAGAGAGGAGTGTGAGGGACGCACGGTGCCTTTGTGTTGAAGACACACAATGACAACAACAATGATTAGTTGTCAAGTAGCAAGGGGCAAGGTTTTGGCAAGATCAGCTCATGTAGGTGTTGTTACCCTGAACCCTAGTCTCTTGAAATTTAAAAGGACAGGTAGGGAACTGTGTTCCGGGGAAGATTTTGGACAAAGCTCCATTCTGCAGAAGTCAGAAAAAGGGTTATATTTGGTTGATCACAATTGAAGTCAAAGTCCCATTGACTTCAATAGCTTTCTTCTAGTAGGATGAATGATAAGTTTAGTGTCATGAACTGAATTCACACACACAAATAGAACAGTGCTTAAACACTATTTATTAGGAGCGTGATCCATCGTACAGGACTTCAGTGAGTGAACTGGAGGCAATTAGCAAGATTCAAAACATAAAATACAAAGAGTACATCTTCTGCCTTGCAAGAGACCTTGAAGTCTTGGTGCTGCCTGGCTTTGCTTATCAGTGCATTCCTAGCTTTTGCTTATCTAACGGTCTCTGGTTCTTATACCTTGTTACAAGCAAGCTGCTACTTAACTCCTACTACATATCCCATTACCAAAATATGGAGGGCTACCCAACATCTAGCCTCTGAAGTTTCAAGGCAAAATTTTAACAGCAGTTAAAGACAACACGGTTGTTGCCTCTGCCATAGAATTTCTTAAGCTTTTGTCATGGAGTAGTTTCTGTCAATCACCACTATTATTGGTGAATTGTTTCCAAGAAGCAAATAGTGGAGTAAATAAAATTGCTACCATTTCGTTTGGATCCTCTGCCACTTAACACACACACACAAATTCAACTAAGGATGTGAATCATGTCAGTTTTGTCGGGTGAAATTGAAAAGTCCTGGAGATGCACTCATGCCAAGGACAAACATCATCAAAGGGAGCCAAAGAAAAAAGGAGAATTTCTCTATGCTATTTCTGTGAATCAAGAGACGGTAATTTAAGTGATAATTAGAGAGATGCCACTAGATAGATGAAAGTCCTCACAGATAGGTGTGATTAATTGTTGGGGCTGAAGTGTTTTTGCTGCGTAATGGGGAAGAGCGCTGCCAAGGCATTGTGCCAAGGAATAAAAGGTCTCTCTTTTTTTAAAAAAGGGGGGCAAAAAAAGCTCAAGAACAGAGTGAGGTAGCCAGCAAAAGGAAGGAAGGAAGGAAGGAAGGAAGGAAGGAAGGAAGGAAGGAAGGAAGGAAGGAAAATAAGTTAACATATGGTCCATCTAGCCCAATTCTATTAATGAAGAAAATCGACATCTTGAAAATGCTTGAGATGTCTTGTGTAGGGCAAGGCGAAAGTAAGCTTGTTCTCTCGGTGTCTCTTGTGTTTAATGCAGTTTTGAGGCTCAGTGAAGGAAGATGTTTTAAAACCCCACCAAGGAACTGCCAGATGAAGATTTCCGCAGAACTTAAAAGAATTGCACACAACCCTATGAAAAAGAGACCATCGGTCACCCTGTGTCATCAACAGCCCTGCTCAAGTGTTTCAGACTCAGGGCTGTGGCTTCTTGGGTTGAGTCTATCCACCTGTATTGCAGTCTTCCTCTTTACCTTCTGCCATCTGCCTTATCAAGCACTACTGTCTTTTCTAGTGAGTCAGCTCTTCTCATGGTATGTCCAAAGCATGACAGCCTCAGTCATCTTGGCTTCTAGGGAGAATTCAGGCTTGATTTGCTCTAAGATCCATTTATGTGTCTTTTTAGCAGTCCAGGATATCTGCAGAACCCTTCTCCAGCACCACATTTCAAATGAGTTCATTCTTTTCCCATCAGCTTTCTTCATTGCCCAGCATTCACAGCCATGCATAGAAAATGGAAATATGATGGTACAGACAATCCTGACTTTAGCATTCAATGATATATCATTACACTTCAGGATCTTGTCTAGTTCCTACCCAGCTGCCCTTCCAAGTCCTCATTTCTTGACCGTGATCTTCATTCTGATTAATGACTGAGCTAAGGTTTGGAAAATCTCTATTTCAATATCTTCATCATATACTTTAAAGTTATGTACATCATTTCTAGTCATTTTTATTTTCTTAAGGTTCAGCTGTAAACCTGCCTTTGCACTTCCTTCCTTGACTTCCTTGGATAATTGTTCCAAGTCTTCACTTTTTTCTGCTAGTAGCATGGTGTCATCTGCTTATCTTAAATTGTTGATGGCCTTTCTAGCAATTTTTACATCTCCTTCCTCCAAGTCTAACCCTATTTTGCATGTAATATATTCAGAGTACAAGTTAAACAGGGTGATAAAATGCACCCTTGCCTGACCCCCTTACCAACAGGAAATTATTCTGTTTCTCTGTATTCTGTCCTGACAGTAGCCTCTTATCCTTGGATATGGTGGGGGGAAAAGAAGGCAGTTGGTGAAGGAAGCAGGAAATATGTTACTAATATTTCTGAGACAAGCATCTCCTAAGCTCCTGGCAGCAGATTATGCAATGTGCAGGAATTATAAAAAACTGGTATGAGGTATAAAAATGAAAGAGAGCCAGCACGGTGTTGTTGTTCATGAGCATTTATGCTGGTGAAAGTCTAGAAGTATATTGTCATGAAAAAAATAACAACCATTAACAAATTTTGGAATGAAAATAATCCTAGAGAAGAACACTGATCACAAACACTATGTGTGTTCTAGAGGTCTCTATACCTTTCCACATCTTGAAAAAAAGCACGTTTTTCCAATGTAGTGCATGAGACAGTGAGAACAAGCAACCAAAAAGTGAACTTTTGTGCCCATGTGGCACTACAGACCGCAAGTCAATCTTACTGTATTGTATGCCTTCTGGTCATTTCTGACTTGCTGTGATCTTAAGGTAATACTATCACAAGGTTTTCTTGGCAAGATTTGTGCAGGAGAGGTTGCCTTTGCTTTCCCCTGAGGCTGAGAGAGTATGATTTGCCCAAGGTCACCCAATGGCTTTCCAGGGCTGAGCAGGGATTTGAAGTCTGGTCTATAAAATGATAGCCTAGCACTCAAAGCACTGCAATGTAGTGGTTAGAATTTTAGATTAGGTCTCTGGGAGACTAAGGTTTGAATCTTTGCTTGGCCACAGAAATCCACTGGCTGACCTTGGGCAGATCACACTCTTTTAGCCTCAGAAGAAGGCAATGGCAAACTTGCTCTGAAGAGCTCTTGCCAAGAAGGCCTCATGAGAGGTTCACCTTCTTACTGTTGTTATGTGCCTTCAAATTTTATGGTGACTCTAAGGTGAACCTATCACAGGGTTTTCTGGAGCTGAGAGTGTGTGATCTACCCAAGGTCACCCAGTGGGTTTCCATAGCTGAGCAGGGAATCAAAAGTTGGTCTCCAAGTTCATAGTCCAACACTCAAACTACTGGCACCTTAGGGTTGCCAAAAGTCACAAACAACTTGAAGGAACACAGCTGTGGCAATGACAACAATAAAAACTAAATAGTAACTGCATAAATTGCAAAAATCAAAACTTTATGAGTATAACTCCTAAGTGGGGAAGGCAGGTTGCAATTCAAGAGAAAAACCAGGACGCTGTTCTTCACAGCTCTTTCCTGCCAGCTCATCTCAAAACTCATTTGTTCAAATACAAATGCCATTTAAAAAAAACAAAAAAGACACAACCAAAAGCTCACAACAGCCTTCCCAACCTTGCACTGAACTTGGGAGGTGTCAGGAAGCATTATTTACACTCCATCTATTTATCACTTCCTCCTCCTATTGAGCACCTGACCTTGTCAAAAAGCTTAAAGGTTATTTTTTTTTTTTTTTGTAAATTATAAATGAACAAGACTGTTCTACTTATCTGTCAGCATCTGGAGGGCCAGGTGAGGTCAGGCCCTGTTCAGAATTCAGAAGACTGTTCACAGGAGGGAGAAGGAAGAAAGGGGAGGTGAGAGAGAGGGAGAGAGAGAGAGATGGCCAGGGTGTACACAGCAATTCTCTGCTCCCTTCAGCCTAGCCTGGTGCTGCTTCACTCAAAGCAATTTGTCATATGCTCAGTTTTTAGCAAATGCCCAGCGCTGCTGCATTCTGATCTCTTTGCTACAGAATTAGTGTCAGCTCAGGCACGTAGTTGGCTGTGACACAGGGCTGCTTGCTTTCTTCCCTGCACACATATTGGAGAGAGGCTGAGAGGTCCAGGTTGCAAAGAGCCTACAGTGAAAATGACAGGGGCCTTTGAGCCCCCTCCCTAAGCTGCAAACCCCAGGATTCCACAGGATGTCGAAAGTGGAATAACATCACTATAACAGTCAAGTGCGGAAAAGGTCTGAGTGAAGACAGGGCAGACCAGTGTACAGAAAGAAGAGCAGGGAAAGGTTTCTGGGCAGACCAGCTGGGTGAATATCTGGATGTTTTTTTAAGAAGAAGAAAAAATCATGAAAAGAAGGGCAAACATTAATTGAAAATATGGTGCTGGAGAGTTCTATGGGTACAACAGGCTGCCGAAAAGAACAGTACACGGGCCCAACAGCAAATCAAGCTTGAACTCTTCCTACAAAAGCTGAAATGACTAAACTTAGGCTATTGTACTTTGGACAAATCATGACATCACTCACTGTAAAAGTCAATTGCCATTTCTGCACTGCGCTGGTATAGTGCTATTATTCCACTTTCAACCTTCTTTGGAATCCCAGGGTTTGCAGTTTAAGAAGGGGCATTTTGAAATCCTGGCCAGAGAACTCTCGGGCCTCAGGAAACTACAAACTCCAGAATTCCACAGGATGTTGAAAGTGGAATAATAGCACTATAATACCATAGTGTGGAAATGGCCTATAACAATCAGAAAAAGTAGACGGTAGCGGGAAGACTGCATTTCAGGTGCACTGTCCCTACCAAACAAACCATAGCCCGGGGTTCAGAAGACTTGAGTAAGACAGTTAAAAACGGGATCTCTTAGAGCTCTCCTGTTCACAGGGATATCATAAGCTGAAGCTATCTTGATGGCACATAACAACATTAGCAGCAGCAACAACAATCACAGCAAAAAGGAACAAACATCCAAGAAGCATACGATTCAAAAAGGAACACATCTGTCATGTAATGCAGCTAAAGAAACATGCCTTCAGAAAAGATTCTGCGGCAACTGAGAAAAATACAGCCAGTAGAAACAGCCGTGGCTTTTGTGCAGTCCATGTTCACTTCAGGCGGATTGTGTCTTGGGGTTGTTGTCCAAAAGGGAAGCCTTGCAGAAATCCAAAGTCTGGTTTTCCAACAGCTTCAGTTCTCTAATGTTGTGAATATGGTATGTCTGCCCGTTCAAGACCTTGACGGAAAGCCCCTCAAACTCATTCCTGACTCCAACAGAAATGAAACATCAGATTAAGTCATTTTCCCCTGCCTTCCTACCTTGGTTTATATGATTTAGCTGAGCACTTATTTTATTTTCAAAATGGGTGAGGGATTCTGCTGCTGCAACTGGTCTGCAGAGCCACATAGTGCAGGCAAGTAGAATCACTCAGGCTGGTTGTAGATGCTTAGCCTGATAAAGCAGGGGATCACTTATGATAGATGGAAACACAACTTGGGCCTTCTTATGCACACTAACTCAAATGGGGCCCAGGATGTGCGAAGTTACAAAAAGTTCCAGTCCATCCCGCAATACCACAATGTGCCTCCAACGCACTCCACAGTGCAGTACATCATGTGTGGCACATCATCTTTCTCCCATCTTTGCTTTCAAACCCAACTCCTCCCTGGGGCACAGAAAATGAGTCAGTCCCTTTCCCCTGCTTTACCTGACCCTATTCACGAATTAGGGGATATACGCCTTAGATACTCCACCTCCCAAAGTGCCCCATGACTGGTTCTTTCAGTAAAATTCTTTGGCCGTTTTTCAGAATGATATCCTAAGCTGAGTTAATTGAGTCGACCCAGCGGACAGATAAACAGAAAGACTGACAGATAGATAGTACAGTCAACCCCGCACAATCAAGGATTTGATTCTTTGCAAATTTGTTCAACTTCTGGCCTGTGACGAACCTGATGGGAGGGGGTCTTGACAACAGAGCCTCCTTGGCAACTGAGAGTGTTTAAGCTGACTGGCTGGTGAAATGGAACCTTGGATAGCCTAGCGGAGGGGCTGGTGGAAAGAGGAAAATAATGGATTTTAACTGCCTGGGGAGTGATTAAAGAGAGAGTGTGATTTGTGGTGTGTTTGGGAGAGGCTGGAGATTTGAAGAGCTCTGTGGGAGACAGAACTGAGAAACTGGGTATACGAAAGATAATGAATGAATTGATAGAGAACGAGAGAGAGAGAGAAGAATGGTGTGCTGTTTGTAAACATTGAAATACAAAACAAATTTAAAGTAACAGTGTTACAATAAATGTTTGAAGTTCTGTGTTCCATATAACAATCTCCCAGAATCTTATTTTGAATCCTGGAACATACATGCTACCAATAATACCATCTTGATCTTAGTGCCAACAGTACCACAGTCTTGGAAAATATAAATCACTGCTGATCCTTACCTCTGGGAAAAGGACAGATTTAGGGAATGCAGTAAAGGGGGAGAGTCCTGAAAGGAAGAAGCCAAGGGGGACAAGAGTGAGGAAGGGACTGCGTTCTCAGAGACGGAGAACTGAGGCAGACCTGGCCCTGGCTTGATTCAAAGATCTTCCTGGCTGTTCAGACCTGAACACAAAGAAGTGTCAGGCTGGGCAGGCCTTGAGTGTGAGGCTTGGGTGTGTCTTTTGCACTCGCATTTTCTACATGGCCCCCCATTTCATGACCCTTTTTTTCTGGGAGAACCTTCTCTCTCTGTGGTTTTGATCTGGCCATGCAGTCCATTAAAAAACTACCTCTGAGCCTCTTCCTCTTCCACCAGCTTCAGGCTGGCCAGCTAAGGGAGGCTTACAGTTGAATCTTTCAGCACCACAGACCTTGTCCCACTGCTCCCCCACCTGGAAGGAGATGTGTGAGAGAGAGGAAGTATAGGGCCACCATGCCATCTCACACCCTTTCCCTCTCTTCTCCTTGACCTAGGCCATTTCTGCACTAGCCTGTTATAGCGCGATGATTCCACTTTCAACATCCTCTGGAATCCTGGGGTTTGCATTTTCAGGAGGGGACAGCTGGCCCTTCCCGAAACTGCAAACCCCAGGATTCCAGAGGATGTTGAAAGTGGAATCATCGTGCTATGACAGGCTAGTGCGGAAATGGCCCTAGTTTGGACTCTTGGTGCCTGTTCTCCCACCGTGACCTGGCTTTCTTCCCACAGATACACACACACACACACACACATTTTGATATTTGCAATTTTTCCACTTTTGCTAGGGTTCTGTGCCCCTAGCCCTAACAAATGTGGAGGGCCAACTGTATAATGTCTTTTCAGCTAAGTCTGCCTTTCGTCAATATACAAGGCAGTCGTTGCTTTTCAAAAAGGTAAAGTTAACAAAAACACAGCTGTGTTAAACTGTTGCAACATAAAAAGCATAAGATAAGAGGGGAAGCAATCTAGCTGCATTTTTGAAACTAACTGGTTTATTTTAGCATGATCTTTTGTGGATTTCAATCCACTTCTTCAGACACACTGATGGAGTTAATATCAATCCCCAAGTATATTAGTAGTTACGTCGTTGTGTGGGTGAATCTGATTCTATGCTCACAACTATGTAAACTGCTAGAAATTTGATACTAACTCCTTCCACGCATGTGAAGAAGGGGATTGAAATCCTCAAAATCTCATGTTCAAAAAAAACGAGTCTTCAAGGTGCCGTTAGCTTCCCCCTCCCCTTTTCCTTTTTGCCTAAAGTTAACAGAAAGACACCTTTCTAGCTTTGCTTGAGGCTTTCACAAGATTAGTGGAAAGGAACCTCATCTCTTCCTCAGGAAACAGCAACATGACATTGATGTTCCCCCTCTCTGAAAATTAGCTAAATGGGCCCTCACAGAGCATCTCAGACACACTGCACGCTGGACATTTCACTGCACTGCAGCTGCAGGAAGGAAAAGCAGGGTGAGTCAAAGCAGTGCGGAACTAGAAGATGCAACATGGCAACCGTTTTCGACAAGAAAGTGGTGCTGGGAGCTGCCAAGCTTCAAATTAGCTCCTAGATTCACCGCACACAACCCTACGGTTGATACCTCTCTAACCTCCTAGCCTCAGTCTTCCCACACACGTTATTCAAGGGAGTCATATAATCTTCACAATCGGTTTTTCCCCTCTTGGGTTAATACTGATTCTAAACCTTTGATGTTGTCTTTTAAAAAAAGCATTTCAAGCAGACTGTGGGTTTCTTTTGAGTGCTGGTTCTAAGGTAGCATCTGTTATTGGCACAACAAGTGTGATCCTGTAAGTGAGGCTGTGCAAGAATGGCAGCAGGTGTTCGTGAATGTTTGCAATTCTACTGAAGCTTCCCCAATTCCCCATTTGCACCAATGGAAGAGGAAGCTCCATCAGATGCATGTGGGAAGTAGCCCCTCCGCTGAAGTAAATGGGAACTGAGAGGCACAAAACAAGCAGCCTGGTAGGGAAGAGGGAAAGACAGCATGTTCCCAGCACCCTCTTTTAAATACAGTATGCTGTAAACTTTCATTTCTCTGCAAATAGATGACAGACCCACTTCACACTCTGAAATATAAGCAGCTAGCGGGGTTATCCGCACTGCACAATTGTAGCAGTTTGATCCTACTTTCACTGTATTTGTTTTTAGTTGTATCTATGCTGTACCCTGCCTTGAGCCTTGGGGAGAGGTGGGTAACAAATGATGATGATGATGATGCCATGGTTCCAGCGTACGGATTCCTGGGATTGCAGTTTGGTGAGGTAGTTAAAATTCTGTAGAGCTGTAGCACTAGAGTTCTTTAGCAGAGAACCTTACATACCTCACCTCACCAAACTACCTATCTCTAGACTCTGTAGGATGGAGCCACAACAGTTAAAATGGGATCAAAGAGCAATAGCTGCATATTGTTGATACACTCCAGGACTGGGACCACAAGAAATCTGACATTCTGCATAGAACACGCAGCACACAGGGGAAATGTCCCTCCCCAATTAATCTCAATGTCAAGGAATGGGGATCCTGAGCTATTCGACAGGATTTTCCACTCTCCTGGCATTAAAAAGTATCTCACTTTAGATGTGAGAATGCATGTATGTGCCTTCAGGTCATCTGTTGACTTTTGGCAACCCCATGCACTTCAGAGGGTTTTCTTAAGCAAGGAATACTGAGAGGTGGTTTTGCCAGTTCCTTCCTCTGAAACACAGCCTATGGCACTTGGTATTCATTGGCAGTCTCCCATACAAGTGCTAACCAGAGCTGATCCTGCTTAGCTTCCAAGGCTGGAAGGGATCTGGAGCCTTTCGGGTATTTATGTCAAATATTTCACATGAAAACTAACCATGTTCCCTGAGGATCAGCAGCTCTGCTGAACTGGGCATGAGTGGAGGACTGAATGCCTATAATTCCAGAGTGAATCCATTTCCGCAGTAGACTATCCTATGGAATCCTGGGGTTTGCAGTTCAGGGAGGGGTCTTTAGAATTCTCAGCCAGAAAGCTCTTGATCCTCAGTAAACTACAAAACCCAGAATTCCACAGGATGTTGAAAGTGGAACCATAGCACTACATCAGTCTACTGCAGAAATGGTCTCAGTCAAGCAAGCCATGGCTGCTTTGAGTTTGCAAGACCTGAACAGGGCTGTTGACAACAGGGTAACTCTTATTCATAGGGTTGCCATAAGCCAAAGTTCACTTGATGGCAGTTTACAACTTCATAGATGCAAAAAACTATATTTGAGCATGCAAAACTAAACTGAAGGCTAAATTGAGGCTGCTATAGTCTGGACATATCATGATGTGTCTCACTGGAAAAGATCATAATAAAGTGGCACATAGTAAGAAAAGACAGAGACCACAATACAGGTGGATTGGTTCTATTAAGGAAGCCACAGTTTCCCTGAGTTTATAAGATCTGAGTACATCAGTTGTTGACTAAGGCTCTTGGAAGTCCCACATTCGTTCAGGTGCCACAAATCAATCAACTGCCATCAAACAACAACAACTTGTCTTCTTTTGCTTTAGCTTTAAAACCATACGACTCCAAAGGCACTCCCAACAAAAGACATCTGTGCCCAAACAAAATTAGCAAGATGGAAAAGCAAGAGAAACGTTTTGGAGGAAAGCCAGAGGAAAGCATGTCCCCTTGTCAGAGAGAATATTAATAATGTAACGAATTCTCACCCAGCGCTCTGTAGCCTCATGATTTTTTGATGGAAAGCTGCTGCTAGGGCAGTGTGAAGGGATCATGTGCTTCCTGAGCCAGGCACTACTGCCTCTGAGTTTGGGAAGGGCGCTCACAGAGGAGTTGAGAAGAGGCTCCCAGATACCTTCTGTCCTCTAAATGGGGCTCCGGATGCCAGCTCAATGTGCAGACCGCCCCACACACTTTCAGGCAGCTATGCCTCTCCGTGGCATCCAAAGCTGTTCCAAGAAAAGTGCTTTCAGTATGTACACACTGTCCCTTGCATCCCAGCTCAGTGAAGTCTGATTCCCTCCGACCACCGTGCTCTCAAGTAGAATTTGCAACACGACCTACTCCTGTATCCAAGCCATGGTCCTTCTGCAGCTTGCAAAATTCTGACTGCCACCTTGGTTTTGGAACTCTTCATTTCCCAGCTGGGACTAAACACAGGCATTTTACATAGCAGTGGTAGGCAGAACATTCGTCAATGGCCATTCTCTTGGTGCAGAAAAGCCCAGACAAAAGACCCAGGAACTTTCTTCCTTCATTCCTCTGCAGAACGAATGCCTTCTCTTGGCCATTTTGCTTCTCTGTTTAATTTGCTGGCAGTCCCTTTTGAATATCTTCAATTACAATGACATTTTCACCACAGTCATCCTCTAAAAATCTCAGGATGATGTATGTGGCTCTGCCATCTCCAGCTTCACAACAACCCTGTAATGTAGGTAAGGCTAGGGCAGAGATGGGTAAAGTGCTACCATGAGGTTGCTTCTTTCTCCTGACTCCCCAGACCAACAAAGTGTGAGCCACTTCTCCCAGAAGTTTCCAGGAGTAGCAATTTGTCTTTTAAATATGTTGCGAGGGCATTCTGAACTGTTTAACACAGAAAATGTATTTCTTTAAAACCAAAAAATGTTCCAAAGGCAGAAAAACAGCCCATGGATCCACTACAATTGCCCACTGTGGGATTGTGGGATAGTATCACTGGTCCATCCAAGGTCACTCCATAAACTTCATGGCTGAATGGAGATGCCACCCTGATTCTCCTTAGTGCTTGTCTGACCTTAACAACTACAGGTCAGGTCCTACAAGTCAGGTATTATCTCCTCCACTTATTTGCTGCAGATGATCCTGCAGCTCCAATGCCAACCGTAATGAATCTGTTGCACTTCAACAGTCTAGCTTCTGCAAGGAAAGTTGCAAACAGCAGTGGATTCAAAGTCTGGAAGAGGGCTGGTTCCAAGAAACCCCACATTCTGAGTCAAGTCAGACTTATTCAAGTCTAACCTCTGTGGGAAGAGAACTCCAGACCCTAGGAGCAGCCACTTTCCCATGTCTACCTCAGATGCGCTGGTGAGAGTGGTGGAACAGAGAGAAGGGCTTTCATAGAAAATCTCAAAATATACGCAGGTTAATATGGAAGAGTGTGCATGTGTGTAGGTGTGCGTGTGCCCTCAATTCGCCTGTCAACTTACAGTGATCCAATATCATGGACTGCTAAAAAGACAAATGAACAGATCTCAGAGCAAATTAGGCCTGAACAATCCCAAGAAGCCCAAGTCACCAAACTGAGGCTATCATACTTTGGTCACATCGTGACTCATTAGAAAAGACGACAATGCTTGGTTATGCGGGAGGCATTAGGAAATGATGGAGACTGCAGTACAGGTGGATGGATTCAGTCAAGGAAACAAAGGTCCTGGGTTTGCAAGACCTGAGCAGGGCAGTTGATTTTGGGTTTGCAAGACCTGAGCAGGGGATCTTGGAAGTCTCTTATTCAGAGGGTTGCCATAATCAAAGGTAATGTGACAGCAAACAATAGCAACAACATTACTGGGGTTGTCAAATGGATGTTGTACTTTTAATAAGTGGTACTGGGCTGGCAATATTGCAAGAAGAGAGGTATCTCTCTTGTAAGGAAAAAAAAAGAGTGGATAGAGATAACCAAAGGCTTTTCAATTGTATAATACCTTGATCAGACTTCTCATTTACCATGGGGCTTGATATAAATCTGAGTAAACAAATTAAGTGGATAAAAACACGGTTGTCTGGAGCCAGCAGGCATGTCCTTCACCCTCCAGGACTCAAAAGAATGAGTATAAGTGGGTTCCGGGGTTGCAGCATACAGACACTGTGCTGCATAGCAAGCGACCTGCCACAAGCAGGCACATCTCGCCAAGGTTTATCCGCTTGTGTTAATGTCTGTATACGTGCAAGCGCTGGTTAAGATGCCCCAAGGAGGCACTCAATGAACTGGGTGGCAGTTCCTCAGATCTGTAGAAAAATGCACACAGACCCTCAGGTTGCACTTGCTGTGACGCAAAATCCAACATTTCCTTGCTCCTTTGACAGATGGCCATTCTTATGTTTTCATGTATATGCCACAGAACAAAAACAAACAGACAAACAAAGGAGGAAGAACTTCTATTTCAATTGTGCGCAGCTATGAATTCTGTCGTCTGGCCCAAGCTTCTGGTCAATGCTAAAAGAGGACTCAGCAAACTGACAAGGATTAAAGGTGTGGAGAAACATGTTTAATATCCAGTGACAGGATATTTCTCCATTTGCAAGTAGCTTGTTTCCTCTCATGACCTGTGTCATAAATAAGAAATTTGGAAACAGTTTAATAGGTGGTGGCACCCGCTACTTTCAGCAACAGTGCCAATTTGGGACACAGGATACTTTTGCATTGTTGTTGCTCTTTTGTGTCTTCACGTCGTTTTCGACTCATAGAGACCCTAAGGGGTTTTCTTGGCAAGATTTGTTCAGAGGAGATTTCCCTTTGCCTTCTTGTGAGGCTGAGAGACTGTGATTTGCCCAAGGCCACCCAGTGGGTTTCCATGGTTGAGTAAGCCAAGCCAGGGCTATGACAATCAAGTCTGCTTTGAATGCTCCCTTCCTAGAGAAGCAGCTCCCCTCTATATTTTTGCCACCCCTTGGCTCCCTCTCCACATTTATATCTTTCTACTGCTTACACTAAATCCACACCCTTCGTAGATACAGGGCAAAGTGTGTTTGAGTTTATCCCAACGACTGTGTCACAGGTGGTAGTGTGTGTAACTGATCCAGATCCAAGAGACACTCTATGGAGACTGCTCTTAGAAAGAAAAAAAAAAATCTTTATCGAACAAATTGACAAGGGAAAAGATAGTTGGCACATTAAAGATTAGCAAAACAGCAAAACGCTGGTAGCTCTAACCCAACAAACACTTCTCTAACTCTTTAAATTTCTTTCACACTCTCTGTCCTCTCTCATCTAACTCTCAGCTGGATCTCACTAAAATTCTCCCTTCAAACTCTGGCCATTTCTGCACTATATTCTTATAGCACGATTATTCCACTTTCAACATCCTATGGAATCCCCTGATTCCATAGGATGTTGAAAGTGCAATAATCACGCTATAGGAGTGTAGTGTGGAAACGGCCTCTGATTCAGTTATTTTTCTGTTAGGCTCACTCCCCCCACCTAGCTCCTCCTCCTGGCTAGCCTGGGTTCCATAGTCAACAACCAATCAATTTAAATCCTCTTGGTTGCTGGAATGGCTCTGTTGTTACCCACCGCCCCAAGATTTATTACCGTGGGGATTTGAACTCTGGTCTTGAGTTCTAGTCAAACACTGAGATTACTATACCACATTGGCTCACACCATTTTGGTGTAAAGAAGACCAATTAAAGCTCATTCACTGATTTAGAATTTTGTTCTGTCACAGTGCTAAGGATCTCACAGTTTAAAACACACAAAATAGAAGAATACCACCAGAATAAAATTTATTCAGAACCTCATCTTGGTTGGGTTACATCTTTATCTGGACCAACACAAAAGAGTAAGTGTGCGTTTCTTCCAGCCACTAAGCAGTGCTATTGAATTTGGTTTCTACTGCTTTTATAAAAAAATCTTTACACCAACTAAAATTAGTCTGCAGCTTCTATAATAATAAAAGAAAATGTGTTTCTCTGTGTATATCTGTCTCTGTCATAGAAACGAGGCTGTGACAGCTAGGCATAGATATGAAGGGAACTTTTATGTTATGCACCTCAAATTATTCTGTTTTCAAGATTAATTGCTGTTGTTGTCTGCCCTCAAGCCACTTGCGACTTAGGATAACCCTAACGCAAACCTGTCACGGGTTCTTCTGGGGCTGAGAGTGTGTGACACATTCAAAGTCACCCAGTGGGTTACCATGGCCGAGCAGAGAATCAAACCCTGGTCTCCAGCATCCATAGTCCAATGATCAAAATGATATACCATGCTAGCTCTCTTTCGGGATTAACACATTTTAGTTAAGTGAAATCTTTGTAGGCTGCAGTACCATCATCAGCCACTTGATGTCACAACTTCACTAATCATGAAGAGCAAAAGTGGAGGTAGGTTTAGGAAATTAATTTTTCCAAGGGGCCTCTAGGCAGTTCTCTTGATGCTTTCATCTGCAGGACTCCCAAAAATCTTCAAACAAGAGGGAGAGAGAGAGAGTGTGGGTGGATGGGTGGAAAAGTAGAGGAGAGGGAGTAGAAATAAAGTCTGAATGGGGGAAAAACATGAGAGTAGAGGGAGAGAAAGAAATAAAACTGGTCAGTCTAAAGAAGAGATGAGGGAGAAATAAGGAGTTTCTAATTCATGTGAAATTGATGTTCTGCTGGTTGCTAATATATTTTTTAAAATCCTTGCTGGTTTCTTACTTCTGTTTGCCTGATAAGGAATTTGTGTATTTATCTTAAAGTGGCATGAAACTCTGAATAACCTGAATCTGCTCTGAAAAAAAAAAAGTGGAAAATCAAGCATGAGCTGGAATTGGATTATTTCTTTTGATGGGTTTGCGTTCAAAGAATTAAATAAAATAAGAATCTTATTATTTATGTCTAACTGGGGCAGACGCATTATACCAACTGTTGAATGGTGAGTCAACATGTAGGTAAATCCGATTGGTTCAATAGGTCTGCTGCAGTTAGACCTACTAGCAGAATTCAAGCCATGATGTGCTTCTCCCATCAGGCCTAGCTTTAGCCTAAAACCTAGTCCCTGTTACTTCCTTCTATGCTCCTTTTCAAGAATATGCCCATGCCCAGACTTCGCCCATTTCTGCACTAGAGTGTTATAGTGCTATTATTCCACTTTCAACATCCTATGGAATCCTGGGGTTCCACACCCCAGATGCTTTTACAAAACATGGAGCTGGGATTTCAGACACAGAATTGTCTGAACACCATCAGGGGTGGGCTTAAAGGGCAGAGGTGTACCTTAGATGTGCTGGGCTCATATTCTATATTCTATAGGTTTATGACCAGCACAAGAAGTCACCCAGTATTTAGTGCAATTGCAACCTTCCCTCCAACAATCCTGAAATGGCCTTTGTTGCTAAAACATCAAGCTCTACATCTATTCAGTGTTTTCTCATCTTCCTCCTCTGCCCTGTGTGACAACCAAACCTGGTGGAGAATTTTGTCACCCTCAAATACTTGCTCATTAGTTTGTGAGGTTTTTGTTTGGTCCTGATAAAAGTACTGCCCAAATGTTTTGCACGTCTTTCCCTATAGAGCAACGCGCCTTCCACTACTTTCTGCGCCCTTTCAAAACACTAACACCAATCATGAAAAGTCAATCCGTTTTGAGAAGCCATGAGGCGTCCTCCTAAAACATTAATGTACAAATTCTGCCAAGTGTTCCACAGAGGAGAGTCCATGCAGCATTCATCTTCAACATCTTAGACTTAAAAATAAAAAAAATCCAGTCTCTCCAGTAGTCCAAGATTTGTACTATCCCTTTAGAACAGTGGTTCTCAACCTGTGGGTCCCCAGATGTTTTTGGACTTCAGCTCCCAGAAGCCCCAGTCACTATGGTCAATGCTCAGGGCTTCCGGGAGCTGAAGTCCACAAACATCTGGGGACCCACAGGTTGAGAACCACTGCTTTAGAATGTGCATGGGAGCCTTCAATAAAATACAGAAGTCTTCACTGATCATTATGACTATTGTTTATCACTAGAGCAGCAGGCAAAACACAGTGTGTGGGTGAACATATCCAGAGAGAGAGAGAGAGACCAACAAAGAGCCACTGGCTGCAAACTTAGCTGTGCCACCTAGGCCATTTCTGCACTACACTCTTATAGCGCAATTATTCCACTTTCAACATCCTATGGAATCCTGGGGTTTGCAGTTTAGGGAGGGGCCTTTGAGTCCCCTCCCGAAACTGCAAACCCCAGGTTCCATAGGATGTTGAAACTGGAATAATCGTGCTATAAGAGTGTAGTGAGGAAATGGCCCTAGAAAATGCTGTAAGAACCTATCCTTGAGACTTGAATGGTAGCCACCAAGAAGGAAGACACCATTTTGAGGCTCATTTAGCAGCATCATGAACTGGAAGTGAGTTTATGCCAATACATGTGGGAGCTCTGACAGCCCACAGCGTATTGTATTCTCCTTTATTTACAGAGAATAATGCAACAAGTAGTCAAAATGGAGACTATGGCTGAGAAATCAGAAGAAGAGCAAGACTTGGAATGGCAGCTGTTGAAGGAATGAGGTAAGATCCTCAAACTTAAAAATACACCATTGAACAATAAAGCCATAAAGATCTATTTCATAGTATTTCAAATTTCTACATACAGTCAGGAAAGGTGAACAGTGAAGAAAACTGACAGGAAGAATAACAGCTCACTTGAAATATAGTCCTCCCTCCACATTCGCTAGAGTTAGGGGCACAGGACCCCCGTGAAAGTAGAAAAACTGTGAATAACTCTAGGCCTTCCCAAACCATATTTAACACACAAAAAAGTATTATCACAATATTCAACGCACCATGGATTCCTTTGAGGCCTCAGGGTTCCTTCACAAGGCAGAAGTGGGGGGCTGGTGGGGCTCAGAGGGACTTACAAGCCTCTTTGGAAGTTCTCAGCTTCACGAGGCTTGCAGTCCTAATTAAAAATGGCATAAGGAGGCAGCAGAGGTGACAGCAAATAATCCATGAATAATCAAATCCGCAAGAGTGAAGCCTGCAAATGTGGAGGGCTGACTGTACAGTGCGGGAGAAGAACTCTACAGATACTACAGGCTACCAAAAAGACAAATACATGGGTCCCAGAATGAATCCAGCCTAAACTCTCAGTAGAATCCAAAATGACCAAGGCTACTCCGCTTCAGACATATCATGAGATGATTTGGCACTTTGGGAAAGACGATAACGCTTGGTAAAGTGGAAGCCAGTAGGCTAAGATGAAGATATTATAGTTACATAGCCTAAGTACTATGAGGGTACCAGACCTTGTCTGATTTTGGAAGCCAAGCAGGGTCAGGTCCAGTTAGTACTCAGGTGGAAGACCACCAGAGAACAACAGGTACGTAGGCTATAGGAAAGGTAATGGGAAACCACTTCTGAGTACACCTTGCCTAAGAAAACTCTATGAAATTCATTGGGGTTGCCATAAATCAACAGGTGACTTGAAAACACATACACATACAGACTCATTCAAGGAAGCCACACACCTGAGTTTGCAAGACTTGGGCAGGGCTGTTGATGATGATCTCATACTTGGAAATATAGTTGTTCTCCCATGGATGGATTAAAAACTGAGTGATAATATGCATCAAAACTGATCTGTTCAACCCAGAAAGGGTTCCAACTTGACTTGGTCATTGATTATATTGAAATTCACAGCAGTTGTTGCTGTGGTGATTATTCTTCAGTTTGTGTGGATTCTGCAGATACTTGTGGAGGTGTCCCAGCATCACACTGCTGCCAGTATTCAACAGGGAAAGTCTCTTATCACCCTTCCTCTGGATGACTGCTATTACTTTAGAAGAATAGATGCTGCAGATATGGATTAAAATCTAGGAGCTGTTACTCCTCTAGAAATAGGCAGGTTGCTGTGCACTTAGTAAGTCAACTCAGCACCTGTTCCTTAATTATGAAAATGGGAAACACAGTAATCAATCTCAGCCTGATGGAAAGACAGACAGAAAACGTTTGGAAAGGACAGATGAAAAATGAAAGTCACAAGTATAGGATGGGGGACGTGTGGCTGGATAGCAGTATGTGTGAAAAGGATCTAGGAGTCTTGGTAGATCACAAGCTGAACATGAGTCAGCAGTGTGACGCAGCAGCCAAGAAAGCCAACGCGATTCTTGGTTGCATCAATAGGAGTATGGTATCTAGATCGAGGCAGGTGATGGTGCCACTCTATTCTGCATTGGTTAGGCCTCATTTGGAATCCTGTGTCCAGTTCTGGGCACTTCAATTCAAGAAGGATGTCAACAAGCTGGAACATGTCCAGAGGAGGGTGACCAAAATGGTGAAGGGTCTGGAAGCCATGAAGCCCTATGAAGAACGCCTTAGGGAGCTCGGCATGTTTAGTCTGCAGAAGAGAAGGTTAAGAGGGGAAATGATAGCCATGTTTAAATTTGAAGGGACGTCATGTCGAGGAGGGAGTGGGCTTGTTCTTTGCCACTCCAGAGACCAGGACAAGGAGCAATGGATTCAAGCTGCAGGAAAGGAGATTCCACCTGAACCTCAGGAAGAACTTCCTGACAGTCAGAGCTGTCCAGCAGTGGAATATGCTGCCTCAAGAGAGTGTGGTAGAGTCTCCTTCTTTGGAGGTTTTTAAGCAGAGGCTGGATGGCCATCTGTTGGGAATGCTTTGATGGGTGTTCCTGAACAGCAGGGGGTTGGACTCGATGGCCCCTGGGGTCTCTTCCAACTCTATGATTCTATGATATTATACCTGCAACAATATTAATAATCACATCAATTTTGCCTTGGGACATTTCTGCAGCTTACCCGTCTCCACTGCTGTTCTGTTGCGATCCCAGCAGTGCGATGCAAATGCTCCCCTCCACACCCGGCCCGCTACCTGCAGAAGGGTAGCGCAAGCAACATGTGCCTTCTTTCCACAGTGCAGGAAGCCACTTCTTGTGCTGCAGCAGGGAATGAAGCGCCTCAATCGCACTTCCTCCCTTTCTGCACTGCTACTGGTGGCAGGAGCATTGCACAATCGAGGGTCATTACCGGATTTTTTTTCCGGTAATGGAATATTCCACAATCACAACAGGTTGGCAGCGGGACTGTGATGATGTCACGCGAAAGCACAACTCATGGACCGCCAGCAACACATCCCCATCGCGGATAGCAATGTCGTGCAGAAATGGCCTTAGTCTCTTGCTTTCAGAACCATTTTAAAGAGGAATTTTAGTTTTTTTTTCACTGTTTTTAGTCTACTGCTAGATGCTTCAAATGTTTTTAATCCACTGCACATTGTCCCAGGGGCCCTGGTGGGTTGACAGCCAGCAAATGATGATGTAAATAAATAAGTAAACAAACCAGCCAATAAACAAATAAATAAATGCTTGCTTTCTTTGACATGGCTTGACTCATTTGCATCAGTTACTTCCTTTGTAGTGCATGTGCCCCCTGACTCTAGGACTTGGTCAGCCCGGTTTTGGAAGATTTATGAATTTTCTGTGTGTCCCATGAATGGCATCTCTGGACATGATGGCCTTCCATTCCCCCTTCTTCCTTCTCCTCTTGCAAATACCTGATCAGACAGCAAGGACGGGGGAGAAAGGAGCCAAACCGAATCAGCCTTCTCAGCCTTCTCAAGTTCCCTCCGAAGTGCTCCTCTTTGAGGCACAATGGGGCACCCCAGCCCGACCCCCTCTCCCCTTTGAATCCTGTCTGCCTTTCAGCCCCGAGAACCCGGTGCAGCGAGTTGCTTGGTATTCCGAAGGCGTTATTTTAAGAAGAAACAATGTAAATTTTGATTTGGATGGCAGATGGCTGGCAGTTCACTGCTTGGCAATGCCACATGTATGGTATGCGAGAAAGTCAGAGCAGCAGGTAGCGCAGCTCCGTTTGAAAGAACCACAGATGCTCGGGAAGGCGCGGGGGAGGGGCACAAGCTGGTCAGGAAATTAAGAACAGTAGTGCAACTCGTGGCGGGGGGGGGAGGAACCCATAATTAGCTAAAAAGTTTCTTCTACTTCTTTCTTTTTTTTTTTAAGGGACATTTTTGGGGAAAAAAGGGGGCTGGATGAATCTGACCTCCTGATTTCATGCCCTGCCTTCGGGAAGGCTCAAGAGGACTACATACCCTATTTGCCCGCATGTAAGACTCACTATTTCCTGAAAAATACTGTTTGAAAATGGGGTGTGTCATAGAATCACAGAGTTGGAAGAGACCCCAGGGGCCATCCAGCCCAACCTCATTCTGCCGTGCAAGAACACCCATCAAAGCATTCCCAACAGATGGCCATCCAGCCTCTGCTTAAAAGCCTCCAAAGAAGGAGACTCCACCACACTCCATGGAGGCAGCAGATTCCACTGCGGGACAGCTCTGACCGTCAGGAAGTTCTTCCTGAGGCTCAGGTGGAATTTCTTATATGCCAGTGCATCTTATACCCTGGCAAATAGTATTTGCCAGCGTATAAATGAGGCGAGTCTTATATGCTGGTGCGTTTTATAGACCGACAAATACGGTGCTCCAAACAGTGGGCAGCCTTGGTCTTCAAAAGAGGATACCTAGCACTATGGGAAGGACATTATTGACAATATGTACAGGTTAAGTAATGAGGACACATCTACAGACAGAAGGGTTTGAAGACCAACAGACTCCTGAAATCTGCTCCCCCGCCTAAGATCACAGAATTATAGAGCTGGAAGAGCCCCCATAGTCCATCAAATCCAACCCCCCATTCAGCGCAGGAACCCTAGCTAGAACATCCCCAGTAGATAGCTGTTTGGCCTCTCTTTTATTATTATTATTATTTTTATTAATATAGCCATGTTTAAATATTTGAAGGGATGCCATGTAGAGGAGGGAGAGGGCTTGTTTTCTGCTGTTCCAGAGACCAGGACAAGGAGCAACGGATTCAAGCTGCAGGAAAGGAGATTCCACCTGAACCTCAGGAAGAACTTCCTGATGATCAGGGCTATCCGGCAGTGGAATCTGCTGCCTCGGAACGCAGTGGAGTCTCCTTCCTTGGAGGTTTTTAAGCAGAGGTGGGATGGCCATGAATGCTTTCAGGGTGTTCCTGCATAGCAGGGGGTTGGACTGGATGGCCTGTGTGGTCTCTTCCAACTCTACATTTCTATGATTCTATGATTCTATGATTAAAATAGAACAGAAGAGAAAAAATAAAAAGAGAACAAAAAATACATAAGGAAAAACACAAAATTTCACAAGATAAATGACACATATCCACAACATACACATTGACTTCTAATAGCATTACACTTACATGAAACAATTACAGTAACTAACATTCCCTAGACAACATATCAACCTATCTGATCAGACGAACGTACTTGTACTTAGCTGTCTGGCCTCTTTCTGAAGATGTCCAGAGACAGAGATCTTATCACTTCTCCAGGTAACTGGCTCCACTGCTGAACCATTCTAACCATCAAGAGATTCCTTCTAATGTTCAATCAAAATCTATCCCCCTGTAATTTATAACCATTAAACCTGGTCCTACCCTCTGGAGCAATGGAGATCAAACCTACACCCCACCCACGACAGCCTTTGAGGTATTTCAAGAGTACAGTCAAGTCATCCTTGAGTCTTCTTTTCACCAGGCTGAAAATGCCCAGCTCCCTCAACCTTTCCTCATAGGTTTTGTTCTCCATACCTCTTATTTTCTTGTTGCCCTTCTCTGAACCTGCTCCAGCTGGTCTATATCCTTCTTAAAATGAGGTGCCCAGAACTGAATACAGCACTCCAGAAGAGGCCTGTATGTTATAGCGGGATTAATACAGCTTGAGTATCTCTTATCTGGAAGGCTTGGGACCAGAAATTTTTCCTCATATTCTGGATTTTTTTCAGATTTTGGAGTACCTGTATTTGTGTATACATAAAATACAGTACTGTACAGGAGATCTCTAGGGAGCCCATGAATAATAGCAATAGCATTTACATTTCTATACTGCTTTATAGTGCCAAGCACTCTCTAAGCAGTTTACAATGTGTTAGTTAACTGCCCCCAACAAGCTGGGTTCTCATTTTATCGACCTGCAGAAAGATGGAAGGCTGAGTCAACCTGGAGCGCAGCAGGATCAAACTCACAACGCTGTGGCTGCAGTACCGGCATTTAACCACTGCACCACCAGGACGCAGTGGTTACAAGCAGGAGTACCACAGTGGCTATCTCAGAGGCGGGAGGAGGCAGCTAGAAGGCTCCCTGGAGATCTCCTGTATAGTACCGTATTTATTTTTCTTGAATACAAGTATCAGATCTCTCAGATCCTGAGTCTCTCTCCAGCTTCACATCTCATACACAACACAAGTAGTGAACAAATGAGGCTGGAGAGAGACATGAGGATCTGTGAAATGGTGGGAGGCATGAATTCGTGCCAAGCACTGTGACTGGATTCACAGATCTTCATGTCTATCTCCAGCCTCACATCTCTCTCCAGTCTCACACCTCATTCGCAACTTTGTGCTCTGTATGAAATGTGAGGCTGGAGAAAGACAGGATCTGAGAGATGAACAAGTAGGAACAAGCAGCACTCATCATCCCAAATCAGCACAGCCAACAACTCCCAACACAGCAAACTTTCACTCTGTGCCCATCCAAAGTTCTCCCCTGACAAACCCACTGTGGAATGGAGCCTCCAGCTCCTATATATATCACAACGGTACAAAAAGTAGGACAAGCAAAGAATCTGGTTTGAGATCTTTGAGTAGTCCCTCTTAGAGATTTACAGTCTTGTTTCTGGAATTGAACTGGCAATTTGTAGATTGCAAACCAGAGGAAAATGTCCTGGCAAAACATCCAGTGGTTGAAGAGGCAGGAGAATCAGTACCCTGGGCAGCTTCTAAGGCTTCAACCTGCCCCCTCTTGGTTCCTCAGTTTCTTTTCTTTTGATCAAAACTGGACTCTGGAAAGCAGGCAGGAGAACACAGCAGGAGTGGAAGCAAAACAGAAGGAGAGAAAACGCTCACTTCTGGTGATTTTCTGCTCAAAATCTCTGGTAATAACTTTTCACCTTTCTCCATTCCCATGGCTTTTCCTTTCCTGCCATTCTTCTTCTCCATTCGCAGTCAGCCCATATCTTATTGAGACGCTTTTTAATAACCCGAATTTCCACTTGCTTGCAATCTAGGGACCTTCCTACTATCTCAGATATGTAAGCTGGGACATCCAGTTGGTCCAATGAAATGCCCTGTCCCGCCACTAAATATATAACACCCAGGATGGTTGAGTCCTGTCTAGCAGAGATGGACGAGGGGAACCTGCTGGTCACGTGTGGCCCCTCAAGGTCCCCTAGCAGGTCAAAAGGTTTGCCCCCTAATGTCCTCTATGGGATGCGGGAGGCATTTTGCCATACTTCCACCCCACAATTTAGGCCCAAAGGAGGCTTTTTTTAGAAACAGGAACTGCAGAGGAAATGACTTATGCTCACTCCCTGTTGTTTTTTAAAAAAAGGCCTCTCCTGAGCCTAAAAATGGCCCAGGGGCCTAAAAACAGGGTCAAATTTCCCCATGCATCCTAGAGGGTGTTTGGGGGGAAAATAAGCTTTTTACAGGAGATACAGTGGTGGGATGCGGCCCTCCAAGGTCTTGGGGGGGGATTAATGTGGCCCCCTAGCCTTCCCCGGTTTGCTTGCCCCTGCCTCGCAGGTTCCAGGATGGAGAATGACTAACGTTACTCAGCTGGTCACCTTCCTCTGAACACCTTTTAGCTTATCCTTTCTGAACTGTTGTGGCCAGAACTGTCCACAGTATTCCAGGTGAGGTCTGACCAAAACACAACAGAGTGCAACTACTACTTCACTCAATCTGAACAATACACTCTTGATGATGCAGACTAGAATTGCATTAGCTTTTTTGGCTGTTGCATCACATAGTTGACTCCCATTCACCTTGTACTCTATTAAGACTCCTACACCCTTCCCACATGTACTGTCGTTGAACCAGGTGTCATCCATTCAGCCAGGTGTCACCATCACCCATCAACCCAATAACCCACTATCTCAGGCTAGTTGTTCCCTGGTTGGGAGGTAGGTGGATACTTTGCTTCAACCACAAAGTCAGACAGCTGGATCCAAAGAGTCTCTTCTTCTGAGGGAAGGGGCATCCCTTGTTAAAAGAAGGTTCCATTTGTCAGAGGAAAAGAACCTACGGATCCAGCTCAGTATCTGGAGTATTAAGGAACCCAAATGGCTCAGATCAAAGGCCCATCTACTTCAGCATTCTGTTCCCACAGGGCCAGCCAGATGCCCAGGAGAAATGGGGTATGAACCCAACAGCATCTTCTTGCTCACGATGCCCAGCATCTGGCATAGAGATGCAAAGTGCCTCCAATGCTGGAGGTAACTTACGGCCATAACAGCTGTTAGCCAGCAATATCGTTGGTGTCGCTGTGCGCATTCAAGTCATTCCTAACTTACAGCCCTAAGGTGAGAGTTTCTCAGCAAGGCTTGTTCAGCAGCAGTTTGCCATGGCCTTCTTCTTCTGCGGCTAGAGAACACGACTTGCCCAAGATCACCCAGTGGGTTTCCGTGGCCAAATGGGGATCTGAACCCCAGGCCATTTCCGCCCTACACTGTTATAGTGCTATTATTCCACTTTCAACATCCTATGGAATCCTGGGCATTTCAGTTTAGGGAGCGGCCTTTAGAATTCTCAACCCGAGAGCTCTTTGGCCTCAGTAAACTACAAACCCCAGAATTCCACACGTGCTTGAAAGTGGAATAATAGCACTATAGCAGTGTAGTGTGGAAATGGCTGTAGTCTACCATAGTCCTATTTCAACACTCAAACCACTATACCATGCCGGTTCGATACCCTCCACAAATTCTCCCAGTCCCACCACTTTTGCAGTTGCATTTGGTGAGGACACAAGAAAGGGTCGTCACTGTGGCTGCTTACAGGCTGTGGAACACCTTTCCACGGGAGGGCTGGTCAGCCTTCTCTCTGCTGTCGTTCTGTAATCAAGGCCATTTCCGCACAAGACTGTTATAGCGCTATGATTCCACTTTCAACATCCTATGGAATCCTGGGGTTTGCCGCCTGGCCCCTCCCGAAACTGCAAACCCAGGATTCCATAGGATGTTGAAAGTGGAATCATAGCGCTATAACAGTCTTGTGCGGAAATGGCCCAAGTGAAGACCTGCTTGTTCAGGCAGGCCTTTGAGATGAGAACTGGGTTAGCAGTAGTATTTATGAAATGGTGCGCTGTATTTTATTTCATTTTACTTTTTAATTTTTTTATTAGTAACTTTTATTTTAAGTATGTTTTAACTGTTTTAATTCTGGTTTTAATAACATTGGCACTTAATTCTTTTTAACTTTAGGATTGTTGATTTTATATTTTTCTAAGCTGCCTTCGATCCCATCTTATACACCAGGCAGGGTGTATAAATTCAAGAAACGTAGAAATAAAATAAATTCTCTGTCTTTCTTTCAAAGCTCTCCAAATCCATGGCCATCACTGCATCTTGTGGCAGTGGTTGGTCCTTTGATAAGACAAATTGCCTTCTGTCTGTTCTGGCTCTCCCACCACTGAGCTTCACTGACTGTTGGCAGACTGTAGTTTTACGGAAGAGGGATTTTCTCCCTCACTGCATTTTCCACAGTGTACAAAATTTCATGTACCTTTATTGTGTTTTCCTTTGCTTGCTTTTTTCTTGAAATCTCTCAAGATATGTATTTGGGCTCTTACTTTTATTTTTAGGTGTATGCTTTGACTGAAAAAACATGCATTAAGAACTACTTTCTTCTTTTCACAGAACATTTTGATCTGGTCTATAAAAATAGCATTTGTATCATGCAGGAATAGAAGCTTATATTGACAAATCTCTATGTTATGTAAATGGCTGTTTTTTAAGAAAAAAAGAGGAAGAAAACTGGCAGGCCCATCGTCTAACATTGCAGTTATGCCTTCAGGGAAAGAAGTAAAATTAGTAAGTTGCAGGGAGTGAGGGTGGCGGGAGACCCAGCTGGCATAAACGGAAAAAGCAGGACTCATTCTATTCAGGCAGAAAGTCAAATCTTACCATCCATCATGTTGAAAGGGCACTTGCTCCCAAGAAGGCAGTTTATGAAATTCGGTGCATCTCAATGTCTTTAAGGTATAAAGGATTAATTGTTGCACCTTCAATATTGGGTTGCAAGTGTAATACATCTTCGCAATGGCCATCACGCTTGAGGCTCAAACAAGAAGCCTCCAGGAATTACAAATACCATTGACTGTAACACTGAGATCCATACTTTTTGAAAGGAGGCCTGTAGTCACACTGTACATGCAATTTCTGTTGCTTGGCTTTGTGTTCCAAGGACTTTTGAATGAGGCTGGGGAAAGTCAGCTTTATACCAGCCCTAAAAATGGATGGTGGCCATTAAGACTATTTCTGCACTAGTCTGTTATAGTGCTATGATTCCACTTGCAACAGCCTATGGAATCCTGGGGTTTGCAGTTTTGGGAGGAGCCAGCCGGCCCCTCCCAAAACTGCAAACCTCAGGATTCCATAGGCTGTTGCAAGTGGAATCATAGCGCTAGAACAGGCTAGTGTGGAAATGGCCTAAGAATGGACAGCATAGCTTATTCAGAAAGCACTGTCAATTAAGCTCGTATGTCAAGTATTCTTTTTTTCAGATTGTGACGTTTCCATTACAAATACTCCACGTTGTGAATGTGCTGCAATTCTGCACAAGCAGAGACAAAGTTTGGAAATTAAACTTTTTTGAGAACTTTTTCTTCCTTCTTTCTGACCACTCTACCCAGACCTGAAGCCATATGCTTGCAAAGATATACTTGTTTTGAAGCTGATCATTAAATAGTTTGTAATTACTTTGAAAGCAATGCCGTAATCACTAAAAGTCAACATGGATTTCTCAAAAATAAGTCAGGCCAGACTAATCTTATCTGTTTTTATGATAGAGTTACAAGCTTGCTGGACTAAGAGAATGCTATGGACGTAGCATATCTTGATTTTAGTAAGGCCTTTGACAAAGTTCCCCATGACATTCTTGCAAAGAAGCTAGTAAAATGTGGGCTGGACAAGGATACTGTTAGGTGGATTTGTAATTGGTTGACTGACCAAACCCTAAGGGTGCTCCTCACCAATGGCTGCTTTTCATCCTGGAGAGGAGTGACTGGTGGGGTGCCTCAGGGTTCTGTCCTGGGCCCAGGGCTATTCAACATCTTCATCAATGACTTGGATGAAGGAGTGGAGGGCATGCTGATCAAATGTGCAGATGACACCAAATTGGGTGGGGTTGCTAATACGACAGAGACAGGATCAAAATCAAAATGACCTTGACAGATTGGAGAACTGGGCCAAAGCTAACAAAATTATTTTCAACAGAGAGAAATGTAAGGTACTACACTTAGGCAGAAAAAATTGAATGCACAGATATAGGATAGGGGACACGTGGCTGGATAACATTATGTGCGAAAGGGATCTAGGAGTCTTGGTAGATCACAAGCTGAACATGAGTCAGCAGTGTGATGCGGCAGCCAAGGAAGCCAAGCGATTCTTGGCTGCATCCATAGGAGTATGGTGTCTAGATCAAGGGAGGTAATGGTACCACTCAATTCTGCTTTGGTTAGACCTCATCTGGAATCCTGTGTCCAGTTCTGGGCACCTCAGTTCAAGAAGGATATCGACAAGCTGGAACATGTCCAGAGGAGGGTGACCAAAATGATGAAGGGTCTGGAAGCCATGCTCTATTAGGAGCGGTTTAGGGAGCTGGGTATGTTTAGTCTGCAGAAGAGAAGGTTAAGAGTAGACATGATAGCTATGTTTAAATATTTGAAGGAATGCTATGTTGAGGAGGGAGCGGGTTTGTTTTCTGCTGCTCCAGAGAATAGGACAAGGAGCAATGGATTCAAGCTGCAGGAAAGGAGATTCCACCTGAACCTCAGGAAGAGCTTCCTGAAGGTCAGAGATGTCTGGCAGTGGAATATGCTGCCTCAGTGGGGTGTGGTTGAGTCTCCTTCTTTGGACGTTTTTAAGCAGAGGCTGGATGGCCATCTGTTGGGGATGCTTTAAGGTGTGTTCCTGCATGGCAAGGGGTCAGACTGGATGACCCCTGTGGTCTCTTCCAACTCTATGATTCTATGATGCTAAGATATGTGTATAAGGGGTAGTCCAGTAAGACTTTTAGCTGAAAATGGATGGAACCAGGTATGTAGGTATGGGAGGAACGGGCGCATTGTTACTCCTCCAAATAAGAATTCACACACACCCCTTAAAATTTCCTTCAGTCCCCAGATTTCTAGCAGTAACTTAAAACTCCAGTTGAGGATTTTAGAAGTACAGTTCAGGCATCCAAAGGAAATGTGCAAGCCAAGTTGTCAAGAGAATGCAAACAGAACTCCCTTGATAATCCACAAGATTAGAATAAGCAAATTTAGCCAAAAGGAATAGATACTACAGAATGATACAAAGAACTGTGGTACAAACATGCACATAAGCATGCATAATAGATATCTCTGGGTGGGCAAATCCCCGAGGCCTTGGGACCATGGATGGTCTCCACCAGGTCCGCAAAAGCCATATCTTCCTTCCTGCCTTCTGATTTTTAAACTCAACATTCTTTAAAAGCCTTCTGCGTCTTGCAGTTGCTGCAGTGTGTAATTTCATCAGGTTTTGGGGTGAGCTCCGGACTGTTTTAAGCCTGTTTTGGGGGCGGGGGAAAGGAGCTTCTGGCCACCCTCTCTCCACTGATCTTGTACTTCACAGCCCTTAAGAAAGGGGCGTTTCCAGTAAAAATAAACCTCAGGGAAGGCACAAGATCTCCCAGTGAGGCTCCTGGAGGCTGAGTGTGGTCCATGAGCTGCACTTTTAACTGTGAGTCTGTATGCCCTCTCCCCAATGCAGAATTAATTAGTAGATAGATGGTAACATGGATCAGCAAAGAGATATAGTACTGTACCAGCTGTCAATATGCTGATTCCAATTAAGGGTTTTCTGGTGATGACATTTACCAAATGGCTTAGAAGCTGGGTGTGTATAGCCTAGAGAACGGAAGTGATAGTATCACTCTATTCTGCTTGGTCAGACCTCTCCTGGAATACAGTGTCCAGTTCTGGGCATCACAATTCAAGAAGGATATTGGCAAGCTGGAAAGTGTCCAGAGGAGGACAACCAAAATGGTAAAAGGCCTAGAAACCATGCCCTATGAGGATTGGCTTAGGGAGCTGGGCATGTTTAGCCTGGAGAAGAGAAGGTTGACCTGATAGCCATGTTTAAATATTTGAAGGGATGTCATATGGAGGATGGGACAAGCTTGTTTTCTGCTAATACTAGGGACATGGAGGAACAGCTTCAAACTGCAGGAAAGGAGATTCCAGCTAAACATTAGGAAGAATTGGCTGACAGTAAGAGCAGTTTGACAGTGGAATCTACTGCCTGGGAGTGTGGTAGAATATGATGCATCAATGCAGGACGGTGGAGTCTCCTTCTTTGCAGGTTTTTAAACAGAGGTTGGATGGCCCTCTGTCGGGAGTGCTTTGATATGTGTTCCTGCATGGTAGAAGAGGGTTGGACTGCATGGCCCTTGGGGGTCTCCTCCAGCTCTCTGGCATTTAAAACTTTGACATGCTTAGGATCTTGATTTGAAAGAATGCCTCACCTTAACTGTTCAGGCACTGAGATCTGCTGGTAACGCCCTCCTCTGTATCCCACAGTGGAATACATTATGCTCTGGTAGCAATATGTGGAAACAATGTGGTAAATCCTTCTCTAGTGTGGCACTTTGCTTGTGGAATGATTGCCTTTGGACAAAATCTCACTTTTCATCAAAGTTTTTGATGCCTAAGGTTCATGCTTTGACAAGGTTGTGAAATATTGACTCTGTGTACGCTGTCCACACAAGCTCAATATTTATTTATTGCATTTTATTTTATTTCGATCCCATACTTCTCCTGAATGGGGCCCAATGTGGCTTACAACATGAATTAAAACAAGGCACATGAGCTAAAAATAAATAAGGAGTTTTAAAAATAATTAAATAGGCTGGAATGTTAAAACACCAATGTTTTAGAACTCTTAAATACTTTAAACACCACTGCTTTAAAAATACTTTAAAATTTTGATAAAGACATTGAAATAGTCAAAGACTGTATATCTCAGCTCATTCATAAATCAAAATGGAGACTACACTCAAGTAATCAGAAGAGGACTAAGACTTAGGCCATTTCTGCACTACACCCTTATAGCGTGATTATTCCACTTTCAACATCCTATGGAATCCTGGGGTTTGCAGTTTCGGGAGGGGCCACCTGGCCCCTCCCGAAACTGCAAACTCCAAGATTCCATAGGATGTTGAAAATGAAATAATCGCGCTATAAGAGTGCAGTGTAGAAATGGTCATAGTTATCATACCAAACATGATGCTTGGACAGGAAACCTCCCAGTTTGAGTAGCATTACAGTCAGTCCCCATGCTTTTCAGTTCCAAGTGCCTGAGGTTAGGTCTGTTCTGTTTTTAAGAAATATGTTGCATCATGCTTAGTTTTGGGCTCTCCGGTGTTATATTTACCATTACTGCAAAGAAAGAAGTGGGGGGAACACCATAAATAACAGGTGATGCACATTTCCCATTATCCCCAGCTTGTGGACTTTCTTATGGCCAGCATCCAGCCTTGATGAGAACACCAAACCACAGCCTGACCCAGGTTGGCCATTTCCTATTGTTGCTCTCACCAAACAAATCCCATCCATCCAAGAAGTGATTTTAAAAAGCTGCTGAACTGCTGGGATTTGTTTTCCCTTCACAGGCAATCTTCTTCGCAGAGTTTTGTCTGACTACTGTTTTGTTGCTAATGCCCTTCCCACACATATCCAGGAAAGCAGCACTATTAAAACGACTACGCTAAGTGGCTTCTGTAGAAGGGTATTGGCATGGAAACTGCATCTTCACTCCACAGAACGGATCCATGCTTGTCGCTTACTTCCCCACACCTTTAATTACAATCTACTGTTCACGACGTAACTATTGGCTACTGCAGGAAACAACTGTGGGTCTCTTTCTCCCAACAATTGTTCGAGGGCAAGTTTTCTGCTTTCCCACCAATGTTAACAGAACCAATTACCAGAGCTACTAGAGTCCAGAATGCAACATTCTTGTATAGTGTATAGTTGGGATCATGTTCTAGAGCAGTGGTTCTCAACCTGTGAGTCCCCAGATGTTTGTGGACTTCAGCTCCCAGAAGCCCCAGCCACTACGGTCAATGCTCAGGGCTTCTGGGAGCTGAAGTCCAAAAACATCTGGGGACCCAAAGGTTGAGAACCACTGTTCTAGAGCTTGGAGTTACAATAAAATTCACGAATGGCAACCAAAGTTTGCAGCAAGGAGTGCTTCTGTTCACACTTCCTGTTGCTCTCTTACAACTTTTTCCATAAGGCTCCATTCCATCCCCCTACCACTTGGGCCATTTCCGCACTAGACTGCTATAGTGCTTTTATTCTACTTTCAACATCCTATGGAATCCTGAGGTTTGCAAGTAGAATAATAGCACTGTAACAGTCTAGTGTTGAAAAGGCCTTAGTTTTCACTCCCATACACACAGAGTATGGCTGAAAAATCTTTGGTTCCTCAGACCTTTCTTTTTTACTGCAACTCCAAAATGGTGAAGGGTCTGGAAGCCATGAAGCCCTATGAGCAGTGGTTTAGGGAGCTGGGGATGTTTAGCCTGGAGAAGAGATGTTAAGAGGTGACAGGATAGTCATGTTTTAAATATTTGAAGGGATGTCATGTTGAGGAGGAAGCAGGCTTGTTTTCCGCTGCTGTGGACACTAGGACAAGGAGCAATGGATTCAAGCTGCAGGAAAGAAGATTCCACTTGAATCTCAGGAAGAATTTCCTGACAGTCAGAGCTGTCTGGCAGTGGAATATGCTGCCTTGGACTATGGTGGAGTCTCCTTTGAAGTTTTTTAAGGAGAGGCTGGATGGCCATCTGTTGGGAATTCCTGCATCGCAGGGGGTTGGACTGGATGACCCCTGTGCTCTCTTCCAACTCTAGGATTCTACGATTCTATAACTCAGCAGAGGGGAGAAGAGATGGTGGACTCTTTCCCTTCCCAGCAGGCTTAGGCAAAAGAAAACTTGTATGCTGTTCCTTATTATTAATTTTTACCATTTAAACCACTCTCTATGTTACATAGCCACATGTGCCGCAGTTTTCATCTATGAAATGTTGGACCGTATGTAAGCAATTACGTGGAAGTATTTCCAGCTGAAAACAGCGAGGACTACTTCTGAGTAAATATAACTGAAAATTAAGAAAACAAAAATAATGACCTCAGATTATTTATATAACTTTGAGGCAGATGATGAAAACACCAAAATATTTCCTACCCTTGGGCTCAGTCATTAATCAGAATGGAGAATGCAGTCAAGAAATCAGAAGTAGACTAAGGCCATTTCTGCTCTACACTGTCATAGTGCTATGATTCCACTTTCAACACTGCATGGAATCCTGGGTTTGCAGTTTAAGGAGGTGCCCTTATAATTCTCAGCCAGAGAGCTCTTGGGCCTCAGTAAACTACAAAAACTCCAGAATTCCACAGGATGTTGAAAATGGAATAATAGCATTATAACAGTGTAGTGCGCAAATGGCCTAGGACTTAGAAGGGCAGCTATGAAAGAACTACACAAGATCTTGACGTGTGAAGATGGATCATTGAATACTAACGTTAGGATTGTCCATGCCATTGTATTTCCCATTTCTATGTACGGTTGTGAAGAAAGCTGATAGAAACAGAATCAACTCATTTGAAATGTGGTGCTGGAGGAGAGTTATCATAGATTGTTAAAAAGATGGACGAATGGGCCACAGAGTGAATCAAGCCTGAAATCTTAGTACAAGCTAAAATCACTAAACTGAGACTATCATCTTTGGACATAGAACTGAGATGACTTGACTTACTGGCAAAGACAATACAGCTCTGTAAAATCAAAGGCAGGAAAGGAGGAAGACTGCATTATAGGTGGGCAGGCTCATTGGAGGAAGCCACAGCCCTCAGTTTGCAGGACTTGAACCATTATTGACCAGGGCTCATGACTGCCTTTCATTCACAGGGATGCCACAGAATCATACAATCCTAGAGTTGGAAGAGACCCCAGGGGCCATTGAGTCCAACCCCCTGCTATGCAGGAACACCCATCAAAGGATTCCCAACAGATGGCCATCCAGCCTGAGCTTAAAAACCTCCAAAGAAGGAGGAGACTCCACCACACTCCATTGAGGCAGCAGATTCCACTGCCGGACAGTCTTGACCATCAGGAAGTTCTTCCTGAGGTTCAGCTGGAATCTCCTTTCCTGCAGCTTGAATCCATTGCTCCTTGTCCTAGTCTCCAAAGCAGTGGAAAACAAGCCTGCTTCTTCCTCAACATGACATCCCTTCAAATATTTAAACATGACTATCCTGTCACTTTTTAACCGTCTCTTTTCCAGGCTAAACATCCTCAGCTCCCTAAGACGCACCTTATAGGGCTTCATGGCTTCCAGACCCCTCACCATTTTGGTCGCCCTCCTCTGGACACGCTCCAGCTTTTTAATATCCTTCTTGAAATGAGGTGCCCATCTTGGCAGCAACTAACAACACGCACAGGATGGCGCTACAGGTCTTGATAGGACAGTAAATCACCCTGCATTGCATAAAGGCACAAATAACACACTGGCGCTTGAAATGTAAAAAGAAAGGACCCACACAATTTTCCAGAGCTTTTCCTGGCACTTTCCCACTGCATCTCTCCTTTTTGTCAACACACACACACACACACTCACATACACCAGCCTGAAAGATCAGGGAACCTTCAGGAGGAAAAAGTCAATGCAAGGGGGGTGGGAATCAGCAACCTTTTACATGCCTGAGGTTTTTTTTTTTTGCTTTTCCACATAATGACAACCAAGAGGTTTCTTGGGCAGCCTGGCTGCATTTATGGACAGAATTCTATGAAATCAAAGCACCGAAGGAGGAGAAGAAGAAGAAGAAGAAGAAGAGGAAGAAGGAGGGGAAGAAGAAGAAGAAGAATTGACAATAAAAAAGAGGACTGAGCCAGAATCCACTGAAGAGTGACAGCTCAGCTGAATCAAGACTTTGGAACTCCTTCTCTTGAGAGGCCGGGATGCTCTTTGCTCTCCTTTCAACAACAGGCTAAATCATTTTTGTGCTGGCTGGCTTTTATAAATTGACTGGGGCCGTTTCCACACTAGAGCAGAGGAGCGTTTCCCTGTGTGTCACGAGCAGTGTTTTTTACTCTGACTTTATCCCGATTCCTATCTGCACACCCTCCGGTTTTTATCAAAGCAAAGCGGAGAAAATCGTTTGTAGCTTTTGCTTTGTCAATTCTCGTGGAGTTCCTATCCCCCCCCCCTCGCTGCTGATTGGTGAATTTTTTTAAAAAAGTTGTGGAAACAGTTGGTACGTTTTAGCTCAAGTGGTGTGAATCGACGTAACGCTTCTGCGTCTAGGAAAAAACGCGGCAGAAATAGTTTGGGTGGTTTACATCAGAGTTTTTCCGTTTTTACAACACATCAGTTTAACATCAATGTTAACCGCACTAAGACCTCAACTTGTGCGGAATCACGGAGGACAGAATGACGTCAAACCGTTTTAACGTGCAGAGGTAAAAGCGACAATATGACGCTACTGCAATGTATCGGCCTTGTGCGGAAAAAGCCTGGGTGTGGGCTCTGGATGCTATGCAGATTTCCTTTAAGGTAGATATAGTTTTTAATGCATTTTAATATATTTAATATTAATATAGTTAACATGTAATTTTTTAGCATTATAAATAGTTTGTTTTTTAACTTTTATATTTATCCTTTCACATATGTTTTAATTCGTTCTGTTTTAACATTGTTAGCCCGCTTGAATCCCACTGTTGGAGAAAGGTGGAAAATAAATAAATAAATAAACAAACAAACAAACAAACGCACGCGCGCATGTGCACCCATATCAGTGGGGTCTTGAAAGTGTGTCATTTTTGTTTCCCCTCCTTTGATTGACATAGTGGCTGGCAGCAGCCTTCTTTCATTCCTTCTCATTGGATCAATACTACTCGACAAGATGTCCACTCAGAGGAAATCCTTTTGCAGGAAGACACAGAGAAATGCCAAGGCTCTTGACCCACAGGAAAGCAATCTCAACAATGTGTCTGCCACCAAAAGTGCACTGGCTCATGTTGGCTTGGGGATTCTGGGAAGCAAGATCTCAAAAACTGATTACTTCCTCCGCAACAATCTCTGGATCCAATGATTAATCATGTGGCTTCGAGACAATATGCATTGTTTTAAGAGGGTTTGGTTGTACAAACTCCCTTTATTGGTTTCCTTCACTCCCTGACCTCATATCGATTCTACAACACCTGCATATCCCTTACATTTAGGACAATACACCTCTAGTACAGACCCAACCACAGCTTAGGAGTGCTACTTTGTTTCAGACTGCAAGTCCCAGAATCCCCCTGCCAGCATGCTGGGGATTCTGGGAGTTGTAGTCTAAACCCAGCAACCTTTCCAAGCAAAGAGCCTCGTTTTAAGGGCAAAACCCCACTCAAAGGATATGTACGAGAGAACTTTGTGAAACAACAACAGCAGTTGAGAATTGCTGCTCAGGAAAGTCAATTAAAAGAGAGGCAGTGAACGAGAGGGGAGGGAATCCTTGCAGTCAACGGCTGCCTACCCCCTAAGTCCCAAACACAGGGACTGGCACTGATTCTGATCCCTGGAGTTTGGTGTGTGTTTTGATTCACAGACTGCATCATGTTTGCACCAGATGGCCCAGACTTAATGAACACAAACTCATCACTTTTGCTCACTGGGGAAATGTGCAACACAACTTGATTTGTACATGATGGCAAAAAAAAAAAAAAAGCATATATATTTGAGCATTTGGGGGAGCATGTATTTTCCTGCACAGGAACACCGCTTGAGGGGGAATGTTAAAAAGAACAGAGCTGACTTGATCGATACTGCTGAGTATGTCACAGATCATGTTGGAAATGTGGGGTTAGATTTTGCTTTTTCTTGGGTCGGCACCTGTCACAGACAAAACAAATGTGCTCACAAATCTGAAATCCAGCAAGCCAACAATGCCTTCTTGAGACTGAGGCCATTTCCGCACTACACTCTTATAGCGTGATTATTCCACTTTCAACATCCTATGTAATCCTGGGGTTTGCAGTTTAGGGACGGGCCAGCCGGCCCCTCCCTAAACTGCAAACCCCAGGATTACATAGGATGTTGAAAGTGGAATAATCACGCTATAAGAGTGTAGTGTGGAAATGGCCTAGATGATCAAGGTTCAGCGCTGTTGGGCAGACTGGACGGCTGCCCAGGGAAATGGCCTCACAGAAGACAAGGAATGAGGCAAAGAGAGGGAGTCAAATCAGGCCAGATGCTCTGTGGGACTCCTTTCAGTTATGCACCATGGAAGTAGCCCTTGATCTCAACAGCAGAGCTCTGAATCAGTGAGATATCATCAGCTAATGCAGCACCTTCCAAGCAGAGCAGTTTTTTGTAACTAAGCAATTGTCATCCTACCTATGGCAATTTTGTCCAGATGTTTTGTCAGTCCATTCGGAGTTGCTTCCAGTTCCATGTTATCACAACTGGAACCACCGTTGTTTTCTTTTCTCAGAGGCACTGAATTTCAGTTTGTAGGTCTCAATATTTCATAACCTTTTTCTTTTCTTTGTCACTGATTCTGCTGTTCCCAGAATTGGCAGTTCTACCATCCAAGCTTTCTTTATCTCATCCAGTTGTGTCTGGCATTTTACGTTCTAATTGTTTGTCAGTTTGAATCTTAAAAGTCCCACAGGATTTTTGACAACTTTTTGCAGTTTCTGTTTCCACCAGTTCTTTGGGGTTGGTAAATCATATTTTTGCCCTTATTCCAATGTATTATTGCAGCTGCAATGATGATGATTTGGTTTTTGACTTACATCCCACTCTTCTTTCAGGATTGGGACTCAAGACAGCTCAGAATACATTGAAACAAGAACAGCTAAAAATTGTCTTTTCCCACATTACTGAGAAAAATCCGCTTTGAGTGCATAGGAAAAGACACTGTGGTGGCCCCTCCACTTCTGTGAGGGCTCAGGGCTGAGAACTCTTGTGAAAGCGGAAAAATCACAAATAACCCCCCTCCGATCCCCCTCCCGTTCCCTTCCGGCGCTCTGCCCTCTCATTTCCTTGCCTTTTGCCCTGAAGCACAAGCCTTCCTTCTCAGCACCAGGGCCAGAGGCAAGGAAATTGGGGGGGGGCTCCGAAGGAAGGTGGACATATGCCCCCCTCTCCCATTCCCTTATCTTTTCCATGGGTGCACTTGCCTTCCTTCTCTGTGCCCAGAAAAACACAAGCGAATGGGAGGAGGAAAATTGGGGGGGAGGTACACGAGCACCTCATGAATAATCAAATTTGTGAAGGTCAAACCCGCGAATATGGAGGGAGGACTGTATATAAATATATGCTACATATTTCCAGTACTTGAAATTTTGCATAGATGTACATGGAATTAAAATGAATCCTAATACTTTCTCATCCAAAAACCCAGTTGTTTAAGCACTGGACTATGACTCTGGAGACCAGGGTCTGAATCTCAGCTCAGCCCTGGGAAACCCACCGGCTGATCCTGGACAAGTCACACACTCTCAGCTTCACAGGAAGACCACGGCAACCCTCCTCTGAACAAATCTTGCCAAGAAAACCCTGTGATAAAGCTTCCTTAGGGTTGCCGTAAATTGGAAACAAATTGAAGGCACACACCAATAATAGCATTTTTCTCTTCTCTGCAATGAATGATGCAGACCCAGATTATGAATGGTCTATCTGAGTCATGTATGTGCAGCTGAAAGTTTTACCCATGACTGCCTTCTTACAATACAAAACACATCTTTCCCAAAAGAGGACATGTTTCTCTCAGAAAGTTCACATCAATCATCAGAGCTGGAACTGATCCTGAAGATCAATGGCTAAAGACCACCCGCAAGCACTTGATGTCTGCCTGCAGTGCACACTAACATCAATCATAACGTCTGATACCTGTATGAAGTTGGTTTTGTTTTGAAAGCAAGGGACTGTAAGAGACCAGAGGTGGGCATCTGCCAGGAGTTAGGGAGCTGGCATCTCTCTCCTAGGGGACTTTAGCAGGGTCACTCCCTGTGGCATTTCAGAGCTGCGTACCAGGACATCTATGTCCAAGCAACTACAGAGTGTTGTCAAAAGGGTGTGATCAGGCAAAAAGAAAGCAAAAAGTAATTAATGGAGAAGAATGCGTACGGGCAAAAGCCCTGGCATTTAAGTACTTAGTTTCAGAAAGTCTGAAAAAGGGCAATGAAGATGACAACAACGAAGATGACAACAACACCGACAACTGAAGACGACGACAACAACGACAACAACAAACAAGCCTACCGGGAAGGGCAAGACGATGAGCCCCTCTTCTCCCATCAGCTGAGTTAACCCAGCACAAACTCATTTTCAATTTGAAATCAGTTTGCAGCAACTGAATTAAGCTGAAGACAAAGGAAGAAAATGTGAGGAAAGAAAATGGGACATTTTAAAAGCAACTGAGAAAGTGGAACATCACAGGATTAACTGGAACTGTTCCTGCTAAACAGGGAAAGTTGTAGGGGTACGGAGGGCTGTAACATGCACTATCACAGCCACCACAATTGTTTTTTTTAAATTGTCCCCAAATGCCCAAAATGTCCCCCAGGGGGCATGGGGGGGCTTTTGCCAAATGTTGAATCCTCTCTGGGGTGTTTTAGGCCTCTTTTTCCAATAAGAAGTGGTCTATGGGGCAAAAAACATGTCACGATTGCAGTGTAGTTAGAATTCCCTCAAAATTAAAAAAAAATGGGGGGGCTGGAAACAACAAAAACTGTCCTGGGGTGCCACATTCTCCTCACTTCTGACTAGATGGACATCTAGTACGTCCCAGCTTAGCCCAGTCAATGACTAACTTACCAGGGAGAAAACTTCACTTAAAAGAAAGGAACTTACTTCGGAGAAAACATGTGCCGGATAGCATGGCATGGATGTCGGGCCAGTCAAACATGACCTTCGATTTAACTCTTGGCAACGTGGCGCTAGGAGAAGGTCTGCTCATATTCCGAGAGAAGAGATTAGTCAGAACTGGGCAGCTGGGCCTCGTGGCTGCCAAAAATCGCACCAGCAAGCGGCCTGTGCCAAGGCAATCTACTATAGGAAGAACACATTCTTCCATTACCTCCATCAAGAGGGAACAATGCCAGGCTCTCAGTATTGCTCTGAAACGGCTCGCTTCGCATACCGACAATGCTGAATGGAAACGCACAGCTTGGAATGCAGGAGCAGCAGTCCCAAGTGAAGCGGGAACAAAAAGGATGCATGCACATGTGGCGAGGGGGAGCAGCGGAGGAGGAAACGATAAAAGGAGCAGAGCATTTGTGTTATTTCTGTAAGAGAGACACCCCCTTGCCATGCTTACACACAAACACATAACCCCTCCTTTTTTTTTCATCTGGTAGGGACAATCTTCCCACCAATTACCTCCATCTACATTCCAAAAGCATGTATGGGGAGGGGGCGAATTGCAGTCAATTTCCAGACAGAAATGCATTGTGCAGATTAGACTGTTTCAGCTGACAATATTGGTATTAAAGCTGAAGCAAAGCTGTTCAAGCCCGATATGCCAGAGTTGTCCTCTGGAGGACGGAAAGGAAAATTAACCCAAATATGAAGTGGGCTGGAGTTGAGCGTCATTCTTCTCGCCATTGGGAGACTTAACACTTTCCACTCCACTCCCATTGCCCCTTTTTCAGCTGCACAGTTCTTCAAAGCATTGTAAGACATTTTTATTACATTAGAGTAGATCATGGGGGTAAATCCATGGTTTCTTGATCTGACAGGCTGGTTTTGTTTGTGTGTGTGTTTGTTTTCAATACATTTTCAGCACTGTTTTGTGCCTGTGGACCTCCACACCGTCCCACTCTTCCTAGATGAATTTGTTAACTGTGTGTTAGTGTATACTGGAGTCGTGTCACATATGAGACCTTGTCTCGGAAATTTTTAGCTACAAGGCAACTCTGTCTAACTTAGCAGCAGAAAAAGTATGGAATTAAAAATGTACAAAAGTATGAAATCTCCCTGTGAAAAAGTGCTTTCTGACTTTCTGAGTTGTTAGGTAATCTATACTACAATTAGAGGGTAGGAGAATTTAGAGGTCTGTTTAAAATTACTCTGTGGCCAAATAAGTCTTCAAACATTTACTTTGTTAACTGAGGTATGCCTGTATTATCAATTATAGTCACTCCTCCCCATTCGCTAGGGTTAGGGACACAAGACCCCCATGAAAGTGGAAAAACCGTGAACAGCTCTAGGCCCTCCCAAACCATATTTAACACACAAAAAGGTATGATCACCATATTCAACCCACTGTGGATTCCTTTGAGGCATCAGGGTTCCCTCACAAGAGAGAAGTAGGGGGCTGGTGGGGCTTCCGGCCCCCTCCCCTGATGCCCTACACCATTTTTAATAATGACTTACCAGCCTTGTTTGCAGTTTCTCAGTCTCACAAGGCTTGCAATCCCTATTCAAAATGGCATAGGGCGGCGGCAAAGGTGACGGCAAATAATCCGCGAATAATCCAATCTGCAAAAATGAAACCCACAAATGTGGAGGGCTGAGTGTACTGCTTTCCCCAAAACGCCCAGTACCATTTAGCCCTTCTTTGCTATGGTGCCCCACTTGTGGAATGCTTTCTTCTTGCAGGGTGAGTGGCTTCAATTTCAGTGCCAAGTTAAAACATGGTATTTTATCATGGCCGCTTTCTGAGTGGGAGTTCAAAGGATTTTGCCCAAATCTGTGCGTTTCCCCAAAACGCCCAGTACCATTTAGCCCTTCTTTGCTATGGTGCCCCACTTGTGGAATGCTTTCTTCTTGCAGGGTGAGTGGCTTCAATTTCAGTGCCAAGTTAAAACATGGTATTTTATCATGGCCGCTTTCTGAGTGGGAGTTCAAAGGATTTTGCCCAAATCTGTGCAGCTATAAGGTTTCAAACTGTTCTAGTTTGTTACTTTGCTTTTATAGCAGGATTGTAGAATGTGCTTCTAGAGGGTCTGAATGATCCCTACGTTGTTGTTTTTTGCCCTAAATTGATATGATGCCCTGAGATTTTGTGATACAGGATGCGATGAGGCTCCTTAAACCCCAGGATTCCATAGGATGTTGAAAGTGGAATAATAGTGCTATAACAGCTTAGCACAAAAATTGCCCAAGTTTATGAGACTATTTTTTTGTCGAACTTTCCTCCCTCCAAGGCCTGACCATGCTCTTTATATTTTCTCCATACAGCTGGACTCTCCAAGGGCTGTTTTGTGCTCCCTCACTCTGATCCAAGAGTGATTCCCATGTTAGTGGACACTGAATCCACTCCAGGAGCTGTCTAAAGTTCTGAATCTATTCCTAAACAGGCCCAACACCTAATATAGGCCCTTTAAATCTAACCAAAACTTGGAATGGATTCATCGCCCCAGTGACATGGGAATCACCGGCCTACCTCTGCAAGGTACACAGACTTACAGCCACCTCTGCCTGCCCTCAACTGCTTCTTCTGCTCCCAACTCCCCATTCACTGCGCTTATTCTCTCCTCTCGATTTCCTGTCTCCCTAATTTAGCCCTCTAGTTTAAAGTCTTATTAGTGTTGCATTAGAAGCACAAAGACTAGCGCTGTCATAACAAAGAGACAGAGAGCTTGTAGGCCCACTTTGCAAGGGGATTAAGTGGGAAGCCAGGTTCCTTGTTGCATACTAACGATGCTTAAATAATGCAACTCCAGCACCCTCGTGGCTGTGTTAACAGTATGCAGGCTTCACAATAAGCAAGGAATGCAATTTGCGTGCCCATAACGAGTTAAGATAATGGGAAAATGTACAATTTAGCCAAACAAGTTTGCCATAAACAATAGCGTGTCGGAGACGACAGCCCTTCTCTCCCTTTGTTTCCTTCTCTTTGTCTCCCTCTTTCCTCTCACAGTACTTTTATTTCCACAATGCCATTAAATGACCCCTGTTTCATCTGTCTCCCTGATCCCAGTTGAAGGAACAATGCTGCAATGATGTTTCACACCAATATTTTGAGAGTTTCTTTTCACTTCCTCCTAACTGATATACTGTTTGCGGTTTAATTATGACGTGTCAAGGTCAGCAGACTTAAAATTTGCTCTTGATCTTCTCAAAAATAAAAAATGTTTGTGTGCAAAGAGAATCCATAATTTCCCTACATTTTTGTGTGTGTGTATATGTGTGAGAGAGAAAAACAGAGAGACTGCCTAACTCTCAGAATAAGCATTACAGAAGCAAAGCAGCTATTTTTTAAATAAGGCAAACCCAATGACTTTGGAAAAAACCCAGTTTCTTGAGCAATGGTTACAGAATTTGCTCCTTGGACTATTTTTCTGCCTATCACAAATCAAGAGCAACAATATGAAACTAAAACAGGCACAACAGGGCCAGGGCCAATATGGAGAGCTGAAAATGAAGATGAGAGCTTCCAGTTTGAATGTCCCTACCTCATAGCATTATTATGTGGACTGGAAAGAAAGGGACTTAAAAGAAGATTCTAACATCAAAATTTATTCAATATTTTATTCAAAATTATTTCGGGGCAACTGTTAGAGAACCAACCCTCCCAAGGTGGTATCTAGGACTAAGTAGTGCACTCACATGGACAGTTATGGTTTTAAGATTCAAGCAACAATTGACAGAGGCCACAATTTAAAGTATGGAACATAGAGATTTGCAAAAAGTATCTTCTTTTGCAAAGACAGACCTGAACTGTACATGTGAAAGTAACATCTTCATCCTTGTAAGGTTCCATGTGATGATACTGACAGCCCACCATACGATTCCTCATGGATTATGTCGTGTCAGGAACATCAGCTGTGATTCATCTCCTAACTGCAGTTGAGGATTTCTGAAAGTGTCTCAGGGTGTTGCTTTTCATGGGATACGTGCATCTTTCTTTTCTTCATTTCTTCTGCTGGCTGAATAGGTTTGACAGGCTTTGGGGTATACTGTGAACAACCTGACAAACCTGTGTAACCAAAAACAAGAAGATGGCGGACATCCTTGCTAAAAGCAATAATCTCTCTTTCAAGATGTCAACTTTCCAGCAGAAACTACTGTCCATCTCTTTGTGGGATGGAATGGTAAAAACAACCAACACTAGAGTCCCAGCAGTTCATTATCTCCTCTGTGAGTTCTAGACCAGAAAAATATGTGTGCTAGATTTGACCTTATGCTATGACAATCTCAAAATACCGTAGGCTCCAATGTCAGCAATACTTGGGCTCTGGCATCAACAACTAACTGCTAGTTAGAACTCCAAGACTGTAAGGTAATGTCCACATCTAGGTATTGTTTACAAGCATTTTAAACCCCTTCTCAGAAAGGGAGTACAGTCCTCCCTCCACATTCTCAGGTTTGACCTTTGCGAATTTGATTATTTGCAAAGCACATGCTTCTCCCATTTTCCTCCTCCTATTCCCTTGCATTCCTCACCCCAGGCTCACCAGGCTTGTGTTTAAAATGGATGTACAGTAAAGTCCTGGTTATCCGACATGCAGTTATCCGACCTTTCAGATTAACCGACGTCGCGGCTGCCTGGGGGTGTGGCTGTAGGCATTTCCACGCCCCCAACATGCCCAGAGACACCCAGACATGCCCCCAGACACGCCCCCAGACACGCCCCCAAAATGGCAGCAGCCACAGGCCTCCAGCTAATCCAACATTTCGGTTATCTGACCCTCCACCCACCCGTTTAGGTCAGATAACCGAGACTCTACTGTATTTTTCTTTTTGGGTGAGCAAAGCCCCCTCCCACTGCTGGAAGCATGGCCTCTCTCCCATGTGGCTGCATTTTCTGCTGTGTAATGGCTACTGATTGGTCAGGTACTGTCTTTGCTCTTACCTCTCCCTTTTCAAGATGGCCACCCAAAGTAACTTGAAAGGAAGAACTGTACTCTTCTCCCTTTGAAGGGAAAGTACTGGTAAGCCCTTTACTGTGTCTTTTTTCTCCCCTGCCCAGCCACCACTGGGGCCAGAGACAAAGCAATGGGAGGAGGGGGCTCTGGAAGGGAATTACAGGGGTGGGAGTTATTTGTGATTTTTCCACTTTTGCAAGGGTTCTGGGCCCCTAACTTTCATGAATGTAGAGGGGCTACAGCAGTTTCAAGAATGAGGTTTTGTGTGTGTGCCTGTGAGCCTTCACACTGCCTATCAACTTATGGCAACCCATGAATTTCACAGAGTGGTTTGTCATTGTTCTCCCCTGAAATACAGATCTACACAAGGACCTGGTACTTCTTTCATGGTAGTCTCCCATCAAGCTAACCTTGCTTAACTTCCAAGATCAGATGGGATCTGGTGCTTAGTTTTTGCAACTAAGTTTTTAATATCTGCAATATATTTGTAATTGCAAGCACTGTAGATGTGCTACATATCTTCTTCTTCTTTTTTAACAAAAAGTATATGGTTAAATGTCTAAAAATCAATTAGAGTAAAGCAGCGATTGAGTGTAAGGATAGTGAAACATACAGCTACGCCACCACTAGATGGCTGAAGATGTAGCTATACTACACTGCCCGGCAGCAGTGCAAGACAATGATGAAACAAAATATTCAAGAAAAATAGGAAACTCAAGTTTTGTTTAAACCACTAATTGCTCTCTTAGCTGACACAAGAGTGCATGTATTTTTTTTAAAAAAAAAACACACACGGCAGCAACAATAACAACAAAAGGGAATTGTTGGGGTTGTATTAATAGTTGCCAAAATCAATACTACAATGATTTGGAAAAATAACAACAAACTGTATGTTGAAAAGTAGAATGAGACAGTTTAGCATATTATACTAATGAGCACATTTACTGATCCCATTCAAGTGCACTTCTGCAGGCAAAAGTCTAGAATTATATTTTCAGGGGGGAAACGTCAATTTTGGGAAAGAAAATAATCCTAAGAGAAGAAATCTGATCCCAAACACTATGTTTTAAGGACTTCTACATATTTACAAATCTTGGAGGGGAAATGGGTTTTCTAAGGTAGTGTGTGAGACAGTGAGAGCCAAAAATTGAAAAGCTGTGAAATCCAATTCTGACACGAAAAATTGCAACTCTGTCTATCAACCCCATATTCACAGTGGATGGAAATAATTTTAATTCTAAATTAGATAGTAGGGCAACTCAAGAAATAAGATCCTGAGAGCACTGAGTCAGCGTATATAGCGTTAGAGTTTTGGACTGGATCTCCATGAGACCAGGGTGAAAATCTCTGCTCAATCATAGAAAGGCACTGAGTAGCCTTGGGCAAGTCTCATACTCTCAGCCTATGAGGAAGGCCTTGGTAAACCCCCTCTAAAGAAGTCCTGCCAAGAAAACCCTCTGAGATGTTTGTCTTAGGGTCACCATCAGTTGAAATCACTTGAAGGTACCCAGTAGCATAAGAATTAGCTATATTTGAAATCAGAGGCTGCCTAGCTATGTGAGATTCACCATCTAAAGAAACTGCAATAATACTATATTTAAAATCCTACGTTGGCACGATCCCACAGTTAATAAAATGCCTTACTGTTGAGGATTCTCAAAGGTTTCTGGCAAAGTTGATACAGTGGCCCCTCTACTTTTGCAAGGGTGTGGGGTGCAGAACCCTCGTGAAAGTCAACAAACTGTGAATAACACCCCCCGCACAACTGATCACTCCCCCTCCCATTCCTTTCTGGGGCTCCCCTTTTCCATTCCCTTGCCTTTTGTCTGGGCATATGTGCCTTCCTTCCATGTGCCCAGGCAAAAGGCAAGCAAATGGAACGGGGGTAGCCCTGTGCATGGAGCAGATACATGTATACCTCCTCTCTGTTCTGCCCCCCATTCTCTTGCCTTTTTACAGAGTGCTGCCTTCCTTCTTTGCACCCAGCCAAAAGGCAAGCAAATGTGAGGGGGCCGTCCTGAGTGTGCAGAAGGCATTGGTTGCCCCTCCCATTCCCTTGCTCTTTCCCCAGGTGTGCATGGCTTCTTTCTATTTGCCCAAGCAAAAGGCAAGGGAATGGGAGGGGGGAATGGGGGAGATTCATGCATGCACCTTCCTTCCCAGCACTTGGGGCTCCCCCCTCCCCTTTACTTGCCTTTTTTCTGGGAGCAAAGAGAGAAGGCACAGCTCCACTGGGCAAAAGGCAAGGGAATGGGAGGGCAAGAATGAAGGGGGAGGCAAGTGGGCGCCTTACAAATAATCAAATTCACAAGGATCAAGCCCGTGAATGTGGAGGAAGAACTGTAGAAAACTTAGAAAACAGAGCAGATAAAAATTAATTGTTTTCAAACACTGCTGTCCTATTATCATTCAATACTATAAGGCTACATTTTTAGGGAAAAAGTGCAGAAATTCTGCAATGGGAGAGAAATCTAGGGCAACAGTTGTAATTTCAGCACACAGCTGACTATGGTTGTAAATCTGGAGGGAGGGGAGCCATAAGCTTTCATTTTTCAAGTTGCCTAGAAAATTCAGATAAAAAGCCCACAGACGGAGCAAAACCAGATCACTCATAGCTGTTCTTTCACACCAGGCCAAAAAATCTAATTAAAGAAGTGTCTCATTTCTGTTAAACATAAGCAAGTACGTGTTTCCCACTAACCCTGCTCTTTAAAGAATTCTGTCATTCCATCTCGGAAGTTTTTATTTTATTCTCCTGTTTCCCTTTGTCTTTGCATACGGACACTAGGGGGACAGGACGTTAAACCCTAAGATGCTGGCAATGAGCAGGGTGCTTGTGGGGGGGGGGCACGATGTTTTAAATTAAAATCCTTTGACGTTATCACACCACAGAGAACTAGAACAATTCCCAGAACTGAGCAGAGTGTTTAAAATGCAAGAGGATGATCATGAGAAACGGAAAGAAAGAAGAAAGAAAGAAAGAAAGAAAGAAAGAAAGAAAGAAAGAAAGAAAGAAAGAAAGAAGACTGTACAGACAGTGAAGTGATGCAAAGGTTGTTTTTTTTTAAGGTTATCAAGGTTCCTCTCTCCAACTTGCCAGTGAATAGAAATGGTATTGGCTATATTCCTCCTTTTCTGTACGTCGCATTCTCACAGAAACTAAAGAGGTCCCTGGTTTTGTTGATATTTAATGCGGCTTGTTTCAGTGTCCTTTGCCAATGCCAATCCTAGCATCCACAAGATCCATTCAACAAGAATGTAGTAATGAACAGGTCCGTTATTCACATGGTAAGTGATTTTTTTTTTTTAACAAATGAGAAGTTTTATGAAATAAATGTTTCTACTTGGTGGGAGCATGCACAACACTGCAAGATCAGCACCACAGACTCACAAAGCTGGAAGAAACACCAAGAGCTATGTAGGTCAAACTCTTGCCGCACAAGAATCTACAGCTACAGCATCCCCAAGAGATGGCTATCCAACCTCTGTTTAAAATGTTCTAGTAAAGGAGAGTCCACCAGGGGAGTCTGCTTCACTGTCGGAAGGGTTCCTTCCTAACATTTAGATTTCTTGTAATTTTTTCTTTTCTTTTCTCTTTCTTTCTTTCTTTCTTTCTTTCTTTCTTTCTTTCTTTCTTTCTATCTTTTTTTTTTGGTAATTTGAACCCATTGATTTGTATCTCAGGCCATTTCCGCACTACACTGTTATAGCGCTATTATTTCACTTCCAACATCCTATGGAATGAGGTTTTCAGTTCAGAGAGAGGCATTCAGAATTCTCAACCCAAGAGCTCTTTGGCCTCAGCAAACTACAAACCCCAGAATTCCACAGGATGTTGAAAGTGGAACAATAGCACTATAATAATGCAGTGTGGAAATGGCCTCAGTTCCCAGAGCAGCGGAGAACAAGCTTGCCCCATCTTCTACATGCCATCCCTTCAGACATTTAAAGATGGTTATCCTATCACCTCTCAATCTTCTCTTCTCCAGCTAAGCATACCAAGTTAAGAAACCTTCAGTTTCCTCCATTTTCTTAGCTCCAGTTAACATCACCAGTTAACCTGCCATGTATGGGGCAATTTGCTCAAGCTGACTGCCTTCCACTCCTCTCCTTCCGTGGCTCTTTATTTTACTATTTATACCCTGCTCTATATCTGAAGATCCCAGGGCAGCTTACAACGTAATCAGTTTTAAACATAAATGGTAATAGTTTCAGAAGATTAAAAAAATATATTAAATAGTTTATCAATTAAAACCCAGACTATTTAAAACCAGTTAAAGCAAATTTAAACAAGTAAACCATAAAACACGTGTGCCCTGGATAAAATCAGCTAGGTCTGAAGGTTTTAATAAAAAGCCCAAGTTTAGACTTGGTGCTAAAATGATCCCAACACTGGCAGCGATCGGGCCTTTAGGGGGAGGGAATTCCACAAGCGGGTTGCCACTGCAGAGAAGACTATTTCCTTCTTTTAACAAGGATTTCAGAGGATTTATTCAACTCAAAGAGAAAGTACTTTCTGGCAGCAGCATTCCAAAAGCATGGTTCTGTTCCTGACAGGTGACTGAGCTGGGCCATTTCCACACTAGACTATAGTGCAATTATTCCACTTCCAACATCCTATGGAATCCTGGGGTTTCCAGTTTAGGGAGGGGCCTTGAGCCCCCCTCCCCGTTAAACTGTAAACCCCAGGATTCCATAGGATGTTGAAAGTGGAATAATTGCACTATAACAATCCAGTGCGGACTCTCATTCACCCCTGCCTGGAAGAAGCCATGAGCTGAATGGAAAAATAGGTACAGTGGTCATGGAGACCTCGTGTACCTACAGAAGCGCTGTAAGGTCATTACAGCCGGATCTCTCTGGAGCACTGACTCTGCAGTGTACTTAGATGAACAGTTAATGCAGCTCTTACCACTTAGCGGGCACTTAAGGAAAATGGAAGCTGAGCTCCAGTCCTTCATCATTCTAGAGAGCACCTCACAAAGCCAAACAATCCAACAGAAACAGAGGGACTGATGAGATGTAGCTAAAGTTCTTTAGAATTGGTTTGTGTCTGCATAGAAGAGAGACTGTATTGTAGAGGAGGCTGAGAGAGGGTCTGTTAGCCTTGCTTGGGCATATGTCTGAATGGTGAAGAACAACACGCTGCGGATGAAATGCAGATATTTCAAATCAGAAAAGTGGGGCTCATGAAGAGCTCTTTAAAACTGGTCATAGATACAAGACTCCTTTCTCTGACTTGTTGAGAAGCACTCGTTCTTCTGTGCGATGTGACAGGAAAGCTTGAATAAAGCACGGCAGGGATGAAGGCCAACTCTAATGATTCAGCAAGTGGGTATTTTTTTTCCTAGAAAGGCTGGAAATACTTAACAACATTGTAACTGTGTTGATTTTTGCAAGGAATCAGCCTGATTCCTATTCTCCATTCACTCCCTCCCCAATTATAAAGATTTCAAGAAATAAAACCAGAAATTTCCTATTCATCTTTTCTTTGGTTATCAACTGGCCTTAAATCTTGTAAATCACCTTGGGAGCGAGGCATTAAACAATGGTGACATATAAATACTTTGAAAGTGACTATCACCCCCATTTTTTTAAGCAAAGATGGAGGGGAAAAAATGAAAAGCAACAACAATAAAATAAAGTTAAGTGAAATTTACTGATGTTTATTCATCAGGGGAAGGAATGCAACTCAGGGAACAGGATCATCCTATATACCGTAATCCCCCTGCCCCATATGTTCCCCAAATCTCCTCTGCGTGTGGCAGTCAGGGAACCCTCTGAAACAGATTGGGGGGCGGCACGGAGATGTTGAATGAATGAGAGGAAGAGGAAGTCCTGTTGTACCACCAGAAGTCTTTTTGCACATCACTCCACAAGCTCCATTTAACCTCAAATCTCAGAGTCAAATTAGAAGACAGAGACTGGTAATTAAATTCAAATCCCTTTAAAACTTTGAAAGTACCAGTGTTTGGCAGACTTGACCCAGACCACGATGCAGCACGCAGGAAAGACGGATTTAACATTTCCCTAACCAACATAGTTTTCCCAATAAAAATTTCAAACTCATATCACAGCTGGTATTTCCTGTCTTGGCGAAACCATAACTTACATATGTATGGGATTCGGATTCCCTACGTGATTCACAGCTATTCAAAAGAAGGGAGAGATATGATCTTTATCCTCTGAAAACTAAATTCTCATTTATTTTTAAAAAGACTGCACGGGGAACACTCCTCAAATGTTTTGATAAATCCTTAAAGCTTCACTTATCTTAACCTGCTATATTCTGCCCTAGGCAAATGTCATCTGGAGTACTGCATTCAGTTCCGAGCATTTCATTTTAGGATGGACATAGACAAGCTGGAGCAGGGTCAGAGGAGGACACAAGGATGATAAAAGGAATGGAGAACAAAACATACTAGGGAAGGCTGAAGGATCTGGGCATGTTCAGCCTGGTGAAAAGACTAAAGGGTGATATGACTGTACTCTTTAAGTATCTCCCAGAGAAGAGGAGCAGGTCTGTTCTCTGCTGCCCCAGAAGGCGGGACCAGGTCTAATGGTTTTAAGTCACCAGAAGGTAGGTTTTGATTGAACATTAGAAGGAAGTTCTTGACAATAAGAGTAATAAAATCAATTTCCTGGAAAGGTAGTGGAGTCTATAGGTTGCTGTGTGTTTTCCGGCTTTTGAGGCCATGTTCTATTAGTATTTTCTCCTGATGTTTCACCTGCATGTGTGGCTGGCATCTTCAGATGATAGGGACATATCCTCTGAGGACATATCCTCTGAAGATTCCAGCCACAGATGCAGGCGAAACGTCAGGAGAAAATACTAATAGAACGTGGCCTCAAAAGCTGGAAAACCCACAACAACCTATGAATTCTGGCTGTGAAAGCCTTCGACTTTACGTAGCAGAGTCTCATTCTCTGGACATCTCCAAAAAGAGACTAGGTAGCTACCTGCTCAGGATGGTTTAGGCAGAGATCCTTCACTGAGCAGGAGTGGCCCATGAGGTCCCTTCTACCTCTATGATTCTATGAATTAGATTGGAAGGGATTCTTCCTCTCCTTGGAATAGATCTACTGGAAATTAACATTCTGAAATTACAAAACTGTTCAAACAGAGGTAATATAATCACATGAATGGCATAAAAGTGTGTTTTAAAGGTTTCAGAAGTAACATAATCTTCTTATAGTGACAAAGCCAACTTCCCTGTTGTTGCCAATATATTCTTCCCCTTCAATGTTAGTGTCACTGTGTGCACTGGGAAATGAAGGGGAAGAGAGGCACTTTCTCTCTAAAGCATTTCAAGTAGGAAAGAGCCAAACTTCTTGGATAAAGATGTTTGTCTTCCAGAACCCAAAACCTCAATTAAAAAGAAGTTGAATTATGAGAATAATGAGTGTGTGTGTATGTGTGTTGAGTGCCTTCAGGCTGCTTCTGACTTATGGCAGCCCTCAGGCAAACCTATCAAAGGGTTTTCTTGGCAAGTTTTGTTCAGGGAGGGGTTGCCTTTGCCTTCCTCTGCGGACTATGGGTGGCTTGCCCAAGGTCACCCAGTGCGCCTCTCCAGGGCTGAGCAAGGGTTTGAATTCCAGCCTCCTCAAGTTCGACTCCCACACTCGAACCACTACGCCATGCTGATTCTCGCTGCTTAATGAATATTTATTTTATGTACCTATTTAAAGTATTTCTGTAGCACCTCCCAACTGACAAGAGCTCCTGAGGTGATGAACAAATTAAGAATCACAGAATCATAAAATCATAGAAATGTAGAGTTGGAAGAGACCACACGGGTCATCCAGTCCAACCCCTTGCCATGCAGGAACACCCTCAAAGCATTCCCGACAGATGGCCATCCAGCATCTGCTTAAAAACCTCCAAGGAAGGAGACTCCATTACACTCCGAGGCAGCATATTCCACTGCTGGACAGCCCTGACCGTCAGGAAGTTCTTCCTCAGGTTCAGGTGGAATCTCCTTCCTGCAGCTTGAATCCATTGCTCCTTGTCCTGGTCTCTGGAGAAGCAGAAAACAAGCCCTCTCCTTCCTCTACATGGCATCTCTTCAAATGTTTAAACTTGGCTTCTCTTCTGCAGACTAAACATACCCACCTCTCTAAGTCTATCCTCATAGGGCATGGCTTCCAGGCCCCTCACCATTTTGGTCGCCCTCCTCTGGACTTGCTCCAGCTTGACCAGGTCCTTCTTGAATTGGGGTGCCCAGAACTGGACACAGGATTCAAGATGAGGTCTAACCAAAGCAGAGTACAGTGCTACCAGTACCTCCCTCGATCTAGACGCCATACTCCTATTGATGCAGCCGAGAATTGTGTTGGCTTTCTTGGCTGCCGCATCACACTGCTGACTCACGTTCAGCTTGTGGTCTATGAAGACTCCTAGATCCCTTTCACACGTACTGCTATCCAACCACTTGTCCCCCATCCTATATTTCTGTATTCCATTTTTTCTACCTAAGTGTAGGACCTTACACTTCTCTCTGTTGCATTTCATTTTGTTAGCCTTGGCCCAGCTCTCCAATCTGTCCAGGTCATTTTGAATTTTGATCCTGTCCTCCGGCGTATTAGCAACCCCTCCCAATTTGGTGTCATCTGCAAGTTTGATGAGCATGCCCTCTATTCCTTCATCCAAGTCGTTGACAAAAGTCTTGAACAGCACTGGGCCCAGGACAGAACCCTGTGGCACCCTGCTAGTCACTTCTCTCCAGGATGAAAAGCAGCCATTCGTGATCACTCTTTGGGTTCGGTCGGTCAACCAATTACAAATCCAACTAACAGTAGCCCTGTCCAGCCCGCATTTTACTAGTTTCTTTGCAAGAATGTCATGGGGAACTTTGTCAAAGGCCTTACTGAAATCGACATATGCTACATCCACAGCATTCCCTTCATCTATCAAGCTAGTAACTCTATCATAAAAAGAGATAAGATAGTCTGGCATGACTTATTTTTGAGAAATCCATGTTGACATCTCGTGATTACCGCCTTGCTTTCTAAGTGATTAGAAACTGACTGCTTAACGATCTGCTCCAGGATCTTTCCGGGTACTGATGTCAGGTTGACTGGGCGATAATTATTTGGGTCCTCTTTTTTCCCTTCTTGAAGATGGGGACAACATTTGCTCTCTTCCAGTCTGCTGGAACTTCTCCTGTCCTCCAAGATTTCTCAAAGATTATAGCAAGCGGTTCCAAAATGACCTCTGCCAGCTCTTTTAATATCCTAGGATGCAATTCATCTGGCCCTGGAGACTTGAATTCATCCAGTGTGGCCAGGTATTCCTGTACCACCTCTCTACCTATTACGTGCCTCATTTCCCCTGCTTCCTCACCTGCTCCCCAACCGTCAGGTTGAGTGCTTGTATCCTTCTGGGAAAAAACTGAGACAAAGAAGGTGTTAAGTAGTTCTGCCTTTTCCCTTCCCCCTGTGAGTAATTCGCCATCTTCTCTGCGCAGCGACCCTATTGTCTCCTTCTTTTTCCTTTTGCTGCGGACGTATTTAAAAAAGCCCTTTTTATTGTTTTTAATGTCTCTGGCCAGCCTAAGTTTGTTCTGTGCTTTAGCCTTTCTGACCTCCTCCCTACATCTCCTGCCTACCTGCTTAAATTCTTTGGTGGTTTCCCCCTTCTTCCATTTCGTATACATGTGTCTCTTAACACTTTGCTCAGCTGAGAGTTCTTTGGTCAACCATTCTGGTTTCTTCAGATGCCTTCCATTTTTCCTCTTCATTGGCACAGTTTTAGACTGTGCCTTGGGTATCTCCCTTTAAGGAACTCCCATGCCTCCTGAACTCCTTTCCCTTTCACTATTCTTGACCACGGAATTCCAGCCAGCAGCTCCCTAAATTTACAGAAGTCCGCTTTTTTAAAATCTAAGATGAGTGTCTGGCTACCCTTATCTTCTCCTTCCCACTGAATGCCAAATTCCAATAGGGCATGGTCACTCCCCGCTAAAGATCCAACCACTTCTACCTCATTAACAAGGTCAGCCCTGTTGGTCAGGATCAGATCTAGAATATTTGATCCCCTTATGGCTGCTTCCACCTTCTGGACCATGAAGTTGTCTGCAAGACAAGCAAGAAACTTGCTGGACCTTGCTGTCTTGGCAGAGTTTGACTGCCAGCATATATCTGAGTAATTGAAATCTCCCATTATTACTGTATCTCTCCTCCTTGAATGTGCAGTCATTTGATTGAGGAAGGAGTCATCAAAGTCCTCAGCCTGGGTTGGAGGTCTGTAGCAAACCCCCACCAGAATATCCCTATTGTTTCTTGCTCCCTTAATTCTTACCCAAATGCTCTCGACTTGGCTTACTGGGTTTAAGTCAAGGATCTCTTCACAAGTGAAAACATCCTTGACATACAAGGCTACTCCTCCTCCTTTCTTGTTTGGTCTATTTTTATAAAATAGGCTATACCCCTCTATTCCTATATTCGAATCATGAGACTTATCCCACCAGGTCTCAGTGATGCCTATGAAATCGTATTTAAGACTAATTAAAACAATACACATTTTAAAAAACATTTAAAAAACACACTAGGATACTCTTTTAAAACTCCTAAAAGCAGTCTAAAAACAATCCTAGAATCCAGTTTTGAAACAGTTACAGCGCTTTCAAACTTTGAATGCTATGTGGAATAGCACTGTTTTGGCTGTCCACCAGAAGCTTAAAAGAGATGGGGCCAGACTTAACCTCCTCTGGTAGGAGCTCCACAGTGAGGTGTTGCTACAGAGAAAGCCCCGTTACATGTATTCCCCAACCTAATTTCACAAGGTGTTGGGACACACAACAGGGCCTCTTCTGAAGAACTCAAATTTCTGGCAGGCTCATATGAGAAGAAATAGTCTTCCAGATATCCAGGTCTTTTAAGGCCTCCCAGGTCAACACCAGCAACACGAATTGAGCTTGAGTTTGGAAGCAAACTAGAAGCCAGTGTAACTCTTGCAGGACTGGCTTTATATAGTCTCTAAAATGCATACCTGACAACAGTGTGGCTGCTACATTTTCCCACTAGCTGTAGCTTCCAAACACCTTTCTAGGGCAGCCCAACATAAAGCACATTATAGGAGACTAATACACCCACAGATTGCAACATGGAAACTCTAGACATGTTGAAAGTGCTTTACCCTCACCTCTTAGCACTACTGCCAGGGTTAGAATCAGCTCAAGAAAGTATATGCCTGCATTTTGGAAAAAGCGGCGCTTGGTGCTTAGGAGTGCAAAATGTTTATTTTAAAAATGAACCACCATCAGCATAAGTGTGTGTGTGTGTGTGTGTGCGTGTGGATAAGAGAGAGAGAGGCGGGGAGAGAGATCAAAGGAGAACTGGGTTTAAAATTAAAATCTGGTCCAGGTGCAGAATGGCCCTCTCGGTGGCTGAATTGTCGTAGCAATTCTGATGACAGCTGTGCTGTAAATGAAAGTTAATTATAATATCTGAGGCCTGTCATCTGCATTTCCGTCGTTTGAACTGGCAGGAGGAAAGGCCCCCACGTGTGGCCCACAGCTGAATCCTAAACAGTTCAAAAGGAAACCACGGCGCGATGTTAAACAAAAGCAGCTCCCCGCTCGCTGCTCCACCTCCGCTTGACTTCTGTCCTTCGGCAACTGTCCATGCTCGAGGGTCAAGCTAATGACATTGACTGGCAGGGGTCTGGCCGCACACGTGCACGCACGGGGGAGGTTTTTCTTCAGAGACCCAGGCCGTGCTGGATACGCAGCTGGCAATCCGAGCCACCTCCCGGATGCCGCCCTTCCTTGACACGGGCCTGTTAATGTGTCCTGGACGAAGGTCGACGGGGGACAACAGCAGGCGGGCACCCCCGGCGCACGCGACCCCTGACATGGAAGGCCTTTTCTCCTTCGTCCTCCTCCTCCCAAGGATGCAGCTGTTGGACCCGGCCCCTAGGTTGGCTGCTATGGCAACCAGACTGCAGCACATTCGAGGGGGTCACGTGAATGAGGATGAATGCGGTGCACAAGAAGAAGAAAAAAAAGCGGGGAGAAGCCAGCAAGGAGGAGGAGAAGAGAGGCTGAGAGGGAGATCACGTTTAGAATGAAACATTCCCACCAGAGGGAGGGAGTCCTTTTAAAAGTGCAATGCTGTTCGGTTTCTGGTTTTCAAAAATCTCCAACCTCAACTCTCCTCGTCTCTCACACAGCACCATATTAAAAATCTGGCAGTGGGGTTGAGGGTGCATTTCTCTCAGATGACTCTAGTTTAAAAAAAAAAGCTAAGGTGCGGTTTTGCTCACACTCCACGTGCATCTTTGACCCATTCTTTGAAAGAAGCAAGCTGCCAGCCTGCCTTCAGGAAATTGCTATACAGAAAGTTAATGATGTATGAACTCACTCAAATCCCAAGCGGGGGAAAACAAACCGATGAAACAGTTGTGGAAAAAAGGTGCACTCAAACACTGTACGGCACCAAGTTAGCACTCACACGTTCACAATTTATGTCAGCATTAGATTTTTTTTTAAACTGTCCATACAGGTTCTAACTTCTGCGATTTAGTGCTCAAGTAACAATGAAAGCAGTTACTTGCACATCGCAAATAATCTTTCCATCTTTGTTGCTCAAACTCAGATAAATTGCCTGTGAGCCTCACTGGTACAACAGCTGATTTGACATGGGAGTTCCAGAACTTGAGGTCTAGGAAGGAGACAACCCTGGAAGATGTGAAATACTAACAACAACAAAAAGTGTTCTTTTGAGCATGTGCAGAGTGAACCTCCCTCACCACTTTCCAGGGCAGAAAGAAGCAATTGTAGCCAAAGGACACAAATATGGTACCAGTATCAGCAACCTCTTAAAATAAAATGACGGGCCCGCAGAATGGAGGACACAATTCCAGGAATGTGAGCATGTGTGCACATAAAGGAGTGGGGCAAAATTATGGACAAATTTCTAGATTCCAGGAGGTTCTATGCCATGCTCTGTGTAGGCACAGACCTGTGTGTGGCATACAGGAACGGCCGTGAAGAAGCAATTTCATGAAATGGTTCTTCCTTAACTTTGCTTTGTTGATCTATTCCAGTGAGTCTTCAGCGTGTTTACTTACCAGTAAATCCCAGCTAGCTATATAGGCCTCACACCTGATTACATATGTGTAAGATTACAGTATTAACTTCTGCCTGCCCTGCCTTCCATATAAAATAGGGTATCCTGCTTACCATAGGCATAAAGCGCTTATATGCATGTGTCAGCATTTAGATCCCATGAATACCCACAGAGCACCTTCCAAAATTTACATATACAGTTCTGTGAATGCACACATTCTGCTTTGCCTTCTCCAGAAAAGTGTCATCTCCACCTTCTCACAACTGTACTGTTGTGCGATATCAATACAGCACTGCACACTGTAGCAATGCTATTCAACATGGTGGTCCACGGATTGATGCCAGACCGTGAACCATCAGCTGCCAGTCCCTGGAGAGTTTCCACGGCAGAAAGAAGCAATTGTAGCCAAAGGACACAAATATGGTACCAGTCCTTGGTACATGGGCCAGGGGAGGAATTGCTGGTCTCCCATAATAGATAGCTTGGGAAGCACTGTCCGTAGCACTTGGACTACATTTTGTCAGAAAATCCATTTAAGGAGCAGAAAGGAGATAAACAAAGAATGGAATGAAGTTTAGTTAGAAGAGCCCTTAAAGCTGGCTCCCATGTATGATAATGGGCTGGCAGATATCACCAGGAACACCTTAAGCAAGCACCTGTGGGGATTTGGATTCTTTCAGTGGGAGCCTAGCAAGGAGCTAGGGAGTAGGTTCCTCAGTCAGCCAGAGAGCGTGCCTGCGTTGGGAGGTTTAATTCTCAATGGATGCCTACTGAGAGGAGGAAGAGTAATTGAACCCTCCCGTAAGATCTGATCAGAGAGTGTAAGCCAGATTAGGGGGCTAGATCTTTGGTGGGAATTTAGCCAAAGGGCCGTTATGTGATGCTTGTGCCTTATATGAAAGTCTAAAGATATAACTGAACTGTTTCTGAGCAAGGAATTACCTGCCTAACTTGTTTACTGCACTAGCCTGTCTAGCTCTATGATTCCAGTTTCAACATCCTATGGAATCCTGGGTTTGCAGCTTCGGGAGGGGCACCCCCCCCCCGAAGCTGCAAACCCCAGGATTCCATAGGATGTTGAAACTGGAATCATAGCGCTAGAACAGGCTAGTGCGGAAATGAATTAAAAAGTGCACTGAGGACACGTATCAACCTTGACCAGCATTTGAAGTCAAACATTAGTATTTTATTCCTGTTGTTATCTTGATAAATGTTACAGTTTATCTTTATAAACACTGACTCAGCTGAGTTGTATGCAATATATAAAATAAAACAGAAAACACACTATCATAAAATTATTAAGTGGTTCTGAACGAACATGGAACACTTTTACACGAAGACGGTGTTATAAGAGGGGAGGTGGAACTGTGTGATAAAGGCAGGGTGTTTTATCAGACTGGGAACTGCCCCGTCAATCTGGGAGAAATAACAGCCTGTCACAGGGGTATATTAAAGTTTTTTTACAGAGCATGATAGAGATTCCCATAAAAACTCCTTAAAATTACAGATACCTGTTGGCAGAATGTAACCACTCCCAAAGTCCTTGCATCACAGATTCTACGGTAAATGCAGTTTTTTTACAAGACTTTTGCTGAGCCACGTCCCAGCACACAGCTTGCCCATACACTCCTTACCAAACAGCCAGGTATAAAAAGCAATTTGCAATGTTGCACTAGGAGGCTCTGGAAGAAGTCCATTGCCTACGTACTTGTGTAGCTTTGTTCCTCAAGATCCAGATAAATTGTCAGTATTCCTCCCCAGTCATTCCTTGGGGTACTCCTGCTGGAGAGGAGGGGATTCCATTGCACCCTGTCAGGCACACAACTTTCTAGCAACGTACATTTAAAAAAAAATGGAAAAGACTTTCTTGTTTTCTACTTCTTCCTAGCATACAGGTCCCAGATGGGTTTTGGCTTTCTGCTCATTTCTTCTGTTTGGATGCCATGTGATGGTTTGTTTTCTCAGATGTTACTGTTTAGAGCGTATAAACGCTTGCGAAGTATTTTTAAATCTGTGCTTGGTTAATGTTATAATTGATCTTTTTTTTAAAAAAAACACCTGTTATCTCATTTTTATTAATGTTTTGAAAAAAATATGCACAGTTTTTTGTCAAGTGGTCAAAAAATGGGTTTCCAGGAAGAATAACACAGAAGCATGCATTTTGCAGTTTGTCATCCACTACTTGAACATTTCACAGTGTTTTCAGGAAAATACTCTGCACAAATAGGGATGGGGGCTTTGTGCATGTGTGAAAATCATGGCTTTGTGCGGGGGCTACACCCCACATTTTTTACACAAAAAAACTTCTTCCAGGAATGCTTTTTTTTGTGCAAAATTGGTGGGTTTTCCCCAAAAAAGACTTTGTAGAAAAAGTGTGCATTCCTAGAAACAGTGATGCTTTGTGCGAAAAAGGCGTTTTTTTCCAAGAAAAAAAGACCCTCACAATTTTAATGCAAAATTCCCACATGTATTTTTGTGTACAATTATTTCCCAAAACACTTCAGGATGTGTGAAACACTTGGGGTTTTCCACAAAGGTCGGGAGAAACTGTGTGAATTTTTTGTCCTTGCATGCAAGGACCAAATAGTTAAAGATTTATATCCCTAACATTTACGCAAACATGTATCGCCAATGTAAAATGAAATACACTAAATGTAAGGGAAAAATGTAACTTACAAATCCTCATTCTTAGTACTGTCAATAAATCTTTATGTAGTCCCCCCACACACTTTTGAGCATTTTCTGATATTCCCTAACACCAAGACAGAGAAGAAAGCTCTATCTAACCACGCTGTAGACATGGCCCAAAGCCACCAGAGGGCAATGAAATGAACTAGGTTCTCCCTCAATCATAATTCTGAATTTCCACATCTTACAGCAGGCAAGTCAATTACAGCAGCTTTCCCCCCTTGCTATAATAAAAAGTCATTGAATAATGTGGATGTTTATTTGCTGTGGCAGTTGATACTTAACACCAATTTGCACATTTGGAAGAGATAATGACAAGTTTGAAAGGGGAGGGGGAATGGTCTCACAAGATATAATTAAACAATCGGAATGGTAAGGAATGATTACACCAACACAGAAACAGGGCAGGTGATGCCTAACACTTCCAGAGAGAAGCAAATGGGCCATTTAGCTTGGATTAGACGGAGCATCAACAGAAGAGTCAACTGTATTAATGCCATGGCAGACCCGAGCCAACTCTGCTCAGAGTGCATGGAGCAAAGGTCCAGAGCTATGAGTGAAATCCACAAAAAAATCCTGGCAGGAACACAACCACCACCTACACCAATGCCAACTAAGGCACTTGAGAGTCCTGGCTCATCCCAGGCATACCTTGGGTTGGGAGACTGAATGGCACAGATGCCAAATGCCACACACTTTCTGCTATCCTTCCTGAGACTGGAAAATATGTCACTCTGCCCGGAGCCCGCTGCAACTTGCAGTTCATCTTACAAGTGCCAGCAGCCATTGATGGGTGAAGCAAACAGATTCAAATAATAAAGAAGAAGATTCTGACTAAACATTACAAACAAATCTCTGGATGCTGAATACTGCTCAACAGTGGAACAGACCACTTTGCAGGACGGTGGAATCTGCTTTGCTGGAGAGTTCTAAACTAATGTCGGATAGCCACCTCTTGCTAAGGTCTGATCTGATCTGGATCTGGATGACATCTGAGGTCACTTCCAACTCCACAGTGCATGGTCCATGATTCTCTGCAGCATTTGGTCCAGCTGGGTCTGTCCATCCCAGCGATCCCTAAGCTTTGTCCAGGCCCGGAGGGCTCAGTAAGAGTAGAACTTTGCAGCACTTCACAGCATGCAATCTAAGCTCAACTGCTCAAGGTTTACCAAAGCAAATCTTCTGCCAAGGAGGGTAAAGGCAAGGTAAAGGCCAGTTGCAGCCAGCAGCAAAAACAATGAGGGTAAAGCCACTTGCTTGCTGAGACATTGACCCAGAAGCCTTTAAATGGGTCAGAGGCCATTCTGGCCTATAGTTCTTATACAGATGGACCCCTGAAGTTCTCAGTCTTGGCCAGAACTAGCCAGTGGCTCAGAAGCCTGGCCTCCTATCCAATGCCTTTCTTCTCCCAGCTTCAGTACCTGCTGAGGGACTGAGTCCACCAACAATGGTCTGGACACACTCATTCCCACTCCAGTTTCCTGAACATTTTCTTCCTCTATGAACAAAGGGACTGATTTTCTACTATGGGGGGTCACAGATAATTTCAAGGAGGGGTGTTGCCGCTTACCAAACTTAGCCTTCTATGATATTATATTGCCCCTGACAAATTCTAGGACCATTTCTGCCCTATACCATTATAGTGTTTTTATTCCACTTTCAACACCTTGCGGAATTCTGGGATTTGTAGTTTACTGAGTCCAAAGAGCTCCCTGGCTGAGAATTCTAAAGGCCCCTCCCTAAACTGCAAAGCCCAGGATTATTCCATAGGAGGTTGAAAGTGGAATTATACCACTATAACTGTAGTGCAGAAATGGCCTAGGACTTACGGCTGGCAAAAAGCTGTGGGGCAAATTTCATACTGTTTCTCACCAGATTCCCTTCTGGTAATCCTACAGGGACTTCCCCGGTGTGATAATGCGATGTGCCTTTGTTCTTAAGGCACTGCAGAAAATGTGGCCAGTGGTAAGGCGCAGAAAGGGCACCTATGAGTGGTGTCAGGAGTAATGGTGGTGGTTAGATTCTTAAAAAACGAACTAGTCTGTGTGACTGTGACTGACAGGTGTGTGGAAAGAGAGACGGGGAAGCAAAGGGTTGAGGAATGGCCGAACCCCTCACAGCTCAGGCTTCCGTCTGTGATTAGAAGGCCAATCCTTGCTGCTCTCGCGGTCACGTTTGACCTCGTATCAGTCAGTCACAGCCCAGTACTTCTCCATCCAAGTTGGCAGCCCAAAACAGACAGACAATGACAGGATTGCCAGCCTCAGTCTGAGCACACCAGGGGGGACCGCTAACACTGAACCGCAGCTTAAGTGGGAGCGAAGAGGAGAGTCAGGCCTGCCAGTTCAAAATTGGCGAGCTCAAGGTGCTCAGCCCTCCTGAGAACGCCACCGGCAGTCTCTGAAAAGCAATCCTATTGCCACAGTCCCATTTCCCATCCTCTCTGCCCTTTTGGTATTCAGGAGGGAAAACGCTTACAGGGTGGGGGAAAAGGGGGAGGAATTTTTTCAGCCTTAAACCCATCTCCAGAATTTAGAGCAAACAACCATACCTAAAACTTAATGAAATCAACAGTATAAGTTAGCTAGAACCACTTCCAGCCCTCTTGGGAGGAGGATGGGGGAAGAAACACAGCTTTCTTCAGACAAGGGTTCACAGTCCACAGTAGAGACAAAACTATGTGAAGACTGTGGAGTAGAAAGAAACCGTTAGGGAAAGGCAGAGTGGCAGGGCATATGCTTTGAATGCAGAAGACCCCAGGTTCAGATCCTGGTATCTCCAGTGAAAAGGGCTGCAGGGATCAGGTGATGGGAATTAACACCATCTGAGACCTTAAAGGGTCCACACCAGACAGGACAGACAACACCCAGCTAGAAAGAGAAACAGTTTATCTTGATTGATGCCAGTTTCCTATCTTTCTGACAGAGCTGGGAAAACTTATTCTTTTGGATTATAGCTCTCTGATCTACTCGTCAACATGGCCACTTGTGACTAAGGTCCAAAAAACCCCTTCTTAAACCATCAAATTAACATTAGATCCCTGAGCTAAACAGATTTTTTTAAATTTGGTGCTAAAAAGGAAACAAAGTCAAGACAACTGTGGGGCAGGACATTTAAAAGCTGAAGTGACACTAGAGGAGAGAGAACTGTGTGGAACATTGGTAACTGCATGGTGTATTCCTTCTACTGATGCTACTTCAAGAAGGGCCTTCTCTGACAATCTTAGCACATAGGCAGAATGATATGGAAGGAGATGCTTCCTCATGTATTTGGGCCCTAAGCTGCTTAGGACTTCGAAAATGATAGCCAGCACTTTGAACTGGGCTCAACAGCAAATAATAGTGCTTTAAGAAGTGTCACAATATGGCTCTAGTGAAGATGAACCAGAAAAAACTCTAACTGCAGCGTATCTGAACAGGCCAATGCTCCCAAACCATTTTCAAAGACATACCTTACAACACACAACAAATTAAGCAAATTTAACCAGGATGCTATCAGAGCATGAATCACTTTAGCAAAGCTGTCCTCATCCAAGAAAGGCAATACCTGGCAAAACAACCCAAAACTGGTAAGAGATGCACCCAACCATAAAGTCATCTGGGCTTCTAGAAGTAGCAACAAGCTTAGACCAAGAAATATCCCCAAGCTGCACACCTCCTTCTTCAGAGGGAGTGCAACATCAGCTTCCTAGACCTAGAAAATATAACCAAATCCACAGTCCACCATTTCCTTGTGATTTGATTTTAGATCATTGGCTCTCATCTATCCTTTTACCAATTTCAGACAGGAGTTCAACATCTCCAGAACCTCTTCTGATTCAGGGAACATCGACAAACAGAGCTAGAGAGTCACCTGCATACAGATGATAAGGTACCTCTGTAAGAAGATCATCGAATATGGGGCTGTTGTATCCACCTAAATAAAGAGTGATACACAAAGCACTGTCTGACAGTGATGAGAAGAAGGGACCCCTTACATGCAGATAGCTGGAGAGAGGTGGCTAGACCCTTTGCCAGATTAGACCTTCAGTTGAAGCACCCCCCTCCATCTGACTTAAAATGTGATCCCAGAATCCTCTACAGCTGCATAGTTCCTTAGGAGATGTTGAAGAGTATCTCTGGCAAGAAGATGGATATGGAAAGGACTCCCTGAAGGTAGGAATTTGAAACCCACTGGCTTCCTAGCTCTGTTATTTTTGTCCGTTACTGCCAAAGGCTTTCAGAGAAAGCATAATGCCAGCAAATTTAAATACATGTGGAAAAAAGAAACTGTCATGCAAATCCCAGTTGGTCCAACAGAGAGGGAGAGAGTAACATCAAGATGATGTTCACAGTTCTGGGTGACAGATTCTCACTTCTGTTATGAATGACACCATGAAAAGAAAGTATAGAAGGGCCACGAGGATGTTTGAGTTAAGTGCACCAAAGCTAATAGCAAGGCAGGAAACTAAACAGGCATGAGTCTCCAGGGAGCCTAGAAAACCTCACTTAAAACTCTGAGAAACTTTTCAGCAATGTTCAGGCTGATGGGAGGGGGAACCTCTAACCATGGCTTTTTTCAAAAGTTGGATGCTTGTGGGAAGGATGAGAGCACTCAATCGTACGGTCTTCTGAAACTTACCTTTTGGTACTCATCTCGAGACCTCAAGGCAGACTCCATCTGTTCAGGGGAGAATGTGTAGATGGCGGAGCGATACTGGGTGCCGACATCATTCCCTTGCCGCATCCCTAATAAGACAAAAAGACAGGAAGGGGTGGGTGGGTTAGATAGATGTCTGAATGCTCAGAGGGTGTAGAGAAAATCAGTCAATCCACCTAATTTTAGCACTTTCCTTCTATACGTTTAGAAAAGCAAGCCCTTTACATATTGTGCACCCACGGCTGACGTTTTTGTCAAGTGCCTTTCTCTCTTGCTTAAACAGACATGAATTGGGGAAAACTAAATGGATACTACGGTCTGGTGACATCACCAGCAGCCAAGTACAGCTGAAAGGCATTAAGGCAAATCAAGTGAGTGATTGCATTATGTGCCATGTTCTAATTTAGTGAAATCAAGAGGCTTCTAAAATATTTATTTGGCATCACAGAATCACTCAAAGAATCCAATTGTAAAGAGGCCTTTAAAAATCTCTCCGTCTAATGAATGGAGAGTGTTTATCTGAAGAGGTGGCTCTGCACCCTTACACAAGCTGGCAAGGTTTCCCTATAATCCTGATCTGCTTTAAATAAAATGAGGGCCTGGGGCTGGCTTGTGGAGACAAATGGCCAAGGTTCACTTGGTGTTTCGGCTGTAGGGGAAAGGGGCTGCAAGCAGAGAGAGGGAGGGCCACACTGAGAAAATCAAGTGAAGGCAAGGCTGCACATGTGAACATTATGATATTCTGTTGTGGAAAGGCCAAAACAGCTATGAAATCTGATGCCACTGTCCCACTTGACAACAGTAGTAAGAAGCAAAAGTTTTGGGGCACACAGGAATCCGACACTGGCCATGGTGTCCTTCCTGCTAACCCTAAAATTTCTCTGGTAGACATGCAGCAAGACACACATTGTTTATTTGTTAATACCATGTCTAGATACAATACTCCAACAATATTTATTTAATTGTTAAAATATTTACATTCCACCATATAAAATGGAATCTCACGACAATATGCATTAAAACTAATTTAACTTATTTTTTTTAAAAAAAATTAAACAGTAAAAAGTTCAACAAACTAAGAGCATACTTGGCAGTCAGGGTGGTGTAGCAGTTTGAGTGTTGGTCTAGGAATCTGGGAATCCCGGCCTGAAATCCCTTCTTGGACATGAAAACTCACTGGCTGACACTGGGCAAATCTCCCTCTCTCAGCCTCAAAGGAAGGTCATGGTAAACCCCTTATGAACATATCTTGCCGGAAAACCCTGTGATAGGCTGATCTTAGGGTTGCTATTTGGCAGAAATGACTTGAGGGCATGTATCCACAAAACAAACATGTTAAACAATTTAACAAGTTAAAACAAGGCAGTTTAAATCTGCAGAGAACAGTTTTGACACCATTTAAAAACTAAAACTGGCCACCAATAGAAAGAGTTTGCAGGAGGGGGCATCAAATGGTATGGAATAATGGCAGAAGCTGTTACGATAAAGCAAGCCTCACAGGTGGCATAAGAGACAGATTCTGCCTCCCCTAAACAAGACATTCCATGCACTGCTCTGGTTATGCTGGTTTCTGGTCTGCACCGTTGGTGTGCTGGATTGGCACGGCAACCTGTAGCTTCTCACAAAATTGAAAGATCCACTGCCAAAAGCCAACAGAGAGAGAGATGGACTTTCTCCTGAGTTGCAGGGTGAAACCAGGGAGCCAGAGGGTCCAATAATATCCCACACATTTTTGGACCACACGTGATGCACAGTTCACATGAAAGTGTTCAGTTTATTGATGAAGAAACATAATTTAACAAAAAAAAATCCCTTATATTTTTAAACAAGCTCGTCTTGTAACTATTAACTGATGAAACCCACTTAACCCAATAAAGGCAAGAAATTCAATTTAGGAAACCACAGCACAGGATGAGTGATCCAAATAATTCTTTCTTCCATGAGAAGGGGTCTTAGCAGAGGAAGAACTGTGTGGCTGGATGTGACATCTTATAATTCCATGGTGTCACCTGTGTATTTTGTTGTTGCTGTCGTGTGCCCTCAAGTCAGTTCCAACTTATGGTATCACAGAGATTTCTTAACAAGCTTTGTTCAGAGGAGGGCTGTCTTTGCCTTCTTCTGAGGCTGAGAGAGTGTAGCTTGCCTCAGGTCACCCAGCAGATTCCCATGGCTGAGTGGAGATTTGAACACCGCTCTCCAGAGCCATAGTTCAATGCTCAAAGGGCTACACCCCAGTCCCTCTCCCATGTTTTCCCTCCATCCTTTACCTCAGAGATGCCTTTAAACAATTCATTCTCAGCAACCTTAGACTTCTCTCATGCAACAAATAAAATTATAAGATTACAGGGAGGATCACACAAAGAAATTTAAAAAGGAGAAAGTTGCATTAACTTAAATTTATCACCCCGTTGAGATCCAGTATTTCGCAGTGGTGTGTCTGTTGACCTGAATAATTCATATAGCCCATGCTCATGGTGCGTATGAGCTTTTTTCCCTCCCACTAGGAAGGAGTAATGAGCAGGTTCTATTCCGCTGTAGTGTATACACTACAATGGCATTTGGAGAGTCACATGTGTACCATTCCTACTGTCCTCCCCACAGGAGACAGGAACCTAATGGAACCATTTTCAGCCTCTTCACTCACAAAGGATTCCAGTGATAATGGAGGCAAATTACTACGATCCGAAGCTCTCCTTGGTATGATGCAGCGGAACTGTGAAGGGCAGGTCATAGCATAGTTTTCCTTTGGTAGTAAAAACGTATCTCTGATTTACTGTTTTCTACAGCTGTTACTTGCTTCCTGATATACTGATCAATCATTTTCTTCCCCCCACTCATCAATATCTGTTGAGTTAGGGCTAATAAAAGTTCCTTCCTGCAGCTCATCATATGATTATTTAGCCAAAGTCATTTGTATCCCATCACTCGGGCTTGATCTCATCACTCACTGCAATGATTCGGTGAACAGAGCTTAAGAGTTGCCAAGAGAAGAGAAGGTCATCATATGTTAATAAGCTGGCATTACGGCCAGCCCACTTGTTTGGCAAATGGAGTACAGGCACAATAACCCTACAGAAGAGATTCAGGAGCTAAGTACTCAGTTGCAGTTCTTCTCCAGCCCTGGTTGAGGAACTCAGCTAGGAAAAAAGAGGTGTAGTGGAGGCTGATGGCTTCATCAGTGGGAGAGCAAATCCATGTTGGGTTTTGGTCTGAATTTTAAAGAAGTTATCCAAGATATTAAACTCTATCCCCCCAAAACAGATTTAGCATCTTGGATACCTCATTTAATGTTTAATGGTGTAAATTCTGCGGGTTTAAGTGTAGTTTCCCGGAACATTAACCGCTTTTAGAGAAAGATGGAGACTGAATCTGTCAGAGGTAGTCTCCTTCAATAGATTTATACAGAGAAAGTCATTATATCTCCAGCATGCCTCAGTAAGACTTATCAAAAGTAAAAAGTGAGCAAACTTAATTGAAGTTATGAAGTTATATGATCAGTACAGGTATAGGATGGGCGATACATGGCCCAGCAATACTATATGTGAAAAGGGGCTTGGGATTATTTTTGATCTTAAGTTGAATATGAGTCAGCAATGTTACCCCACAAGGTGGGTGACTCAGAATTATTAGCACAAAAAGGGAGGCCTGCAAGAGTGGGGTAACCTTACAGGATCTTTCAACCTATGTAAACCGGTACTAGTGCAGGAACACCAGTTGGGAAATTAAAAGAATGTTTTATTGGGGAAAATCACAAACACACCAAGATTCAAGTAGTCTCACAACAACACAAGGCTAACTAAAGGAAAGGAGGAGAAAACTGGATAGTAAGGAGTTAGGATGAAGTGAGCTATATTTACCTATCCTGCAGAGAAAAAATGAAGCAATGTGGCTCAGACTAACAGTCCGTGGGTAGCACAAAAACACGAATCTGAGCGGCAGAGTAATGATGTATGTCCAGTGTACTACATCCAATGTGCTACCAGTTGCCAGGCTGAGAGCCAAGGTCTAAATACTCTTTTCCTGCCCTGAAGGGGAAGGTGTTAACGCTCTCTGGCAGAATAAACAATGGGGTCCAGAATGGGCTAATGGTCTTTGCACTACGTGACAAATCACTGATGGGAATTGTGATAGCTTCTTGATGGCTGGGCAGGGGAGGAAATAGAGAAGATTTCAGTGGGAAGGTTGAGGACAATCAATTGCTCTACTGAGACGGTTTTGGGTGCTATTGTCTTTGAAGTCGTTGCGGGGATTATTGCAAACTCATTAGCATCAGAGTTTCCCAACTGATCCCTTGACCTGGCCATCTGACCTACTTTCATACATGTTCAGCTAGTAATCTTTGCCAGTATGGCTTTTCAGCTGTAACACTGTATGATTTACATGTTATGCCAATTAAATGATATTTGCCAATTCACATCATGGAGTGGGGGGTGTACAGCATGCTAACAGCACTGTGCTGCTGCAGTAAGGAAGATGAATACTATCTTCGGCTATCTTAACAGAACCACAGTTTCCAAGCTGAGGGAAGTAATACTCCTACTATATTCTGTGCTGATCAGGCCTCATCTGGAATACCGCATTCAGTTCTGGGTGCCCCATTTTTAAGGATAAAAAGAAGATGAAGCACATACAGAGAAGGGCAACAAGGATGATATGAGGTATGGAGAACAAAACATAGAGGAGAAAAGGTTGAAGGAGCTGGGCATGTTCCGCTTGACAAAGAGAAGACTGAGGGGTGACATGACTGCATACTTTAAATACCCCAAGGGCTGCCATGAAGAGGAGGATGCAAGGTTGATCTCTGCTGCCTCAGAGGGCAGGACCAGGTACAATGGTTTGAAGCTTACAGGAGAGTAGATTTTGATTTAACGTTGGAGGGAATGTCTTAACAATGAGGGCAGTTCGGCAACGGAAACAAATGCATAGAGAGGTGGTGGGAATCTCCTTCTGTGGACATCTTTAAATAGAGGCTGGACAGCTACCTGCTGGGGATGCTTTAGCTGGAGCTCCTACACTGAGAAGGGGACTGGATTTGATGGTCTATGAGGCCCCTTCCAACTCTGGCCCTTTTCGCACCTTGCCTGGTGCCGCTGGCATTGCACGGGGATTGCACGAAAAGTTTCCTCCAGGAGGGAATCATGTCCTCTGCACTTCCCTCCGCACCAGCTCCGTGCTGGACGGAAGGAAGCACGATAGCTCCGCCCCTTCCTTCCGCAGTACAGCCGGCTACTTTCCCAGGCTGCGCTGGGGGAGGAAGTGTGAGGGCCACACTTCCTAATGTTCCAAACGCAAAGTAAGTTCAGGAGAGATGCGGGAGGAATGCGCAAATTGTGCATCATTTTCAGCAAAGAGCCAAAAAGGATATACTGTGCGATTGCCATGTGACTGCTACAGGAGCAACGCGCAATCGCAAGGATGCCTTGTGGAGCCGTCCTCGCGATCCATCGCTCCCGTGGGAAATGGCGTGCGAAAAGGGCCTCTGTGATTCTATGATTCTGCCACCCATAGTTGAGGAAAAGGAAAAGTTGAGAGACAGCATGAAGTATGGTTAGAGGAATAAAGGAAGCCCTGCACTGTCTAACCAGCATCATTGCTACGAAAGCAAAAGAAGGAGGCAGAGTCATATAGGGACTGCTTGAGGGGGGCAATGTTTGCAACAGAGTCATTGTCTTGCTAGCAAATGGGAGCCAAAAGCCAGCCACTGAAGAGAGGAGATGTTCACCATATTGTGATCGCATTAATCTTTATTCTCTGACATACAGTAGAAGTCTTGAGCTACAGCATTAGACTAGGACTATGGGAGATCAGGATTGGAATTCTTGTTTAGCCATGGATCCCACTGGGGCCATTTCCACACCAGACTGTTGTAGTGCTATTACTCAGCTTTCAACATCCTATGGAATCCTGGGGTTTGCAATTTAGGGAGGGGCCTTTGAGACCCAGGATTCCATAGGATGTTGAAAGCGGAATAATAGCACTATAACAGCCTAGTGTGGAAATGGCCTGGGTGAGCCTGGGCAGGTTACACTCTCTCAAAGGGAAACACTCTCTCAATAAATCTTGCTGAGAAAATCCCATGACAGGTTTGCCTTAGAGGTGCCATAAGTCAGAAACAACTTGAAGGCACATAGCAACAACAAAGAGAGACAGCAATTACTCTGTACAGTGAAAACAGCAAATGGAACAAAAGCCAGAAAAGGGCTGGCGACTGATTGTAGAGACTCAGGAAACAAAATGAAACGTCCTTCACTGGTCAGGCTGTTCAAATGGTTAGTGTAAGTAACTTATTTGCAAAACTGATTCTTAGGGTTTCATCTACCAAAACAACCCGAATCACATCATTTATAGGTAACCAACCTATTTGTGAACAGAATTAGATGACAGTGGCATTTATATTAACACCGTCTCTGTGCCAAGGAACCCTCAGATTCTTCATAACAAGGTGTTAATATCCCAAGCTAAGAACTATCTCTGCTCTCCAGATGTTGGCAGGACTAATTTCCACATTGGAATAATTAGAAGTCTCAACTTTTTTCTTTTTTTTTTTGGCGGCTGCTACAAAAGAATGTACAGAACTGCTTCCCAGATGATTAAGAATATCTTATAATAATGGGAAAGATTAATCAAAATGCTGGATTTAAGACCGCTACTTCTCTTTTATAAAGTATCAATTATCAGAACGATCCACTCTCTTACACCGTTGCTTAACAACCTTTTCAGAAGAGTAACAGATGATTAATGTGTTATGGCTACCAGCCTCCTTTCCACAGAGATCTGCAGGCCCAGTTCACATATTACTTTTCATGTGGTAAAGCCACCACAAGGTGATTTTAGTACAAAAGTCTAACATCTTTCACAGCTTGCCTGTATGTGCCGCCAGGCAGTGGACACTGATATTCACCACCAAGGGCTCAAAAGCTAATTTGTGAATGACATATCCTACATGCATAGGATCCCAACCATTTTGTGTAGCTTGCATTTTCAGGAGGACTGTAAATGTGCCTGAATAAGACGTGTTATGTTGCAACTTTTTGCATGCAGGATACCACCTCCTTTCTCCCTTACTCTGTCTGCCGAGGATAACGTGAAAGGCACGTTTGACACTAAACTCACTGATCTATGTAACGCCTCTTTTTCACAGACAGCCATTTTTCCAAGTGGCTATCGGGCTGCAGGCACCCATTCTGCTTTCCAAATGAAAGGATCAAGTCGCTCATGGTCTGGAACCAAAAAAAAAAAAAAAGCAACACGTTAAAGCAGGAGTTTTTAAAAGCAGCTTTTCTGAGATGAAGTTGGGGCTTGAAGTTAGGAGGGGGAGTGTATCCAGTCAGGACTTTGGACCTGGATGGATCCTGGCTAGAGCTCACCACTCAGTTCAGTTTGACTGTTCCATGCCAGGTTAGATGAGAGAAAAAGTTCTGTTGGGCCCAGGAAGAGATGCACAATATAGGAGGGAGGGATAAAGTAGTTGTGATGGAGCCTGGGGGTGTGGCTAGCCTGAGCGGCAGGGCAGCCCCACCAACAGGTTGCCATGTAACCAAAGTGGCTCTGTCTAAGAGAGAAACCTCACCCATTTGTGAGAGGGAAGGGCTGAGGTTGGAGAGGAGGTCCATATATATAAGACACAGTGGCTTGGATTTTAGAGATTCCTTCTGTGAGATTTCCAGAGAGACAGAAAGTTTTAAGTTACAGTTTTTCAGTTAGCCAGCAGAATTGTTGGAATAAGCGTGGTTGTCTTCTCGGAGGTCTACAGAGAGACAGAGGAGAAACCAAACCATTTTTGATTTGGGTCAGAAGGTGTGACCCAGATTTGGAAATTAAGCTTTTGAGCAATAGAGAAGCCAAAGGCCTGTGTGTACGTATGATAGTTTTGTGCCTGTACATTGAATGGAGCCATAAGAAACTGGTGAAATACCTTCTGAAGTTCTGTATTGCTTGGAATGACTTATGGCACCCAATACCTTTTCTCTATTTGTTTTTAATAAAGGATACATTATATTTTTATAAATTCTGACTCAGTAGAGTACTTTTCATTAGTTCTAATCAATTACTAACATACTACCACAGATCGGTAAATCATTCTGAATAACAACTGTGAGACTTATCCTTTATACCAGTGGTTCTCAACCTGTGGGTCCCCAGATGTTTTGGACTTCAGCTCCCAGAAGCCCTGAGCATTGACTATAGTGGCTGGGGCTTCTGGGAGCTGAAGTCCACAAACATCTGGGGACCCACAGGTTGAGAACCACTGCTTTATACACTAAGGAGGTGGTTTTAAAGGGGAAAGCAAGGTTGTATAACTGGGGCCAGGGTGCTTTAGCAGACTGGGAAGGAAGCACTGCTCCCATCTGTGAGAATAGCTATGCAAGAAAAGTAACAGGATTACAACTAAACGCTAATAACTAATTACAACTATGGCCACTTCCACCCTACACTGTTAGAGTGCTTTTACGTTGAAAGTGGTTTCAACCTCCTTTGGAATCCTGGGGTTTGCAGTTTAGGGAGGGACCTTTAGAATTCTCAGCCAGAGAGCTCTTTGGCCCCAGGAAACTACAAACCCCAGAATTCCACAGGATATTGAAAGTGGAACAATAGCATTATAACAGTGTAGTGTGGAAATTGCCTAAAAGCATGAGTTGAAAGAGGTTCCATAAAAACTAAATTATGGAAGTTATCTGTGCTTTTTTTAAAAAAAGGTAATGTGCAAGTTATTCAGTCAATTATAGGTGGAGCTGACTACCTACACAGATCAGTGGGTAGGAATGCCAGTAGGTGCTTTCAATGGAGGAGCGTAGCTCAGTGGTTGAGGGGCTTCATTTCATGCAGAACGCCCTGGGCTGAATCACTGGCATGAGAACCTGGAGAGCTGTAGCTAGATAACAGTCAATGCTGGGCTAAGTGGACAAACAGCCTTCCGCTTCCTCCCTTACTTGAGAGGAGAGGCTGGGGAAGATATCTTTCTGCTCTCTCCTATAACTGTGTAGCAATAATTGAGCTCTGGCCTCAGTGTGACAGCCAAGGCTGGCAAGAAAGCGAGGAAGTTTGCAGGGCCTCATTACTGGCCGCCAGGGCCTCTTTTCACGCAGATAAATGTGCGCTGCCACAGTACAATGGCCAATTCTCCTACACTCGGAAGGAAAGGCAGATGCCTCTTTCACTGTGGAACTGGCCAGCTCTGTACAGATTGAAATTGTTATCAAAGTATTTTAGAGAACTTTAGTTCTAAGTGGCTGGGATTTCTTTTCTTCCAAAGTTGCTGCCTGTTCACTGTGAGCATCTCAAATGTCACTGCTCTGGGTAGTGTTTCTGTTGCTGGGATATTTCAGATGCAAAACCTCTCCAGTTTGGAGCTTTGCATATATCACAGGAGGGTGAGGCTCAGTGGCAGATCAACTGCTATGCCTTCAGAAGTCTGCAGGTTCAGTGTCTAATGTCTCCTGACAGAGTACAAATAACAGCTGTCTGGACATATGGATGGCCAATGCTGCCCACTAATCTTAAGAACACCTAGGTATGTGAACCAACGGTCTGAATCAGTTTAAAGCAGCTGCCTCTATAACCAAGAGTGTCAACTCAGCTGTGCCAATTATTAAGTTGTGAGAACTTTGGAGAATTTTTTTAACCTGATGAAAGCTTCCCAACACAGAGACAGACACAGAGAGAGAAAGAATGAGAGGCAGAGAGAGAGAGATGCTTATAGGCTTTTTTCACAGGATGTTGTTATCTGCAATGCAGACAGGAAAAGGATGGGAGGATGACGACGGTTATGCATGACATTGTCCTGGTCCTATCCTTCTCACGTCCCCAGGCTGTGCAATCATGGAGTAAATCACTGACAGGTTTTTCCCGTCAATGACTCGTGATCGCACCACCATCCAGCATTTGCCGGGTGTGTGGAGGTCCAGAAGCGCAATGGCTGCACTTCCTGCCCCAGTGCAGCCTGTGAAAGTACCCAATTGCACTGCAGCAGGAAAGAGCGAGGCCATCACACTTCCTGGATCACGGAGGCAGCCAGTGTGGAGGGAAGCACTTGTCTTGCTCCCCTCCTGGCAGAGCTGCTGCCGGGATTGCCATTGGGTGCCGCTGGGAATAGATAAGGTGCAAAAAGGGCTCTAGATTCAGCATGCAAGCACTCATCTAGCAGCCAGTTGCACAAACAGTAGAGAAAGGAGGTTTCTACAGTTCTCTGCCCTAGTGGCTCCAGAAAAGCTTTTTTCTAACTTTCATCTAGCCAGTGTTTCTTTACAAAAAGCCTCTGGTACCTTTGTTGAGAATTTATCAAGGTTCTGGAGGAAGAATGCTTGCAAATTTGTGAAAGCCAATGCAGTGTATATAAAGATCCCACCCTTCCCCATTTTTTTTTAAATATCAAAAGGAAGTAATGGCTTAGAGCAGAATGCATAATGGTGGCTTAGGCCTGCTTTCCTATTTTGTATGGGTACAGCTGTTCCTCTTCTCTTCTAAGTAGACACATCTGCTCATTAGAAAAACAATGTCAGTGCTACTGTCTAATTCTAATTATTTGCAGATGATAGATTCCTTGCGCAGCATCCATAAAAGGCTCAGCCTTTCCCATCCAGTGACAAACAAACAGGCCCTTTCAGGGAAGTGGGATAAGCAGAAGTAAAGAGCAAATACATGTGGAAACATGTGCATGTGAATGGGGCAGCTTGGTCTCCGAGAAGAGAAATTGGAAATTCCTTGATTCCTTCCTGCTTGCCTAAAGTCACACAGAATTCACATCCAAGATAAACTGGTTCCATGAGCTTGGCTTGGACTCCATCAGGGCCTGGTTATCTGTTGCTCTAACTTCTTATCACAGCTGCTAGTACGAGATTATGGGGCTGAAAAGGCCTTCCTAAGGCAACCAAAAAACTGGGAGGCTCCTATTATAAGGGAAGTGTGAAGCCCTGCACTGAGAAGGTAAGAGACAGGGGGGAAAGCTGCATCCTCTGTTAGGAAGAAGAATCAAATACCACCCTCTTTTGCCATGTGCCCTGCAAGAAAGATGCCAAGCCCAGCTGCTGCCTCTTACAATGCTAACTAAAAAGGCATGATGGGGGAGGAGCAGTAAGAAGGAAAGCCATACTGAGGACAGGAGCAGGGTTGGGCAAGCTCGCCGTGGAGCAAAAGGACAGGAGAGTATGATGAAAGAAGAGAGGGCACTTTGTTGAAGGACGGCATTGGGTTTTGTTGAAACCAAGAGGCACCTCCTAAGTCCCAAGCTCGCCTTCTCTGCTACTAGATGATAAGACATGGCAACATGGGACCCGACCAGAACCCTTCTCTCCCAGTAAAAGCAAACTGAAGTACACCAAATTCTAGTTAGCTGTATGGAGTTTAGAGGTGGACACCTCTGAATAACAGCTGTGGGTCCCAAAATGGAGAAGACTGCTGTCTTCTAATCTTGCTCATGACCTTTCTGGACGTTATCTGGCTGGATGCCGGACCAAACAGAACTTCAGTCTAATCTAGCAGGACTCCATATAAAAGTCTTCTGTCACTCTCACACTGAGTTCTCTGTAGAACAATTATTTACTATGAGTGGAAGCAACTGAGAATCCATCTTCACTTTTACAAGGCACAACCAGCTTTTAATCTGGCATGACCCAACCAGTATCATAAGTGACGCTTTCAGAGCATTCTATCAGTAAATAATCACTGGGTAGAATTGTTAATTATTAAATTTATTTAGACATTTTCATACTGTTCTTTATCCCACATGGATCATAGATCAGCATACAAGAAAAAATTGTAAATTACCTACACAATAATGCAGCAACAACAATAATCATCTCCTTTGCGGTTGAATAATGCCCTCACACAGAGAAGAACATTTTTAAACAAACTTCAACAGAAAACCTTGACAACCAGCAAGCTGTTGTGGGAAGAGGCTAAAACAGTCTCATGCTCTCTCTGAAAACATGCCTTTATTTCTGTTTAGGGATAGTGGCAAAAATTCCTGATATCGTCATTCTAATATGAATCCACCTAATTTGTACTTTCTGAAGTGGAATTTAGGAACTGCATTCCAAACTGGACTGCAACTATCATTCAGTTTTCACAATTCTCTGAATTTGCACTGTGGGTCTTCCACTCAAATGTATAATCACAACTGCATACAGACCTGCCCATTTTGTGAACCTGTGTTTTCACAGAATGTGTATATTCAGGGAAACTACATACATAAAGGATATACAGATTTTCAGACGCATGAAAATACACACACACCTCTGTGCAGACTCTTATTAAAAACTGCAAATGGATGCAGACGTGAGACAAGAAAACCCCTGCACTTGGAAATGAACAAATGTTCTGGAAAGCAAGATGTCTGTCTACCTCTAATCCTGTTACAGAAAGCCAAAGTGATGCAGTAATCTGAGCACTGAATTACAGCCCTGGAGACCAGGGTTTGAATTCCTGCTCCGTCATGAAAAGCCATTTGGTGGTCCTGGGCAAGTCACATTCTCCCAGGCTCAGAGGCAGGCAAAGGCACCCCCCCACACACATCTTACCAAGGAAACCCCGTGATAGGTTCACCTTACCAGCACTGTAAGTCAGAAATGAGCTGAAGATATGCAACAGCAAAATTTTCAGCCTGCAGAGGCTGCCAAGGAAGATACACTAAACCAAGGCATCAGCTAAGATAATTTGCTGGCACAATGCTACTAATAGCATCCAAGCCTCATGCCTTCAGATCTTTCACTCATCTTCTCTCACCATAAAAAGATACCTGCAGCAATTCTGAGAAGATGAAACAAAAACACCAAACGCACAGAGGATAAAGGCTCCATGCCTGAGTGAAATTATCAACTGGGAAGCCGCAGAGAAAGAGGCCTTTAATTTGAAAGACAAAAGAGAGCATTGAGGAAGAAAACTGTAATAATCAAGGATGAGAGGAATATCTATTGTCTTGTGTTGTTCTCCGTGGGAATTTTCACAGCACAGATATCTATGGGAGGTGGAAAAAAGCTGGCATTGTGAGCACTGAGCTCCTCGTTTCTCCCCAACCCATCAATAAATGCCGGCAATCATACTCTCTCGAGTTGTGGTGCGATTTCAAGGTTCATCTCTTCTGAGCAGCTCGAACACTAATTATCCCAGCTGTAATTAGTAAGATAATTAAATACTGGCTCACTTATCACTCTACCTTGTGTCGGGTCATGATTCTCCCAGAAGACCTTGAGCAGTTTCTCAAAGCTGATGGTTTCTGGCTGAAATACCACTCGCACAACTTCAGTATGGCCAGTCCTCCCTTTAATGAAACAATAACAATGGTTAAAGAAGACAGAAGAGGAGAATCATCAAAGCCACACCAAAGAATGGAATACTCTCTTGCTAACAAATTGAAATGCTCACATAATTCCCTGAAGAGATAGGCTTTCAAAGTGGCTTTGCATCCTGCATCACGCTAATCTCTTAAGTGGCATGAGGAAGAGTGCTCACAGTGCAAGTGTTGGGCAATCTTCTAGCAGAGACATGATGCTGTAACAGTGCTGCCCAACCCAAATGTGCTGGACTACAACTTTACCCCAATTAGCTTGGGATGCTGAGAGCTGCATTCAAACACATCAGCAGGATGCCAGGTTGATGAAGTCTATCCTACAGGCTCACAAGTCGCATTCGAGGAGACTTACTGTTGGTACAAGAGGAAAACTGCATCAGTTTTTTTGATTCACAGAAGAGGCCAAAAGGACTATCCAATGCAACTCCATTCTGCCATATAGGAATACACAATCAAAACATTCCCAACAGATGGCCATCCAACCTCCGTTTAAAAACCTCCAAAGGAGATTCCACCACATTCCATGAGGCAGCGTATTCCTGCCAAACTGCTCTTACCTTCAGGAATGTCTTCCTAATGTTTAGCTAGAATCTGTTTTCCTGCAATTTGAAGTCATTCCTACATGCCCTAGTCTCTGGAGCAACAGAAAAGAAGCTTGCTCCATCCTCCATATGACGACCTTTCAAATATCTAAACATGGCTATCACATCAAGCTTCTCTTTTCCATGTTAAACATGCCTAGCTAAATGAGCAATTCCTTATAGGGTATGGTTTCCAGGCCTTTTACCATTGAGGTCAGCGTCCTCTGGACACGTTCCCACTTGTTGATCTCCTTCTTGAATTGTGGTGCCCAGAACTAGACACAATATTCCAGGTTGGATCTGACCAAAGCAGAATAGATTGGTACCATCACCTCCCTTGACCTAGACACTACTCCTACTGATAGAACCTAGAATTGTATTGGGTTTTTTAGCTGCCGCATCACACTGCTGACTCATGTTCGGCTTGTGGTCCACTAAGGCTCCTGTGCATTTCATTCTTTCTTCCCAAGTGTAGTACCCTACATTTGTCCCTGTTGAAATTCTTTTTGTTAGTTTTGGCCCAGCTCTCTAATCTGTCAAGGTCATTTTGAATTCTGATCCTGTCCTCTGGGGTGTTAGCTACCCCTTTTAATTTGGTGTCATCTGCAAATTTGATAAGAAAACCCTCTATTCCCTCATCCAGGTCACTGATAAAGATGTTGAAAAGCGCTGTTGAACAGGACATGGCACCCCACTAGTCACTTCTCTCCAGGATGAAGAGAAGCCACTGCATTTTGTTGGTTAAGCAATTACAAATCCACTTAACAGTAGCAATGTCTAGCCTAGTTTTTATTAGCTTGTTTGCAAGAATATCATGGAGGACCATGGAGCAATGGATTCAAGCGGCAGGAAAGGAGATTCCACCTGAACCTCAGGAAGAACTTCCTGACAGCCAGAGCTGTCCGGCAGTGGAATTTGGTGCTGCCTCAAAGAAGTGTGGTGGAGTCTCCTCCTTCTTTGGAGGTTTTTAAGCAGAGGCTGGATGGCCATCTGTCGGGAATGCTTTGATTTGAGTTCCTGCATAGCAGGGGGTTGGACTTGATGGCCCCTGGGGTCTCTTCCAACTCTATGATTCTATGATTCTATGACCTTGTCAAATGCCTTTCTGAAGACAAGATAAGCCACTGACTTCCTTTTCCTTACTTCTTCATCTACAGAGAGACAGGGCACGACTATCCTAGAACTGGACTGAAATGACTTAAAACAGTGAGTTCATTTCCATTAGTACCCCAAAACTGCATCCCATTTTCAGGTCTCCGTCAGCACCTTTTTCAAATCAAAGATAGACAGACAGACAGACAGACAGACAGACAGACAGACAGACAGACAGACAGATTTATTTCCTGCCTTCCTCTCAAGGTGGCACTCAACATGGCTCACAATACACACTGAAATGAAATACAGTCAACCCACTAAACAAACCATCCTATTTAGAAAAGCACTACTTTAAAACAATTAACTTGCATAAATCGGCCGGCCCCTCCCAAAACTGCAAACCCCAGGATTCCATAGGATGTTGCAAGTGGAATCATAGCGCTATAACAGGTTAGCGCGGAAATGGTCTATGAAAGGTCACCCTGGTCAAGGGTGCATGTGATTGTGGCAAGCGCCAGGCTGTGAAAATAAAGGAGGGATAGATACAACAAGGGATTTGTGGCTGGGACCAATGAATGCTTTGTACATGTAAATTTGTATTGACAACCTATAAAAGATGCATGTTGCATGTACTTTTCAGTTTCAGCAACTCTGTAGAAGTGTGCTGTGTTGCTCATGCTTATCCATATAAAATAGTCTACCTCAGGGTGTTTTGTGGAGTGTGAGGTTATCCAGAATATGACTATTACTCAAAAAATACCCTTCCTGTGCCTCTCTTCAAATAAAATGCAGCCAACAGGTCTCATAAGACACTGAATTCTACTGACTGCCTTTATTTCCTCCAGCACTAATGCAGAAAGAAAGTGACAATGACTTCAGTTTGAGGAGCTAAAGACTGGAATCCTGTTAAGCTGTTGTGGTTGTGCAATTCCTGATCATGCCGGTGGTTGTATTATACAGGTGTTTCGGTAAGGAACAATCCCATACCCCATCACATTACAGCTCCCCACCTCCCCACACCATAATGGGGCACAGATACAGCTCTGCCCTCCTACCAACAGACTGGAATGGCTACAGAAAGGACACAAGAATGGCTCAGTGTTCTGTCAGAAATGAACAGGATTTCACCTAGTATCTTCACAGTTATGTGCTTCTGTGGATTATAGGAACTGTCATATTATTTCTCATGCATATTGCATACATACACACGCCTTAGTAAGGCTGGTCTTCTAGTTATTTGCATTTGAGCCAAGTCACTGCCACATTATATATCAGTTCCAAATTAAAACTATGCAAGGCACCAGGACTGGGGTACTCTTAATTACATATTATTCTTGCAAAAGAATTACCATGTAATCTATCCAGTGAGTGTATTTATCTCAATAACTCCCAAATTATTAATATACAATTATAGTTATTTTATGCTTAAATATAAGCCTAGGACACGTTGCTAAGGAATGGCTACCTATCTGCGTTCAGTAAAATTTGCAATAAGTACAATGAGGCAATTGTAGAAGACCTTTAAAGCAATGCTAATTATCTTTACACAATATGAAACATTCCCAGAGGTAACTGGCGGCTGGATACAGCCCAAGCATTAAAGAGTTCACTATTGACCTGTGGTAGTTCAGTATTAAATTACTACTGGAAAATCCAGCAGCAGCTTCAAGCCTTCCAAATCAGAAACAATGGAGAAAAGAGTCCTTTCCATAGGCAGCATCATCCACATTCCTTTCTCTAATACACAAGAAAATGAAAATAGTAGAAACAGCCAGAGCTTCATTCCGATTCACAGATAGTCCAACCACACTGATTTGGGTTAAAGTTTGCAAAATTTAAGCCCGATAAGATGTAAATAATGGGTTCATAAGGTACATAAAGATAACACAGAAAGTTCTGTGTATTGTAGAACGCTTGTGCGTTACCCAGAGCCTAGATATACGGTGCAGTTCCAGGCAGAAGGCCAACACAATTATAAACAAGACTTGACCAATAATAAACTCAAAGAAAGCATTGTGGTAAAAAGCAATGGCTGATGCAATCAGATGTCCGACGGAAGTTGATGGAAGACAGCCAGTAGCTAAGATCTAACACTAACTGATGTTACATCAACTAGGCGAGTTGGTTGGACTAGATATATAAGCTGATTACCCTAGGAAAGATATATAACAAGTCGAGAGGAGAGAGAAGGCAGCTGATGGTAGTTCCCCTCCACTGTATGAAGAACACTGTTGATAAACAGCTGTGCTGCTCCTAGCTAAGAACTGCCCAGATATGCTGACAGAAATAGACCAAGCTAGTAAGAGAGAAACTTTTGCTCTCAACTAGGCCATGCTAAATAAATATATTCCCACTCTGACTGCGATGGATGCTGCTAGATATAGTAATGCTAATTAATATCTTTGGATGCCTGCTTAGAGATGTACAGTTCCTCGACAGATGAAATGATATTTCTAAGTTGGAAAATGAATGAGTTATATTTTGTTTAAGATGGCAGTGTTTTTTTAGGTGTTAACTGTGTGCTAAAGAGATGAGATACTATAAAGGTTCAATGCTTATGAAAATGTAACATCTGATTTGTCATATACAATAACACAGTGGGCCCTCCACCTTCTCAGGTTGAGCACTTATGGATTCTATTACCCGCAGGTTAATGAATTAATTATTTAATTATTTGTTTAATTAATTCTTTAAAAAATCTTTCTCTATTTTGCCCTGCTTCAGAAAACAATATTTCATCTCTAGGAATCTCCAGTGTGAGTCTATAACCCACCTCTGCCAGAAGTTGATCTAAAGACTCCTAGAGAAGTGTTCTCAGGTTAAAAAATATAGTGTGTGTGATTTTTATCTTTATTCATGTTTTTTCCATTTTCATGGAGGTCTTTTACCCCAACCCCTGCAAACGTTCAGGACTCATTGTATAATGCATGTATGATGCCTTACATGAAATGTAATGTAATGAAAATAATGTGTTTAGTCATGGCCATGTCTATGTTTTTTCCCAAAGGGAGCGTATATGTTTGCTTATCTATGCATGTAATAGCCTAAAGTATTAACATTAAAGAGCTTGCTCATTCTCTCATAAAAAATATCCTGTGATTCCTATACTTAAGAATGCTTAAGTGGAGTGTTGATGTTAACTGTGCCTGTCTAGATTTCACCATGAACACAAGTTGAATGCCAAGGTGTTCAGAAGGTGATAAAGGGACTTCAGACAGAAAGAGAGTAGCTGACAAATGGCAAAGGACTCTGGATACCTCACTCTAAAGAGATGAGGGAGAACCACACCTGTTTCCAAGGTACCACTGGGGTTAACATGGGAGCAACAAACAACTGCTACATGACAGGATTCAGCAGGTACATGCACTTGCTGGCATGGAAAGACACAAAGGCCATCTCCGCACTGGACTGTTATAGTGCTGTTATTCTGCTTTCAACATCCTATGGAATCCTGGGGTTTGCAAAGTGGAAAGTGGAATAATAGCACTAAAACAATCTAGTGCAGAAATGGCCAAGGTGAGCCTGTTAGTGCAGTGTGCATGTAGCCTTGGACATGTAAGGGCAGCTCATTGTTTGAAGAAGGTACTAAAAACAATCCAGAAGGCAAGATGGTTACAGAGGTCTAACAACCAACATGGCTTTACAAAACAAATTTAATTTAATGTAATCTAAAGATGCACGATCATTAATTAAAGATAGCCAATGTTTATGTGCTCAATTAAACAACAGTCATGGGGATTAGCATCTTCTCTTCTGTTTTGGAGAGATAAATGTTAGCTTGCAGAAACAGTGGCTCACCCTATACTGAAAAAAAGTGCATCTTGGTTTATATAATACATTAGAGCAAAAGTTATCAGATTTCCAAAGTCATCTTTGTGGGAATCATACAGTAATTTCTCTCCTTTGAAAAAGAACAGCTATAAAGTTGGAGGCATTGCTTCAGTCAAATGCTAACACATTTCCAAACCTTATATTTTTTTTAAAAAAAATAAACTCTTATTTTATTTTAGAACCATGTTACAATAAAGTACAACATTTTTGGTAGATCGTACATTTTAACCTTAAGCAGACATGTTATTCCTATACATCAGAATTAGAATACATAAGATATTTTTATGTGTTATCTCAAAATAAGAGAGAGAGAAAAGGGTGGGGGAGAAACAGGAGACAGAAGGTTGCTATTCGCAGCTAATGAAGTACATCCTTTTATACATCTACACGAGTTCCTAGAGCAAAATAAAATCCACATTATGATTAATACAACCAATAAAAGGAAACCACATAGCACAAAATTTAGCTTCATTTTGCTTACTTCCCGCAGCTTAAATGTATGACGTGAATGTTTCCATTCACTTAAGGTTCCAAACATGCTTTACCCAACTTTTAAAATTAAGATGATGAGTTTTCTTCAAAAATGAGCATGATTTGCTAGTCAACCTACTACACACAGAAAAATGGTAAGTGCCTTGTAAGTCGTCTCTGAAAACAGAAAGCAGAGGTATTATTGGTGTGGGATTTATATTTTGATTAGTCATTTTACTATCGTTGGGAATATTCAATTTCAATAGTTATCTACTATCCCACTAAACTTGCGTGTAAGTGCCAAGGATCCCAAAGTTCCTCCACTACTTGTTTTTTATATTTCTGTTTCTGAATCTGAGATACTAGAAAGCATGCATGTGTAATTTTCATTGTGTTTTCTTTCATATGTGAGGAGAAAGTTTTGACTGGAGTCTTTTCCTAGATTGAATTTCAAACTGATTCATCTGCATTTAGGCTGAGGTACTATGAGCCATCAAGGTATAGTGGTTTGATCATTGGACTACAATCCTGGAGACCAGGGTTTAATTTCCCAATGTCATTGGCTTCCAGGACCTAGACTCAGACTCAGAGTCTGAGGCAGCAGAACCAGTTCTGAGCCCTGGCACAGAAACTGCTAGAGCAGAACCTGCAGAGTTACCACCACCCGCCCCAGAGACAGAAGTGTCAGCCCCAGCGGGGAGCCCTGTTCATTCAGACACAGAGAATGATCTATCCATATCTACTTTCACCCAGGGTAGACACCAAACGGGTCTCCTCCGTCGCTGCCAGTGAATTTAGGCCAAGCACCAATTAATCAGGCACCAGCTGCGCTGACCCTGGAGCCTATAAGAACTGAGCCTCTCCTCTCTAGCTTTTCCCGTGCATGCTTCTGTTCGCTCCCCTTGCCTGTGTTCCTGCCTTTGACTTATGTTTGTTTTGCCTGCCTCTGATTTATGGACACTGTTGGGACTATTACTGCTTCTCATCTGCAAAGCTGTTTCCTCGCTTAAGTAAACTCACCACTTAGGTTACTGCTGAGTTTCTGACCTGTGTTTGTTATCAGCTTCTCCTGACTGCTGGCCCAGACCAAGCTTGGACACCCCAATCAGCCATGGAAACCCATTGGCTGATCTTGGGCACGTCACACATTCTCAGCACCAGAAAACTCCATCATAGGTTTGCCTTAGGATCTTGTTACCCCAAAACATCTGTGACTCAGGGGTCCACCCGTGATGCCAGTACCTCTGTGCGAAGGTGGAGAATCATTACCTCAATTAGGAGGCGTGCGAGAGGGCTGCAACAGGGGAGTAGGCTAACAAAATCTTTTACACCAATGTTTATGGGGTTCCCAGTACGGAAGAACCTGCCAGAGATTCAAAAGTAAGCCAAAAATGTGTTTATTGGGAAAACTTCCAAACTCTACAGGCAGATCTGATAACATGAAGAGCCAGAATCCTTCTTTTTATTGGGAATACACACTGTCTGATCTCCCCCATTGCATGGGGAATGAGCTACACAAACCCTGGACCCCCCATTCATGGTTTATTATCACAATGCCCGGAGCCAGGCATCCTGTCTAATCTCTCCCAAGTCGAGCCAGAGTCCTAAGCCAGGACTGGCTCTCTTTCTGCTCTCTCTTTTCGCCAGCAGGTAAACACCTTTTTAGTCAAACAAGCATTTAAATGTTAACAGGTGACACTCAGGTGTGTATGCTATATTTTTAAACTTTTATTCTTTTAAATTATTTTTACAATCCTTAAAATTTGATGGTATTTCAATATGACAAATTGTTTAATTATGCTTTCAATTTTCTATTATCAGGTTTTTAGCTATATCTTGTTTTAGCTGTGTTGTAGACTGCCTTTTACTTATGTGAGATATAAAAATAAAATAAGATAAGATAAAATAAAATAAATCAGACTTCTGTTTCTGAATCTGAGATGCCAGAGATCATGCATATGTAATTTTCATTGTGTTTTCTTTCATATGGGAAGAGGAAGTTTTGACTGGAGTCTGTGGCTTAAGAATTTGGTTTACTTGGTGGAAAAAAATGTTTGGATGCCTGGTTGGGACAGCTGCTTTTAGTCCCATATTGGGAATAGGAATGGATATAAAACAAATATATCTACATTTACAAATGTAGCGAAAGTATTTTGGGAACACTGTACAAGTCCCACCTTGCACTGTGCCTTTTTCCTGGCCATGCAATGAGACCCAGAGGACACCTGTGCAGTTCAGCCTCCCAAACCTGAACAGTCATTGGCAGCCGCTGCCCTGTTTTCTGGTTGATGCCGTTGCACAGGTGGGATGGTTTCCTGAAATGGTGGAGGGCAAACATTTTCTTGTGTTATTTCTTACTGGAAGTGGGGAGGCGTTTCTCTAGAGAAGCACTGCAGGTTCTTCAAGCATAGCTGATCGCTCTCTGCTCTTGTTCAGCTTTCCAGCAAAGTAATGTTGTTTAGCAAAGCAGACAAAACAGGCTGTAATTCTAGCGACATGTATCTTACTGCACTCACTCCCAGCTTGCGGGCTTCTCGTAGGCCTCTGGTTGAACACTGTGGAAAAAGACTGCTGGACTAAACAGGACTTTGGTCTGCCCCATCAGAATACAGACTGTGAGAGGAAGGCCTCGAGGCTTCTGTGACACCCAGTCATTTCATCTGGGTCATCTGCTTGCCATATCAGAAGTTCACACAATCAAGGATGCTGATACATGTTGTACCTGCACACAAACTATTGCACTATAATCATGGCTAATCATTTTGGTAAGCAACTAGCAAAGTACGACATGGCCTCTAGCGCACTTGGAAATAGATGCATAGGTACTCTGCCTCCAGTGCATTGCTGTGGCTTCAGCCATTTCCACACTACACTGTTACAGTGCTATTATTCCACTTTCAACATTCTACAGAGTCCTGGGGTTTGCAGTTTAGGAAAAGGCATTCAGAATTCTCAGCCAGAGAGCTCTTTGGCCTCAGTAAACTACAAACCCCAGAATTCCACAGGATGTTGAAAGTGGAATAATAGCACTATAACAGTATAGTGCAGCAACGGCCTTTGTCTTGGGTCCAATTGGCAGGAATAGCAGATAACAGCATGTTGTAGAGGAGGTTGCCAAGGGTACAGGTCTGACTGTGCTGCAGTGTAGGCAGAGTCCCATGACTGTTCAAGGATATGGCGCACATAGGGAAAGGGCAGTAGCAGAGGCCAACAACTGGCTCCGCACGTGGTGCTGCCAGCAACGGTTTGGGTTTTTGGTACATGGCCTGAATTTCCAAGAACGTGGGCTTCTGGCAAGGGATGGGTTGCACCTCACGAAACTTGGCAAGAATGTTTTTGCAAACAGTCTCGCAAGGAGAATTAAGAGGTCTTTAAACTAAGTTCCGCTGGGGAGGGAGACAATATTATTCAGGGCAAGGACTCGGTGAGTGCAGGGGGAAAAGGCCCAAATGATACTGGACAAGTAGTACAAGCATCCAATGGCGGGAGGAGTAGAAACAATAATACAGGACTTGCAGGAAGGGCCCAGGGACTTAAGAGTCTCTACACTAATGCACAGAGTATGGGAAACAAGCAGGATGAACTTGAACTCCAAGTACAACAAAATAAATACGATTTGATAGGCATCACTGAGACCTGGTGGGATGAGTCTCATGATTCGAATATAGGAATAGAGGGGTATAGCCTATTTTGTAAAAATAGACCAAACAAGAAAGGAGGAGGAGTAGCCTTGTATGTCAAGGATGTTTTCACTTGTGAAGAGATCCGGGACTTAAACCCAGAAAGCCAAGTCGAGAGCATTTGGGTAAGAATTAAGGCAGCGAGAAACAATAGGGATATTCTGGTGGGGGTTTACTACAGACCTTCAACCCAGGCTGAGGACTTTGATGACTCCTTCCTCAACCAAATGACTGTACATTCAAGGAGGAGAGATACAGTAATAATGGGAGATTTCAATTACTCAGATATACGTTGGCAGTCAAACTCTGCCAAGACAGCAAGGTCCAGCAAGTTTCTTGCTTGTCTTGCAGACAACTTCATGGTCCAAAAGGTGGAAGAGGCCACAAGGGGATCAAATATTCTAGATCTGATCCTGACCAACAGGGATGACCTTGTTAATGAGGTAGAAGTGGTTGGATCTTTAGGGGGGAGTGACCATGCCCTATTGGAATTTGGCATTCAGTGGGAAGGAGAAGATAAGGGTAGCCAGACACTCATCTTAGATTTTAAAAAAGCGGACTTCTGTAAACTTAGGGAGCTGCTGGCTGGAATTCCGTGGTCAAGAATAGTGAAAGGGAAAGGAGTTCAGGAGGCATGGGAGTTCCTTAAAAAGGAGATACTGAAGGCACAGTCTAAAACTGTGCCAATGAAGAGGAAAAATGGAAGGCATCTGTAAAAACCAGAATGGTTGACCAAAGAACTCTCAGCTGAGCTAAGTGTTAAGAGACACATGTATACGAAATGGAAGAAGGGGGAAACCACCAAAGAAGAATTTAAGCAGGTAGGCAGGAGATGTAGGGAGGAGGTCAGAAAGGCTAAAGCACAGAACAAACTTAGGCTGGCCAGAGACATTAAAAACAATAAAAAGGGCTTTTTTAAATACGTCCGCAGCAAAAGGAAAAAGAAGGAGACAATAGGGTCGCTGCACAAAGAAGATGGCGAATTACTCACAGGGGGAAGAGAAAAGGCAGAACTACTTAACACCTTCTTTGTCTCAGTTTTTTCCCAGAAGGATACAAGCACTCAACCTGACGGTTGAGGAGCAGGTGAGGAAGCAGGGGAAATGAGGCACGTAATAGGTAGAGAGGTGGTACAGGAATACCTGGCCACACTGGATGAATTCAAGTCTCCAGGGCCAGATGAATTGCATCCTAGGATATTAAAAGAGCTGGCAGAGGTCGTTTCGGAACCGCTTGCTATAATCTTTGAGAAATCTTGGAGGACAGGAGAAGTTCCAGCAGACTGGAAGAGAGCAAATGTTGTCCCCATCTTCAAGAAGGGAAAAAAAGAAGACCCAAATAATTATCGCCCAGTCAGCCTGACATCAGTACCCAGAAAGATCCTGGAGCAGATCTTTAAGCAGTCAGTTTCTAATCACTTAGAAAGCAAGGCGGTAATCACGAGAAGTCAACATGGATTTCTCAAAAATAAGTCATGCCAGACTATCTTATCTCTTTTTATGATAGAGTTACTAGCTTGATAGATGAAGGGAATGCTGTGGATGTAGGATATCTCGATTTCAGTAAGGCCTTTGACAAAGTTCCCCATGACATTCTTGCAAAGAAACTAGTAAAATGCGGGCTGGACAGGGCTACTGTTAGTTGGATTTGTAATTGGTTGACCGACCGAACCAAAAGGGTGATCACGAATGGCTGCTTTTCATCCTGGAGAGAAGTGACTAGCAGGGTGCCACAGGGTTCTGTCCTGGGCCCAGTGCTGTTCAAGATTTTTGTCAACGACTTGGATGAAGGAATAGAGGGCATGCTCATCAAATTTGCAGATGACACCAAATTGGGAGGGGTTGCTAATACACTAGAGGACAGGATCAAAATTCAAAATGACCTGGACAGATTGGAGAGCTGGGCCAAGGGTAACAAAATGAAATTCAACAGAGAGAAGTGTAAGGTCCTACACTTATGTAGAAAAAATGGAATACAGAAATATAGGATGGGGGACAAGTGGCTGGATAGCAGTACGTGTGAAAGGGATCTAGGAGTCTTCATAGACCACAAGCTGAACATGAGTCAGCAGTGTGATGCGGCAGCCAAGAAAGCCAATGCAATTCTCGGCTGCATCAATAGGAGTATGGTGTCTAGATCGAGGGAGGTACTGGTACCACTCTACTCTGCTTTGGTTAGACCTCATCTTGAATCCTGTGTCCAGTTCTGGGCACCCCAATTCAAGAAGGACCTGGTCAAGCTGGAGCAAGTCCAGAGGACGGCGACCAAAATGGTGAGAGGCCTGGAAGCTGTGACCTATGAGGATAGACTTAGAGAGCTGGGTATGTTTAGTCTGCAGAAGAGAAGCCAAGTTTAAATATTTGAAGGGATGCCATGTAGAGGAAGGAGAGGGCTTGTTTTCTGCTTCTCCAGAGACCAGGACAAGGAGCAATGGATTCAAGCTGCAGGAAAAGAGATTCCACCTGAACCTCAGGAAGAACTTCCTGACGGTCAGGGCTGTCCGGCAGTGGAATATGCTGCCTCGGAGTGTAATGGAGTCTCCTTCCTTGGAGGTTTTTAAGCAGAGGCTGGATGGCCATCTGTCGGGAGTGCTTTGAGGGTGTTCCTGCATGGCAGGGGGTTGGACTGGATGGCCCCTGGGATCTCTTCCAACTCTACATTTCTATGATTCTATGATTCTATGACCCTTCCTGGTCTTTGTCTAGGAATCCCAAGCAAGCCATGGGTCCCCTTGTCAATTCAGAGTCCTGCAGCAAAGAGGGAGAGGTTTGCAGAGAGGAGTGGTGGGAACACATGCAAGGAAAGTTGCCCCTTCTGCTGAACCCGAGACAGTGTTTTAGGTTGATTTATCTAGCCCTGTACTGCTGCTTCTCTCAGCAGACATAGCTCTCCTCAGGGACATTTCCCAGCACCTCTTACCTGATACTCTTTTAATAAAAATTGTTAGAGATTAAACCTTTCATCTGCCACCTCCGAAACTTGTGCTGTACCAAATATCAGGTGGAGGGGAACCTTTTCCTGACACATGTGAACTCTATATAACGTTTGTGACAGATGACTGGAGCGGGCCTTCTGGACATAAACCAGGAGTTTAAGGCAGAGATCTTGTTCTGCATTCATGTGGCATTAGTATATGTTCACACAGCTGCATTTGGTTGCACCACTGCGCAAGCAATTATCCAACAGCAGCCTCAAGCTCGTGCTCCTGACTGTGGAGCCATTTAGTCAGCGTTTGCATGTATGTACATTTAAGTGCGACTGCTTGCAAATTCCTGCACAACTATGGAACCACTGACACAATCATGTTCTGGATATCATCCACCTACCAGGACCGCAAGGCATAACTGTTGGGACAAGAAGAGTTACTCAAGCGGATTTCTGCCCATATGACCATAAGGACTGATGAAAACAACGGAACATGAGTATGCTTGTTTTTCTCTGGATTATAACCTATATCTACACTCAATCAGCAACTGGTATCCTTGAGACACATTGCAGCCCACGGTGACTTGCTGTATAGCTTAATTGCACAAAGGCATTGTTACATGGAAACAAAAATAACAGACATTAAAGCAGCGTGTAGGCATATTTCCAAGTAGCCCCTGTGAATACTCTTGCAAGTTTCCTTTTCAGGAGCATTTCTTGTTGAAAAGCTGACTTCACATGCGTAGGTTGAGCGGAACTTGGAGAGCGTAAGCACAGAGGGCTGCTTGATGACGCTCAGGTTTTCTATACCTGCAAGTTCCTGTGGCTCACTATTCACAGTTCAGACTTGAGCCCAGAAGATACCAGAAATTTAACCTGCTCAGACTATGGAGTTGCTCTCTCCCTCCCTCTTTCTCTCTTTTAAACAAGGGAAATGAAGCTACCCGCAAAGTAATATGAAAATGGGTTAAGAACATAATCTTTAGCAATTATGGAATTTAGGAATCACATTCAACAATATCCTCTTATTTATTTTAAGTTGCACAACAAAACCATTCTGACCTTAACAGTCTCAGTGCCTTTCTTCTCCCTTTTTGGCCATGGTGTGTGCTGAAAGTAAAATTATTCTCTCCCAGAAGCATTATCCTGGGGGAAAATAATTGAATTGTATCTCTCACTTTTATTTAGAAAGGATGTGTATATTTAGTTTAAAAGGCACTTTACAGTGTATTCACTGTGCCTTTTGTGACCATGTAATTATTAATCTGTTGGATGTACTCAAATGGTCGGTTCTTAAATGGCTGAAATTATTAGTGTAACCTGCCTTTTCCTTAAGTCAGGAAACTAAGCTTTTAGGTTTTCAAACAATTCTGGGTAGTAGGTTATCTTGAGATGTTATGCCTTGTCTAGAACCATCTTTATATTCCTTAGCTTAATGGAACCTTGATCTGGTATGTGGAGGCGCCAAAGCTCAGTGGTAAAGCACGCAGTTCCTACGCAGAAGCCAAGCTAGGTAAAGCAAGGACCAGGCCCTAAAGAAAGTAGCTTCCTCCATTCATATGGGATTCTCCCATCCAAATACACCATTTTATACTGGGACACAGTATTACTGAAAGAGCGCAAGTCCCTGCAGTCGGTCCTCAGAGTCTGAAATAACTGAATTCTATACTAAGGGCAACATTTGTCACTCGTAAGACGTCTGAACTTCATTCTTCTATGTGGGTTTGCTATCCATTAAGGATATACACTCAATGGCCCAGACCATAACTCTATCTACTCTAGTACAGCTCACCCTTGAGAATGGTTTTGAGGATGGGGCAGATATTCTTCCCAGTCCTGCAACACAATACCCGTTGACTAGAGATTCCAGGGTTAGAAGATAGATACTGTGCACGCAAGACATTTGCTCTACCATTTAGACATGGACCTCCTGGCAGTGTCAGAATTTGTTGTTACATGTGAAGGAGTGGCACTGCAAATAAGTGCAGGTGCCATCATTAAGAGGTCAATCTTGACCAAGAGGAAAAGGCAAGCAACATGTACCTTGCAAGCGTTCAAGTCAAAGCTAGCTCTTGCCAGGACAGGTATCCATATGCCAACATACAACAGGTGTTCTCCCATGAATGAAATTATAATCAATTGTGAATGAAAACGGATATTGGAAGCATCTCTCAATGTGTGCTTGTCTAAATTAGAAGATGGGAGCGCTATGATGATCAATAATGTTATGGAATGGAAACTTCCTTGGCTTCAGAGTGGATTCTGCGGTTTGTTGGGAGACTCTGAGGAGGCTTGGTAATACAGTTGGCCCTCCACATTCATGAGAGTTAGGGACTCAGGACCCTTGCAAAAGTGGAAAAATCACAAATATCAAAACATATCTAATGTCCCTCCACTCTCTAATTTTCTATAACAGGAATATAAACTATATTTTTTACATAGAATTAGCAGGAGTAGTACTACTACTACTACTACTACGATGATGATGATGATGATGATTAATTATTATTATTATTAGAGAGGATTAGGCAGGAAAACCTGATGCTAATGGGATTGTGGTAATCCTTTCAAGAACTCAGGCTACGTGTACACCCAAACACAATAAAAAGCGAAACTGCCCAGGTGAGGCAATCAGGGACCTACTATGGTCCTGCCCCACAGAAATCCTCCGTAGACCCCCTGCCCAACCAGACATTAAGAGATTGTCATGACTCCCATCAACATTTTGTCACCTAGAGTTAAGGCAGTCAGCTCATTCCGGACTCCTTTGTCAACCCCCCAAGAAAGCAATTACTACTTTCCTCATGAACCTTCCTTCAGACTAGGAAATAGGGCATATAATCCCAGCTTCAGCTCCAGCAAATTGTAGTATTTGGATACAATACTTGGTGCCCAGACCTCTGTTCGTTCTTGCTACCTTCAGCTGCAGTCTGAGCCACTCCACTTCAACCTTCTACTTTACCCAATCTCTCCCTCTCTATCCAACCTTTCATGCCTCACTTTCTGATAGCTTTGTATGGTTCTTGAGTGTGTCTGATTTCTTGTGTGTTTTGACAATCGAAATAAAATACTCTATTTAACTGGAGTCCTCTCTACAGTGAGCAATGATATACACAGGTGAAAAGATCCTCTAGTTACCTTCTTGCAGGCCTCCTTTGAGCTGTAAGTCCCTGAATGCTAAGGAGAAGCTGGCATTGCTGGTAGACCTCAAAGTCCCCACCTCCTAGGGTAACAGATCTTTCTTGTCCTCTTTTCCAAGCTCATGAGACCAACCTCACTGCTCTGCAACCTAGCCTTCTGCCACAGCCTTCATGGAATCTTTTGTTTACTTCTCTGCTCCATATTCAGAGCATCACTCCTTTGCAGATAGCATTGATTTTTGCACTCTCGCTATAAAAGACCAGTTATACCTTTTCAAAAAAACAAAACAAAACAAAACGGCCTGTCAGTATGAAAATAAGAGGCTTTGCAGCAATTGAAAAGTGGGTTTTCTGTAGCATCGGTAGCTGAATGAGGCCTTGAATGCTTCGACAAATGCTTGAAGAAGAAAAAAGTATAAGCACCATGGATGGGAAACAAAGGCCACATGTACACACACTTGGGCGATTTCTGTATATTGTACACAAATGCTGAGAGGCAGGGTAATACAGTGGTTTGACTACTATTGGACTCAGCCATGGAAACCCACTGAGTGACTGTGGGCATATCACATTCTCTCAGCCTCAGAAGAAGACCCGGCAAACCCCCTTCAAACAAATCTTGCCAAGAAAACTCTGTGATAGGTTTGCCTTAGTAGCCATAAGTCAGACATGATTTGAAGGTAAACAACAACAAGCATGATAAATAGTTAGACAAGATAAAATAAAACAGTTTAAATCCACTCAGAACAGTTTTGACACAATTTTATAACTTAAACTGGCCACTGACTAAAAGAACATCATGGATGGGAAACAAAGAATGCACATGTCACATGTGCACATATTTGGCAAATTTCTGTATATTATACACAAACACAGGAGAGCTAATGTGGTGTACAGTTTGAGTCTCGGACTTAGACAACGGGAAGTCTGAATCCTTGCTTAGACACAGAAACTCCCTTGGTGACCTTGGGCAAGTCATACTTTCTCAGCCTCAGAGGAAGGCAAGGGCAAACATCCTCTGAACAAATTCTGCCAAGAAAACCCTGGATAGGTTTGTTTAGGGCCACCATAAGTGAGATATGACTTGAAGGCACACAATACCACCACACAAACACATATATTTGTACTGGGAAAGAGAACATAATTATACATGTTACACTTCTGTAACACCACAAATATTTCATAATCTCATAATTTCTTGAGTGTGGAACCATGCATATTAAACGACTGTCTGGAATTCCACACACCTTTTCTCAGGGTTTTTCCAAGAAGCTTAACTCATGGTCTAAGATTCGAATGTTAATGGAAAAAAAAATTAAAGACAGATTTTGGAATATCACCAGAAATGTTTTTGTTGGGATTTATTGACAAAGAACTGGATAGGAAATATGGACTGCTACTTCAGTACGTGATGACAGCTGCAAGAATGCTGTTTGCCCAAACTTGGAAGCAGGCTGACGCATTGACGATGGAAGAACGAATGGGTTTTTAAAGTTCTGGACCCTGCCAAAACTGAAAAACGGATGTGGGTTTTAAAAGATAGTGTCAGGACCCTGGAACTCCAGGACACCAGCTCTGAGTCTGAGCCAGAGTCCCTGGAGCCTGCTGCACCAGCACAGCCCACTCCTGAGGCTGCCCCAGGCACAGAGCCCTTGGCCCCAGTAGTCCCAGCAGCAGAGTCAGGGGCTGCCCCAGACCCAGCCCAGCCAGAGGAGTCGGATGGTGAGTTTCAAGAGCAGGTGCCTACTTACCAGCAGCATCGGGAGCAAAAGAGTGCTCTCAGGAGGTCAGAACATTTAAATAGAAAACGCCAGGCAATCAGGGCCCAGCTGCGATAACACCTGGAGGAGTGATCTGCCTATAAAAGCAATCACTCAGCCTTGGGTCTTTTGTCGGCTCACAACTGACCATTCTGGGCGAAGTGCTTGTTGTGGATCTCAGCTTGGCCTCCTGAAACGCTGCCCGACCTGCTGGAATGTCGCTGCCTCTTGATCCCGGACCAGTTCTGGTAACTTTTTTTGTTCGAACAGACTTTGACTGTGTGCTCGCTTGGCTGTGACGTAACAGCCAGGGAGTCTCCCTGCTGCCGGTATTTACTGCTATTTTTCCTGTTCTGTTCTGCTGAAGTAAAGCCCTTTAATTTATTCCCTGCCTTATCTGCAAGAGACCTGTAGCCGGCTCCCTTGGCTGCTTGCCAGGCCTTGGCGTTGACAGATAGCTCAACTGAAGTTGTTGTTGTTGTTTTTAAGACTACAAACCATTTATGGACTTTTTGAGCAACAAGAAATCTAATGATGTAATGATGTGGGGCTACGATTATTAGCAGTTCTAGTAAGCTGAATGCCTAGATCTGCAATGGTAGAATAAGATGAGATCTTGATTTTTCTTTTTCATTACAGTTGTTATGGGGTGGTGAGAGCTCCCTTATATGTTAGTGCAGCTAGGATGTCTTTAGTGTTAGAGGTGAGTCTTTTAGTGACAGACTGTGTTACTATGTTTTAGTTTTAGTTCAGTTCAATTTAGTTCAATATAGTTTTAGTTCTAGTTATACATGTGCATTGTTTGTGTGTGGCTTGTCTCTTTTCATTTGCTCCTTTTTCCCCTTTGGTGATACAGATTGGTTTGTTTGTATCCTCTCTGCTAAAAATTACTCTACTAATATATAAAAAAGTTTGTTTGTTTCCCTGTGTCAGGTGAGAAGACCTCATATGATTGGCTATGTCAGGCAAAGACCTCATATGGTTGGCTGCCTGAGAAGATTCTATGGAATCCTGGGGTTTGCAGTTTAGGGAGGGGCCTTTAGAATTCTCAGCCAGAGAGCTCTTCAGCCTGGCCAGCTGCTATAGAGATGAGGCCTAGCAGCAAGGAGGAGGACAATATATTCTCACATGAACCCAACCTCTGTATGTTAATAATACTGAATACAGATTGGATTGAGGAATATAGGGAAAAGTTACAGGTACTGGACAAGACACTTTGGGGAATTAAAGACACAGGATCTCAAATCTTTCTAACAAGTATTACCTATGAGAAAATAAAATCCCAGGCAACACAGGGTATATACGCTAGTAAATATTAAATATCGAAAGAGGCAGGCAGGCAGGCAGGCAGGAAGAAGCAAGCTTCACTCGGCACACTTCCTGACTCAGCTGAAGAATAGTGAAACCAAAGAATACACATCTAAGTTGGAATTTTAAAAAATACTCTTTGTAAGGGTTTTTACACTTGCTGATGACATAAAACGTGGAATTTGAGGTGAACGCACTTCTCATACTGACTGAAGTTTAGGACCAGAAATTATTTTCCAAGCATGACAGGGACCAGAGTCATATCTGTGCTCCATTGGCTACAACTGTGGTAATTTCTGAACTGCACTGTTATAGTGCTATTATTCCACTTTCAACATCCTATGGAATCCAGGGGTTTGCAGTTTAGGGTGGGGCCTCAGGCCCCTCCCTAAACTGCAAACTCAAGGATTCCATACGATGTTGAAAGTGGAATAGTAGCACTATAATAGGCTAGTGTGGAAATGGCCTGTTTCGTCCTTTCCTGCACACTTCACAGGGACCAGCACCAGTTTGAGGACCACCACTTTCAGCAGCACTGCACTAGACAGTTCTAGCACCCAAAATCTGTAGTTTTGCCATGTTTATTCTTTGTTGGTTTCTTTTTATTCTCTCTTTTTTATATACTCATTACAGAAAGAAACATTATGAAATTTTCTGGTCTTCAGATTCATACACTTTATACATAGCTTCCAGTTTGCAAGCCTGCATACTTGTGTAAGAAGCAAATAGGTTCCGGTAGCTGAAACAGCACATAGCACAGTTCAGGACAGGATGACTGGGCACTGTCTCATCCCACCAAACCCTTTCGTCTCAGCCTCTGTCAAGATATCACAGAGCTGCTAGGAATTTCACCAGGGACAGCATCATGCTCAGTGAATTGCCTATGAGGTTATAACTTTCTTCTAAGAAACAAACTCAGCCAGCTTCCAAGGCATTCTACTCCACTACCACCATTCTTAAAGTAAATCAGTTCTTCTTAACATGTAAGTGAAATGTCTTTTCTGTAATTTGGATCCAATGGTCATATTCAGTGTCCCCTATCCGGTGCTGGGGAATTGAAAGATTTTCAGTAACAAGTCTCCCAATCAGCAGAGCATTTTGTAATGCACAGACAGAAGCTGAACAAATCACCAGTCCACAAATCACCAGTCCCACTTCATCACCCCCAGCCCAGACACACTTAATCTAGCTCAAAATAAACACAAACAGTTTGGTTAAAATATGTAAAAAGGATTTACTCACATAATCTTGGATATAGTTTACACAGGTTCAAGTCAATTACACAGGAAAGCATGTGAGGACTGGAAACCAGATGCTTGCTAGGAAGCCAAAGAACAAATGGGGGAAGAGGAAGAGAACATGTAAGGGGAAGTGGGTGTTGACCAAACAACAGAAAGTTTACTCTAGGCAGTCCCCTCTATGCCCACTATAGACATGCAAACTAACTAGCCAGTGAATTAAAGCATGCAAAATGTTGCCACTCCCAACATCTGAAACAGAAGAAAACAAGCTTACTCCATCTTCCATATGATATCTCTCCAGATATTTAAAATAGCTATCAAGTCACCTCTGTGTCTTCTCTTCTCCAGGCTAAACACACCCAACTTCCTAAGCCATTCCTTGTAGGGCTTGGTCTCCTGGCCGCCTAACCAAGCTTATCACAATTTCTGCTCATGGGAGCTTTGTAGCCATGTTCAGCCCAATGAAATTACAGAGCTCATATATCATACTCAATACACTATGGCCTAAGTTAACTCCCAGTGCTCAGGGTTCATAGAATCATAGAACCATAGAATCATAGAGTTGGAAGAGACCCCAGGGGCCATCCAGTCCAACCCCTACCATGCAGGAACCCACATCAAAGCACTCCCAACAGATGGCCATCCTGTATCTGTTTAAAAACCTCCAAAGAAGGAGACTCCACCACACTCAACTGAGGCAGCATATTCCACTGCTGGACAGCTCAGACAGTCAGGAAGTTTTTCCTAATGTTTAGATAGAATCTGTTTTCCTGAAGTTTGAATCCATTGCTCCATGTCCTAGTCTCTGGAGCAGCAGAAAACAGGTTTGCTCCATCCTCCATATGACATCCTTTCAAATATTTAAACATAGCTCTCATGTCTCTTCTTAACCTTTTCTTCTCCAGCCTAAACAAACCCAGCTCCCCAAGCCACTCCTTGAAGGGCTTGTTTCCAGGCCTTCTACCTTTTGGTCACCCTCCTCTGGACATGTTCCAGCCTGTCCATATCCTTCCTGAACTATGGTGCCCAGAACTGGACACAGGATTCCAGGTGACGTCTGACCAAAGCAGAATAGAGTGGTACTATTACCTCCCTTGATCTAGATACCATACTCTTATTGATGCAACCAAGAAACACATTGGTTCTCTAGAGGTGGGGCTCATGTGCCTAGTCTTATCTCTGCACATGATCTGGCAAATGCCTGAATGGCACACTGGAGATAATTTGTTCTCAGAGCCATGCTCCCTTCAGAATTCCCCACTCACTGACGACTAGCATCTTATCAAAAACATAAATGAAAAATGAAACACTCTACAATTTCATTCAGAGAATGTTAATCACTGGGAAATGATCAAACACCAGCCCGTGTATTTCTGTGGGGACTCGACCAGATTTAAGCTCCCAAATTTAACAGATAAAACACTGAAGACATCAATCATTAGCCTTTAAATAAATCTTTTCAGATATTTCACTTTTCCATGGCAAACCTTTTAGATGTTATTAATTCCCATCTCTTTTCTTAATGAATTGCTGTGCCCATGTTTAACCTCTGGAAGCCACATAAAATAAATTATTACTGATGATTAATTATGCTGTAAGGGACCAATAAGGCCAACTTAGTTTTGAACCATACAGGGAATTAATTAAAACTGGCTTTAGTAAATAGCTTGCTATTTACACAGCCACTTTTCCCAAATAAATAACAGATAGATAGATAGATAGATAGATAGATAGATAGATAGATAGATAGATAGATAGATAGATAGATAGATAGATAAACCCCCTTCACTGCCATCATTTTAGGCTCCAAACAACGTGCTGAGCCAATGTTCCAAATGTGATTGTTTGACCCTTTGCAATTCCTCATTTCCATTTGCAGTTTTAATCAAAAGGTCACCCATTTAATCAGGAGGTCACACTTTTAAAAAAAATATATCCGTACTGGTCTAGGGTTGTGTGTGAATTTAATTCACACGAAATCTACCTTCACCTGTATTCAATTTTTTAGTTGTTATCAGATATGCCAGTGGACAGCAGCAGGGAAGATAAGTGATTGCTCATGGGGAAGCAATTTTATTTTTATTCCTTTTCTGGAGGACACTGTTCATTGGCCCTGGGGAAAGAAGTGGGAATACACCTCTTTTGGGATCTAGTCTCCAAAAGGCTGTGTATGGTTTCCTTTTCAATAAGGAGGCAAAGAAGCCTTAAGCTGAAAGCCAGGCCATGGAAGCCTCTGAACCTTGTCTTGCATTGTTTGTGAGCTAACGGGCAACCTACAAATGGTTGGGTCGCCTATCTCCTCTCATCAGCATGTGAGTGCTGTGTTGGAGGACAATTACTGTTGAGAGGTTTCTTAACTAGACTCTTGCCAAAGCTCTTTCCTAGTGCAAAGGTGTATACACTTGGGCAACCAGACAACCTCTGGGGATAGGATAATTATTGTAAAAAAAAATCATGATTTCTTTTCTTTTTATCTACAAAAAACAATTTCTGTGCTCCTAATCATATGACTTGTGCTAGATTTGATTTTTGGAAGCACGAAATGACAAGAATCCAAGCCTCAATGACCTGAGTGGGATCATTCGGGTGTGAGCTTAGATCCATAAAAGCATCTTCTCCAGTTCCTTTACAGTCCAGGAATTCACCACTCAGGCACCCCTGAAACCCCTCATTCGGTTCTCTTTCTCTCCACTTTATTTTCACATCAACCATATTAGATAGGTCAGGCTGAGGGAGAGGCCAAGATCTGGTTCACTGGTTGCGTAGCACAAAATTAGGCCAGCATCACTTCCCTAGACTTACTAGATTGCACACCAGTTGTGCAGTCCTCCACTGTCCTGCAGTTAATGGGGCTGTCTTGTGTGTTGTCACCATCTAGGAGCTAAAGGGGAGAACAGATTAAATATATCCTAGCAAGAAGAGGCCAGAAAAGTTCATGTGGCATTGCCTGGAACCTGCAAAGGCTTCCAGGTCACACCATTAGCCGACTAATGGTGCTTTCAGATGGACAGTTCTCCTCACTCCCCCCCCCATGTGTGTGTGTGTAAGATTTTTAAAAAATCTGGAGAAACAGTGGGTAAGCACAGAAGGGTTACAGATGGAAGATGACAATGCCTGGACCAGAGTTTAGAAAAATGACTTTCTGGGACTAAGGGTCTCAGAATGCCTCCCTCAGCTAGGGGATTCTGGGCACAGTAGTCTCAAAATCCCATTTTTCCAAAGTCCATGCCCCTATGAAATTCTATCCAAGAGGTAGAGCAGCTGCAAATTAAAAGACCACAGTTTGAATATCTGCTCAGCCATAGTCATCCAATGGGTGACCTTGGGCAAGTCACACTCTCTCAGCCTCAAAGGAAGGCATTGGCAAAGCCTCTCCGAACAAATCTTGCCAAGAAAACCCCGTGACAGGTTTGCCTTAGGATTGCCATAGGTCAGAAATGACTTGAAGGCACACACGCACACCAAGACCCCTGCAGGTTCTTTTGGAACTGCCATGAATTATGCAGAAGGAGCCAATGGACTTTTTATACCATCCTAACCAAGGTGCATATAAACCTGAGTACAAGGTAACACTTTATCACAACTGTACTACCAGCTGCTAAGTGGTTGGGGATCTCACCCATGGAATGTGTGGGGTGTGAGTAACTTCTTAGGGCCCAGTTGTCTTCCAATTAGAGAAAAGTTGGTTGGCATATTTCCTTTCACCCTGCCCACACTGGGTACCTTAAATGCATGCCTCCCACTTCCAAAGTCACACCCTATAGAATATGCCTCTTTCACTGTCTGTGTATCTCTATGTGTTTTGGTCTCTGCTCTTGGCTCCTTGGCAAAATCATAGCTGCCATGTTTTATTTATTCATTTATATTCCTTTTCCCCAAAAAACTGGGACTTATGATGGCTTACATAAACTGATACAAATATAGATAAAAACACATACAATCATATATATAAAGGCTGCAAAAACATTGTTAAAATGCAATTGAATTGTCTATAGAATTAAAACTACCCCTTTCTTTGCTGCACGGAGCTTGAATCTTTGTCCCATCTAGGACTGTGTGTCCCACGGAGGTGCTCTGTGATTTCTTCATCCCCTCATAGTACATTGCATCCCCCCAAAATAGTGATATAATACATAAGGGGATGTGAACCCTATCCTCTAGAAAGCTCAAGAACAGGCCCCAGGGCTCTATGCCACTGGTGGCGGGGGAGCGAGAATGCAAGAACTATGGTACAAACTGGTAGACACTGGCAGAATTTTTGGGCATGCTATAGGCACCTCTTGATCTTTATACACTCATTATACACAGTATTTACTAGTCTGTGTATTCTCCCAATCCTCCCAAGATGAGCATGGACTAAAGGGTCATTCTCAGGACATGGTCTGAGAGCACACAGTGCAGCCCCATAGCTATACAGGTTTGGATCCTGCCGGTTTTTGCTTAGGAGACCACTTTAGAAACTTACGGATGCTCCCTTCAGTTCCATGTAGACAAGAGAGGTGAAGGAGAAATGTATTTATTAAATAAATCCTATTGATATAACCGCGTGTTCTCACCAGCCCCATTGCAACACAAGGAAAAATTGCTCCATCCTTCATGTTAATCTAACGTAAAGTAAAGGTTCAGTGCTGGGGCTTCATATCAGAAGCCGGTCAGTATTTTGAGGCTGCTAATGGTTCAATTTAAGCAGTGCTGTAAAGCAGAGAAAACGGTTAATTCCTTAAGGGAAAAGAAAGGAAGGCTGACAGTTTTAGGGACACAACTAAGACTGCTGCAGCTGAAATGAGAGATCTTGCAAGATGTGGAGAATGAGCCACTGTAATTAAAAGGCCGGCTGCCACTCCATGAATGTAACTCCATAGCTCAGTGAATTGTGGATGATTAACTTACTCATATGCATGGGATGAGTACCCCCATACCAATGATGTTATTCCCCTCACTGAATACCCGACAGCTGTGGCCATGAAATATATTCGCATAACCATTACTTGGGGAGTTACCAATTAAAGTAGAAGCACTTGAGAAGCGACTGGTACAGCCGTCATGGCCATCCTTCCCCCTGCAAAGGAGTTAAAAGGAGAGCCACACTCTAAATATCAACATATCCAAACTATTATTCTTTTTCCTTTTCGACAAGAGTGGCTACTGTACTATTTTCAATAAGGCGTTGGTTTGCAACACTTCTTTAAGAACCAGATTATCAAGTTAAGTGAGAACACAGAGATGGTGTTTAGGATTATCGAGTCCCACACATCAGACTGATCAAGCCACAGTTTGACATTTTAAATAAAGATGTTTGAGGAACTAGCTCTTTGGGAATTCCAATCTGCATCGATCCATTACAGGGCTTAGTTACTGACAATGGATCTTTTTTTTTCCTTAATGTGTTCTGGGTGGAAGCCAAAAACATGTAGCTATGTCTAGCTGTCAGTAGGTTTCCTATATAAATAATGCTCTTGTGTGCACTATGCAGTCTCACAGTAGTGTCCAGAAAATGTGCCTGTTGTTTGGAGTGGAGCAGACTCAGATTGATGACGAGATAAAAATTACTGCAGCGCTGATAGAATTCTTCATGCATTTTCTGTCCACAAGTCCAGATGATAAAGATATCACAAAGAAATCTGAAGCAAAATCCTGTGAAGACACAGACTAATAGATTTTTTTTCACCTTCAGTCCCTTAAGGAATCCTTTCTAAGATGTCATCTCCCACACATAGACAAGTTTCCTCCTGAGACAAATGGATTCCCAGGAACGCATCACTGACCTACAGATTTGGTGAATTTCCAAAGAAGAAATTCTGTTAGAAGAACATTAAAGGCAGAAAAATCAATATCTTAAGTAGGCTTGCCTTTATTAGTTAATTTTCCATATCTGATCTCAGGTTCTACACGTTTGTATCTTTTGCAGGAAGATAGAGATAGTCCTAGTTTAATTTTCTCAGATTATTAATGTCACAGCTGGGATCACCCAGAAAGCAACAAAGAGAAAAACAACAAAACCAGTCATGTGAAAATCAGTGGGGTCGAGATGAAAGGCCAGAAAGAGCCATACCCCTGGTATAGTTTCTTTTGCTATTGGACTATTGGATTCAGTATGTAGCTAACCACACACTGGTTGTGACGAGGTAGTTATTTCGTAATCTTTAACTACACCCTTTGAAATCCTCTTTCTGCTTTCACTCATCACCTATAGTACAGGGAAGTATATGGTGTACAGGCTCCTTATGTGTAAACACACATGCCAACTGTGCAAGATGAAACCAAAAGATATCTCTCTACATGCTTGCCTTGTCTGCAATCCAGCTGTAGGTAACAGTTATGCCGACCTATACAAGCATGAAACCAAGAGATGGCTTTCTACTTGCCTGCTGTCATTTTACTCAGAAATGGAAGATTAGACACACTTGCGTCAGGCTGATACAGTGCATTCAGTAGAAAGTTCAGCTGTATACACTTTATGGAAATGTGACATTAGAACAGAATCACTAGAAGACATTTCAACCACAATTAACATTTGATAGTGTTTGGAAAGAAAACACAATTAATGCCTAATTTTGCCACTTCAGTGAGCAAACACTGGCTTAAGCCAACTGGGAAATCAGAAGTTATAGAAAGTGGCTACTTTTGAGAATCATCAGTGTTGTTCTGAACTGGCCAATCTTAGAGATGTGGCTTTCAAAACTGACGCATCTTGGGAATAAGAAAAGCGTCTTGCGGCCAAACCCATTTTGCATGAATGAGATAAAGCTGTGTGACTGGAACTTGGTTTAAGAAACATTTTGTTCTGAGACTGCGTATCACTCAAAGAAAGGTTGGGCAATCTGAGGCCTTCTAGATGTTCTGAACTGCAGTGGAGCCAACAGTGAAAGATGATGGACCACAAGATGTCAACACTTGCTCTAAAGAACCACCAAGGCAGAACGTCCAGTTCATCTGTGGCCTCTAATGAAGTAGTCCCTAAAGGCTCTTACAACAACAATGTGTTTGTTAGTTTTTAAAGTATCATGAAATTCTTAATCCTTGTTTTTGCTTTAATGAATCAACAAGGCTACTTCTCTGGAAATTATTATCTCAAAAGAAAGCTGCCTAACTCAAAACATGTAGACCTGAAGAAACTTAAACACTAGGCTAAATAGTAAGTTGTTTACAGAACACTGCTCAAAAGAAATAAAAATTGCACCACATTGGTACTCCATTTACAAAGTCGTCTGAAAACTGCTGGGAAAAAATGTATTATCCCAGTTTCATAGTCTACCAGCTATTACTGCCTGGAGTTTTGGGCTGTCAGTGATTCAGATTCTATCCAAGAATTTGGGCATCAGGAGGCGTTACTGGACAATGTGTCACCTCCAAGTAGTTCGCTTTTTTTGTAATTGTGCAAATGTGATCCCATCTATGGCCAATTTCATTCAGATGTTTTGTTAGTCCCTTTGCAATTGTTCCAAGGATGAATACAACTATTATTCTTTTTGTTGCTGCTGCTTTCAAGATAAGTAAGTGTTGTTGTTGTGTTCCTTCAAGTCATTTCTGAGTAATGGTAACCCTAAGGCAGACCTATCATGGAGTTTTCTGCGGCTGAGAGTGTGCGACACAGCCAAGGTCACCCCCAGTGGGTTTCCATGGCTGAGCGGAGAATCAAAACCTGGTCTCCAAGGTCGTAGTCCTGCGCTCGGATCACTACACAACACTGGCTCTCATGCAAGTAGCCTCTCCTTAATACAACCTATTAACCTGAAAACAAATTTACAAATCTATCAGAAGTTTACGTCAGTCTGATTTTGAGTTAAGAAATTTTCCAGCAATTTGGACATTACAAACATTTTTCCCCATTTTAGTCTAATTTTGGGGATACTTGCTATGTCTAATTCAGATTTAGTTCATATCTTTTTGTTACCTTGTGAGAACGTGAGAGACTTTTGTGGAAACAGCTTTCATTGTCATCTGATCGTGAGTATCTCCTTTCTGGTTATTCTGGTATACCCATGATTCCATTGCTTTTCTAAAGTACTTGACAACAACAGGATGAAAAGCATCTAAAATAAGGACCAGCAAAATGTTGTTCTGAAAATTGTATAACAACTATGGCCATTTCCGCACTAGCCTATTATAGTGCTATTATTCCACTTTCAACATCCTATGGAATCCTGGGGTTTGCAGTTTAGGGAGGGGCCCCTCCCTAAACTGCAAATCCCAGGACTCCATAGGATGTTGAAAGTGGAATAATAGCGCTGTAACTGTCTAGTGTGGAAATATATTATAACCATGCTTTTGAATAAAGCAGTAAAAATTCTGACTAAATTACAGTGTTCCCCTGTGCATCTAGGAAAGGAATCTACTCACAGGAGTTGAAAATCAAGAGGGAGCTAATAGGCACTTTACCATGGTTTGTAGATCTCTCACTTTTGTTAACAGTCTTTTGAATTATCTTTTAACAAGCTGAAACTAGAAACACTTAACTTTTAACTTAATTGACGACAGTTTCAAAATGCCATTAACTTTTAACTTTAAATAATTATATTTTCATTAGCCTTTCCCATGGCTGGAAAAATGATGCAGAAAGGTCATCATGACCATCTAACTTGCATATGTATGGAAAGACAATTAACTGGACAATTTCTACAGATCATATTTCCCTGCAAAATATTTTGATGAACTCAATTGTGAAATGATTGTTATGATGCATCTTTGCCAGTTCACAGTATACTTCACTTACAGCCTGTAAACAATGAATAATGATTTTTTTTCTAGTTTTTATTATCGCTATGAGGCACAACCCAGCAGTGTATTTCTGCAGGCAAAATAGAGGAATAGAGTCATGCCCACATCTCACTTGCAAGCCCCTAAAATCGACTCTGGGAGGCTGGAAAACCAGAACTGGCTTTCAGGCAAAACAGAAGGGAGAAAGTTCTGAATGTCTCACCAATAGAAGTTGCATTTAGCTCACTTTCTGTTAAATAATTTTTTTAAAAAAAAACTTAAAAACTCCCAAACCTACTGGTCTCTGTCTAATGTATCTATACTCTCTAGACCAAGACCAAATGAACTCAGGAAAGAACGACAGAAAGCCTTTTGAAAGCTGGGGATTCTAGTAGAATTTATCCTCTACATTTAGTTTTGTTCATTAAAGTAACGTAGCTTTATCAACAACCTTCTCATGAAGAGCAAGTATTAAACTTTTCTCATTTAAATACCAAATAGGCTATGAAGGCCCCTCATTTTAAAATTACTCAGAATCATTACCCTAATGTGAAAGAGACTACACACAACATATGGAGAGTTTGCTCTTTGGGAATGGTAGCACATAAACACTGGATATAATATCACACACAGCAATTACACAAATCTCACATTTTCTAGGAAACGGGATGTGTCCTGTAAACGTCATCATTATCATCACTGCAGCTCCTAAGTGCCAGGTCATTAAGGGAGGCTGAGCCTTATTTTGGGAGGGAAATAAGAATATTAACTTCAAAGAAACAAAACAAAACATGGCAATGAACACAAAGGATATGAGCAAACCAGCCTTTACCATCTGGTGTCCTTTGGAAATTTGGAATTCTAGCAGCTGCAGTCCATTCCTGGTGTGCATTGTTGTGCTGTTCCACCTTTCCCAGCTAGTGCTCTGGCCAAGCAACAGCATTCAGCCAATATCCCTTCAGAGCAAATGTACATGTTTCACAGAAAGTTCCATCAGCTGCAGACAAGCTTTATCCACTCGGCATGGTACAATGACGACAGAATATCAAAAAACAAGGACAGCTCTTCAGAATGAATTGCTGACATAACACATTCAGAATTACTGTCCATCTGCAGAAAGCAGGACAAAACTAGTAGCATTTGGTTATATATGCTGCTCATTGTATGCATTTGGTCAAGAGGAAGAAACAGGTTCAGAAGATGGCCAGAAAACTGTGCATTCCAACCCTGTTTTACTACATAATCAAAGGAGTAGCCAGAAGTCGGAATGTGCTACTCTGAAGGAAGGTAAATTCTTGTCATTCTCATCCAGCAAATTGAACCCACTCTCCTCTCTATCCTGGACTTTTCAAAGAGGATAACCCCAAGAGGAGTCATAACTCCTCACTGAAAGAGAACCACAAACTCCTCACTGAAAAAAACAAATTCTACTGGAGAGCTGCCACCATTACTGACAATATGTGATTCAAACTTGAGTTCTACTATGTTGTATATCTACCATATCGTATTCCGTCCACTTGTGGAGTTCCCAATGACATCACTCACCACAGCCACTGTAGGAAATAGGTACGCCTTTGGTTTCACCCAAAAAGATTCTTCTTACCTCCCCATGTTCTTACTAGCCATGATTTTTGTCTATATTCCCTTGAAAGCTGATAAGAAGCCCATGCATTTTGCATGTCCAGTTGTTCTCCCATTACTTATTTCAGTTTTCTTGTTTTTTTCAAAGCAAGTCCTTAGTCCTTCTAGATAAAAAGCTAATACTTAGAAAAAGGTTGGACATAGTCAACAGAAAGCCAAAACGAAAATAAATTCCACTGGATGAGGCTTCTTCGTCCTAAGCACATCAGACACCATGTCTGAATGTGGGGTGGGGATCCTGTAGCTTTAAGCATGAGGAGATGATGGATCAGGAATAAAGTTTTGTCAGCCAGAACTGTGACATGCCTCCTCTTTGACCCCTCCAACCCACTTTTTAGCTGTTGCAGCCCCTCACAGCTATTCATTGGCTGCGGAGAGTGGGGGGCCCCAGGAAAGAGTCCATTCCTGTACCTATATGCCCTTCAACAATGTCACTTTAAGTGCTGGGCAATCACCAGGATGCTTTGTCATACTCCCCCTTCTTCCAGCCAGTAAACAGCTGTATTAGGAGAGGCTCCAGCAGCTCAAAGGTGGGTTTGGGTGGATGAGGGAGGAAATGTGTTATAATTCCACCCGATGGAACCTTAATGTACCTCTTCTTGATCCAGGACCTGCTAACAATTAAAGCTACAGGATTCCTATCCTGTATTCAACCTGGCAACCCAACTCTCTCTGTCAGTTGCCATACACCCCTCCCCCTGCTTTGATATGGTCTAATGGCAAATATTAACTGGATGAAATTAAGTTACATACACTCATGGCTGAAAGGTCATGTGGAGAAGGGACGCTGGCTGGGAAGATGTGCAAGAGTACATCGGGGTGACTTCAGCATGGCCAGGTCATAAGTTCACTGTGGATTAGTTGAGAAAGCCTGGTTTAATGGCTCTAATATAATCCTCACAACTGACCATAGAAGGGTGCAGCAAGCAAGCCCCGCTTCTGTGTGCATTTTCTACCGAAACCTTCCCCAGTCACCTCACCCAACCAAGACGTTGAAAGAATCAGTCCATTCCAGACCCCTTTTGTTTACTCTTCCAGAAAGCAATTAACTCACACCCCTTCAGGAAGGGAAACAGAGTATAAAAACCCTTCATTTTGAGCAGTTAGATGCAGTACTTCACTTGCTGGTAGCCATGCTGTCACTCTGTTTCCTGAACAAGCATTGTCCTTAGGCACAAGTCTAAGCCACATCACTGCTTCTTGACTACTCTTCTGGATTGGTAAATATTCCCGTTTTACCCCAAGATCTCACTATCTTAAACCTTCTTCCCTTTTCCTTCAGCTAGCATTGTGAGATTGTATAAAGGCTTGCTTCTTGGACATGATTGCTAATTCACCCAATAAACACATTTTAGTTTACTTTGGAATCTCTGGCTGCTTCTTTCCAGCAAGGACCCAGTAAACATTGTCGGGAAGATCTCATTAGGTTACTCCGCTCTTGCAGACCTCCTAATTTGAGCTAATTAATTTCCCATTGTCACATGGAGGTACTGGCATTGTGAGTGGACCCCTGAGTCACCCCCGTTTTGGGGTAACACTCTCTACTACAAACAATAATTAATCTTTTGAAACTTCCGGTTTAGTATTTTCCAAAGAAGCACATTTCTGCTCTTCCTGATTTTGTCACTGAGTAACCCCTCCTAAAATTCTAAGGACATCAAATTGTATAGTTTGAAACTATTACTAAGGGTTCTTTGTGGGGCGGCATCAAATAAACTTCCCTATTTACTACAATAAAATATTGGGGATCAGCAAAGCCCAGACATTCCATGCCAAGCCAACACCATGTCTTTTCTCTAATCACGCAAGATGCTTTGAGAAGTTGACCCATCCAATAATCAGCACGGATGAGCTAAACAATGGAAAGCAACAGAATGGTGTAGCCAAACAAACAGAACAATCTGGAATGATCAAGGCTGTACAGCACATTGACAAGACTGCACTGAACTTGTAAACTAGTCATTTTAACTCTGATGCCCTGTTCTTATAAGAAAGATTTGAAAAAGTACAGACAAAAAGCCCAGCAAGAATCTATTCTCCGTACAATGGCCTGAACAGAAAAAGAAAACATTCTGAGTTGTTCTCATTATGCTCTGAAGACTTTAATCTTGTGATCTCCTTCAGTTTCTTCTGAAAACCCTTCAGGTATCTTTACAAGCTACAGAAAATGAAGGATAATGTTTGCAGTTTAATTATGCAACTAAAGCATTGTATCAAGCTAGACACATCTGGCAAGGTATAACAATATCTCAGCTATATTACCAGGATAATTGTGTGTTTCTTCTCGATCTGAAAGTTAAAAATCCCAGTTTAAAAAAAAATCCTTCATGTACTAAATGGAGGAAACTAGGAAGGAGACAATAATCTCTGCAGTGCTTATGTTCTTCAATCTACTCAGAAAGAGATCATTAACACGGGGCTTGCCACGTTTTTCCTTTGGGGAAAGGGGGTCCCACGTTTCTCTTGCACATTCACTCAATGACCAATAGCCTTTTGTCTACAGATCGTGTGGGAATTGTGCAGCTCTCTAGATGTTGCTGAACTGCCAACTCCCAACATTTTTTAACTATGTCTTTCTAAATCTATAAGCCATTTTGAGTCCCATCCCCAGAAAAAACAGACTACAAATAAAGATGAAAATGGTGATGACAATGATGATGAAGATGACGACGATGACAACGATACCACCTCACTATGCACCATGCAATCCAATAACATCTGGGGACCAACACAATTCCTGCTGCTGGTCCAGAGAGAGAACTAATTGTTTCCATACTCCCAAGGTGAGACGTGATATCAACAGAACTAGATTCTTCGGATCAGCTGACTTTGTCTTGGAACTTCAGCCTAACATATTTTGGGTTTATAACTGAATTTTGTAAATATATGCATAGGGAAAGACAGAAAGAGAGAGAGTGCACAATTCAATCAGATTTTTCCGGATGATGCTGATTGCCAGATCAATCTATCTTCTGGCCCAGATAAAGAACAGGAATTAGTTTGAATATTTTGCTGTATGACCTTTGCCAGGAACTGCACAGAAGAAATACATGCTGATTAATTCCATGGGACTTCTCAGCAACTTTTGATACCACCAACCACAATATTCTTCTATACTACTTGGGTGGAGTGATTGGACTGAGGGTGATCAGCACTGCTTTGTAGTGGTTGCAAACTTTCCTGGAGATAATGCGGAGGAATGCCACTATGGTATCCCACACAGTCCTGTCCGCCATGGTATTTAACATCTACATGAAACCTCTGGAGGAAGTTCTCTTGGGTTTGGGAATTTGATACCATAAATATGCACCACTGGATGACAGCCTACTCTATCTGTCCTCTCCATCATAATCCAAGAAAGATGCTCATGTACCGTATTGTTATCTGTTATTGATAAAGGGCAAACAAGTTGAAGTTTAATACAGGCAAAACAGAGATATAGCTGGATGGTAGAAAGGCAGATCAGGGAACAGGGATCCACTGTATTTCATATGGAGCTAGTATAAGAGAATCTAAGAACTCTGGGGCATTCATGCCCTTGATGAAATCTTCATAATGCATTCTATTTACAGGAAGTCTTGAAAGATTTGTTGAGAAATTCTGACATACTCAACTTGAATAAAATAAATATTGTAGGTCACCTTGCTTTCCACCAAATCTATGCATTTAAGCAAGCAGGTCACAGATTATTCTCTGTGCCTTTGAGATAACCATGTGAAGTTTTTTCTTATTACATTGCTTTGGGTTCCATAGTGGGAGAAATTTGAGACATAAATCAAATAAATAAATAATGACAGGGTGTCGGATTTTAGCGTGTTTGTTGTTGTTGTTACCAGACTAACTTTAGTAAACTAGCTAATCGTGGTCATATGCTGAGTGCTTTCTTTTATGATATATTCCCCACACTTTCATTCGGTTTTGACAGCTATCTGCTTTGTCTGAAGAGAAAAAAGAAGAAAAGGAAGAGATTGAAAGATTTGTAATAAATGAACAAGCAATGAACAAATTTCTGCTGATAATCAATGGGAACGCAAATAAGGCAGTGGTTAAGAATCAAAGACTACAAAACTGTAAAAAAAAACCCAACTCAAATCAAGGGTATCCCTAAGAAAAAGACAACACTAATTGTGTGACCAGCATAATTTGTCAAATAACATGGTAGGTATCACAACAACAAAGCTAAATGTAGGCTGCATCCATTTAAAGTGCTATTAATTTTCAAATACTACTCATGCATATTAAAAAATAAACTGACAGCTGTTGAGAAAAAGCATTAGAGGTGACTCAATTAAATACAGGTCACTCAAATGACTTTTGGGGTAACAGAACTAGATGATAAATAATGTTTAAAGCACATGCTCCCCCATATAATTACTTTTTTAAGAGCTACCCTACATTCCAGAAAATTACATGGTTACATATTCAAGTCTGAATTAGAAGTATAATGTAAAAACATTCTGGTTTCAAGAAAACTGTGTGGTATGTGTGGGTGTGGAGGGAGGGTAACTGCAGTCAAACAGCTGATGAACCGCCAAGTAGTTTTTCTCTCCATCAGATTTCAGTTCCACTTGAGATGTGCAGATTTTAAATTGCTTATGAATACACTGATAAACAAGGAATTGTTCTGAACATCTGTAAGCAAACCATGAAGAGATATTTCATAGTGAATGAACATCACAGGTTTCACATAACGACTGCCAAAAACATGTATTTGTGTATTTAGTCAAATGCACTGGAAATAGCTCAAAACACATATTCATTGCAAATGCCTTTTTCACATTTGCATCTGTACAACGATTTACTGTGATGTACAATTAATTCCCTATCTGGGTCCTTATCAGCTTCAGAAATCTGAGCAGCCCAGTGGTTCCTTTAGCTCAATGCACTGTGCCATCAACCTTGCCAACAGAAAAGATGAGGTGTATAACTATTCTTACAATAAAAATACATCAGAAAGTGCAGTAGCTTGTTCCTAGTTTTGGCTAATGATCTACTAGAATCAAAACTGATGCCAACTAAGCTATGAAAGGGTTCAAGTGGGCAATTGCTAGAATTTAGTGTATGGAAGACAGTATTCCCATGCACAGTTTGTACAAAGTAAGAGATTTTTGTGGTATATTTGATAATAAGCACCTTGTCTTTCACTAAGATATGTTCTGAGATATCTCTGGACATCTGTTACCCCAACTGGCTATACCGCATGATCTGAGAGATGTGCTTCAAGACCCCTGGCTACAGTGACACAAAGAGTGGGACACAACTCTTGGAGCTTTATCATTAGGAGAACCAGAAAATTATTGAAAATTTTCTGGAATTTTTCTGAAAATTTTCTGGAATATTACTTTTCTTGTCAGGCAGTTTCAGTCATCATTGATGGATCATTTTGGTTTGCTTTTCTTTTGGTGCCAGAGTATACACAGTTTATTCACAGCTTATCATGAGAGCATTTTCCTTGCATATACAGGACAAAAATTCAATCCATGGTGGGCATCTCCAGCTGTATGGACCTCCAGTAGCAGACCTCCCACAAGCTTCTAACGAAAACCTTAAAACATGCTAGGCTAGACCAGAGATGAGCAACTCTGGGGCCTCCAGAAGACAATTTTCAACCCCTTAGATCATCTGGGGGCACATCATGCTCCACCTGAGAGCTTCTCTTCCTTAGAAGATGAAGCAGACATACCACAGCTGGTGCATATGTCTGATAGCCAGCCAAGTCCTCCTCCAGTTCAGCAAGAAAAACAGCTGGAAGAATGACTTCCTAAGAGAGATTAAGACTTTGGCATTTGGCACAGACCCTCCCCTGCCAACGCAGTGAAGGGCTGCATGCACACAGCTGTGAAACATGCTCCTTAAGTAGTGACTGGAATGTGGGCGTTGGCTCAGCAGGGAACTTCTTTAGTCAAGCTGCTGGAAGCAAACTTTCAGTTTACCTCTTGACGACCTGACTCAGCTATTGTAAGTATTGGATTTATGATGCTTGGACTGTTTACTGGCTTTTCTACCTTGGCTGCTTGGATTCGGTTCTGATTTGCAGCTTCTTGACCTGGGACTGTTTGATATCAGCTACCTCTTGTTGTTACAGCTTCCGAACTCTGCACACTCTGAATTCTGGTTCAGTGTTGAGAGTGGGACAGGGCTGCACAGATTGCCAAATATATTCAGAAACAGAAGGGGAAAAAACTGGAAGTGGCCAGATATTCATTTCCACTTAAAAAAAATTGAGGAGGGGAGTTGATGTTAACAGAGCAAGGGCACTTGCAACTTCTTTGAAAAGTGAATTTTCCACTCCTGGAGTCTTCCAGAAGAGACAATTCAGTCTTTTTTTGGTGAGGGGCAGGATGGCAATCCAGAGATTCTGGAAGAGACTAAGCAATGAAAAAACAGCCTTGTGGCTATGTGTCACCCCTGGCCTGCACTTGCCCACTCCTGGGCTAGATGAACCAATACAGATTCAGTTTAAAATAGTTTCATATGTTCAGATGCCATATGTATAGACTATTCTTAATTTATTATGTTCTTGCTTGTGTATTTCCACTCGCCACAGTGTTTCACTAACAGGTTCCCCAACCACAAAAGAGCCAGTCTTACCTGAGCAAACCTCTTCATAGGTGGGATTCGGGGTATGTCCACCCGCATAACCAACTTGAGTTGAGTAGACTCCTTTTTGCCTCCAAAATTTCCTCTCTGCCCCCCAGAAGCAGCCCATCCCTGTATGAAACACAAATATTATTATGATAAATGCATTTATGAGTAATCTTTCTATTCAAAAAATTGAGCAACAACTATCAGAGTTACAAACAAACTGATAAACAGCACCTTTTAAAATACTACAACAATATAAAACAAAAGCATAAAATGTACAACATTACTAACAACCAGTCATAAAAGCAGGTTTCATCAGAGAACATTTGCAAATGCCTTAGGAAACAGAGAAGGTTTCAGATTGGCAGGGGTCTCACCACGGGCTTTGGGATTAACTAAGAGATCAGTGTGATAGATGATGATGCTGTGATTGAGGAGCAACTGATTGTGCAGGGGGCCAAGCCAGTGAGTTAGCAAGTCAACCTGCAAACACCCCCTGCACTGGAAGGTCAAACGGAGACTGAGTTGCCCCAGCCAGCTCGTGACGGAGAGGGAACCAGCAGTGATGCAGAGGAGTTGCAGCCAGCTGTGCCCATCAGCCCTCCATCACACAGAAGGCTGAAACGGGCTGCTCAGAGGGAGGCTGCTTGGACTAGGCTGAGGAAACAATAACAAGCAGCCCCTGCTCATGGGGGCTATTTAAGTCTGCCGGTATGGCCTCATGACCTTGTGTCTCCTGCTCCCTGAAACCCTCCGGACGGATCTCTGCCTCCCGGACCTTTGGACTGGACCTTGACCTGGCTCGGCTTGTGTTTTCCTGGTGTTTGGTATATTCTGACCCCCCAAGTGTTTCTGGTCTGTCTCCCCCCTTGCTGGCTGCAGTTCAGCAGGGAGAGATTCCTGACAAGCAATCTGCATGGAACACCAAGATTTTGTCAGCGTCCAGTCACTAGCCTCTTGCAGTGAGCCAAAAGTGGTGCTCATACAAATATCATGTTAGCAGACTGAATGCTGAATAGCACAGGGGCTGTCCAGGAGGTTGGTAGAACTAAAAGCTACCCATTAGGTTGTTGACCTGGTAGCCTCAGCTGTCATGGCCCAGAACTCAAGGCCCTTGAAGTCTGAGGTTTCCTGTGACAGCAACTCCCTGCAGATACCTGAAATAGTTCCTACTCCTGAACTACTCCTGAACTACAGAGACCAGGACAAGGAGCAATGGATTCAAACTACAGGAAAAGAGATTCCACCTGAAACTCAGGAAGCACTTCCTGACGGTCAGAGCTGTCCAGCAGTGGAATATGCTGCCTTGGGGTGTGGTGGAGTCTCCTCCTTTGGAGGTTTTTAAGCAGAGGCCAGATGGCCATTTGTTGGGAGTGCTTTGATGTGGGTTCCTGCATAGCAGGGGGTTGGACGGATGGCCCCTGGGGTCTCTTTCCAACTCTATGATTCTATGAAAGATGCACGAGCTGCCAAGCAGCATGCCACACTCCCCACACAACTAGATAACTTCTGTGAAAACTGGCTGTAGGTCAGTATGACAGGAAAATCTTCCTGACAGAACAAGACAATATAGCTTTTTCAATATACGTGGTTTAAGGACTGCCACAATATGCATATTATCAGCATCTATGAACAGGAATGCTTGGGTACGCCAAAGTTTCTCTCCCCACCCACAGTCTAGCACACAACTTCTGAAAAGCTGAGGCTCTTATCATAATGTGTGAATAATACTGCCATTTTATCAGCCACAGTTGCCAAAAACATGGCCATTTGTCGGGAGTGCTTTGAGGTGGGTTCCTGCATGGCAGGGGGGTTGGACTGGATGGCCCCTGGGGTCTCTTCCAGCTCTAGGATTCTATGGCCATTTCCACACGAGACTGTTATAACGCTTTGATTCCACTTTCAACATCCTGTGGAATCCTGGAGTTTGCAGTTTCGGGAGGGGCCAGCTGGCCCCTCCCGAAACTGCAAACCCCAGGTTTCCACAGGATGTTGAAAGTGGAATCAAAGCGCTATAACAGTCTTGTGTGGAAATGGCCTATGATTCTATGACCTTGCACCCTGTTCATGAGATCCCCAATGGTTTTGCTACCCTCTGAGTCTAAGGGTGGACCTCAGACTCCCTTTAGTGAACAAGCAAACTCCAAGGAGCAACCCCAACTAGTGCTCCATTCCTCAAATCCTCACACATACATACACAGCCTGGAGGCACTAGAGGCTCTAGGAAAGCAAGTGACTCTTCAGCAGAGATACAAAATAATTTGTTAAAACCAGTTAAATTACCAGCTAACCATGGAAATTTTCTAACAAAATGGGGGAGAATAAATACATTTATATTTTTAACTGAAGTAACAGTTCTTCATTGGTTTTCAGCTTTAACTTAATTCCAGAATCAAGTAATTAATAAATGAGAGATAGTGCTAAAGAGAGCCAATGTTATAGAATGGTTTGGGCATTGGAATAGGATCAGTGCCTCACTACTATATGAGGAATGTTGAGATTGTTCGGCTAAATGCAGCAGTCCCCAGCCACTGCATGAGTTGTTATGGTCTGCGAGGGGTTGTATCATTAGGGCAGCCAGTGCGGTGTAGTGCTGTGAGAACTGGACGGGGGGCCTTTCCGCACTACACTGTCATAGTGCTATTATTCCACTTTCAACCTCCTGTGGAATTCTGGGGTTTGTAGTTTCCTGAGGCCAAAGAGCTCCCTGGCTGGGATTTCTAAATCCCCCTCCCTAAACTGCAAACCCCAGGATTCCGTAGGAGGTTGAAAGTGGAATAATATCAGTGTAACAGTGTAGTGCAGAAAGGCCCTAGGACCCTGGAAAACACAGTTCGAATCGCCACTCGGCCATGGACACCCACTGAGGCAAGTCACACTCTCCAGACCTCAGAACAAGGCAAAAGAAACAGATATTACCTTACTTTGCTTGCTGTAACAAGAACAATGATTCTTTTCCTTTTTTTTTTGCTTTTCTCTTTCTTTATTCGATAAAAAATAAATTATTTTTTTTTAAAAAAGAAGAAAGTGGCAAAGGCAAAAACCGCTCTGAACAAACCTTGCCAAGAAAACCCTGTGATAGGTTTGCCTCAGGGTTTGCCATAATTTGGAAACAACTTGAAGGAGGCACACGACAACGACGACGACAACAACAAACCTCTTCTGGACAATGGCTCAGGGTGATGTGAGGCAGCTAATAGGAGCAGGCAGAACAAAGCAGTTTCAGGACTTCAGCCAGGTACTGAGGGCAATATTTCAGAACCATGCAGAGAAATCCTGCAGCTACAGGACAAAGACCTCACTTTGGCACGGGCCTGGAGCCGCAGCATTCTGCAGGCAGGCTGCGAAAGTCTTTCCGAAAGCTCCCGCCCCACAAAACAGTGTGTCTAGAGCAGATCTATGGGTGTCAGTGGAAAAGGGTCTGTGCACTTAGTTAATAAGCTGAAAAATCTAATTCAGTTGCATTTAAGTTAGAAGCGGGGGGAAATTAACCATTATGTTTCTGTTGACATTGCTATTTAAATTTGAATTAAATGCCTGCAGCAAAAGACTTGCTAAACTGAAGCTGGAAAATGAGCTGAAAAAAAGGCTGTAGAACATGAGGACAACATCAACATGGACCACTGCATATTTTGCAACTACTACACAGAGGAACACTGCCTTTGATACTGATGGCAACACGTAGCTACTGTGAGTAGTAGCCACCCACTGAAGGCTACAAATTGAGGCCATTTCCGCACTAGTCTGTTACAGTGCTATTATTCCACTTTCAACATCCTATGGAATCCTGGGGTTTGCAGTTCAGGGAGGGGCCTTTGACGATGGTCTTTGAGGCCCCTCCCTGAACTGCAAACCCCAGGATTCCATAGGATGTTGAAAGTGGAATAACAGTCTAGTGCGGAAATGGCCTGAGAATTAAGCGGTGGCTCATATTATTAACATACCCATGGATCATGCCTCCCTTTTATGTTTTCAGCACCACTGCATACTTGCAGAGACAGATTCAATTATCTCTGGATTTCTCCTTATCCCTCTCAAAAGTCCTTGCATTTCCCCAGAAACTCACAGAACAGAAAGCAAAGGGATTTACTTATTTGTTCAATTTATATCCTGCCTATCACCAAAATGCAAGCAGGCAACAGTAAAATACAACATCTCATCTTATATTTGCCGTAAGAACTACTGGCTTAACACAATCGAGAGCTGCCAGTCATTCAATCAATGAGACTAGAAAGGATCCCTGAAAGATCACCTAGACCAAGCTGAACTTTTGACTGCACCACTTTAAGACAGGATTCTAAGGTGCACATGCCCTTTTTACACTTCTTTTGCAGGGAGGCAGGGAGGAACATGAACTTGTTTAAAAAATGAGTTTATTATAGACTAACACAACTCTGAATCTGAGCTTTATTTTGGGATTGCAACCTTTAACTAAACGGGAAACATCATTCCTGTATCACCTTGTGATTAGATTTTTTATAAAAAAACTTGTCACAAGTACATGAATCTCATTAAATTCACTTTTGTCCATAATATAAAGTTTAAAAATGCTGTTTCTTCCTTACTTTAGATGATCTGCTTTACTCTATCCCCCCAACCCGCCAAAAAAAAACCTCCTTTCAAATTTTGCAGTCTTTGGTAAAGAATCCCCATCTATGCAAAAGCTGTAGGGTTGGTAAAATGGCAATCATACATATTTTAACAGCATAATTTTCTTTTAGCTGATTAGCAAACTGTCAAAACACAATAATTTGTATTAATGGCAAACATTCATTTAATTTTCTGCTTCCTGGCATCTGCAATCTTTAAAGGTGGCAGAGCCATAATTAACTAAATTAGAGATCATACAGGAAGAGGGGCAAACCCTCTCAAACTCATGCAAATAATATTCAAAGTGCACATGTTTATTCACCAACATGGCCAGTTAGCCAGGAAGCCAGAGCTACAACTTCAACGGAATTCTTCCATCTGGGATCATCTGCAGGTATGAGCTAGAAAAATTCCAGCACAAGAATAGAAACATATTGAAGCCTTAGAATTTTCCTCAGGAAGCTGAATGCTCGCAATTTGGTTAAAAACAGCCAACATAGGATTGGTGTAGAGGGAAGCATATTGAATCCATTTATGTGATCTGCTGTCCTTCAAAAAAAATTAATATGCTAACTTAGCAAGAAAAACTTCATATTGATAAAGGGGAAAGTGACTTTCTCACTTCCTTTCTGAATGTCAGAAATCCTACTTACCTAGTGAGTGGTCTTCATGTCTGTTGCATACTTAAGAAAGCAGGGACTTCCCGACAGCTTCCTTCAGACCTATTTTGCTAGCTGTTTCCCATATCCCATTCCTTTCATGTTAAAGTCCCATGGTGAGTGCCAAAATAGAAGCCATTTGGGATGACTGGAAGCCATGCCCTATGAGGATAGACTTAGAGAGCTGGATATGTTTAGTCTGCAGAAGAGAAGGTTAAGAGGGGACATGATAGCCATGTTTAAATATTTGAAGGGATGCCATGTAGAGGAAGGAGAGGGCTTGTTTTCCACTGCTCCAGAGACCAGGACAAGGAGCAATGGATTCAAGCTGCAGGAAAGGAGACTCCACCTGAACCTCAGGAAGAACTTCCTGACAGTCAGGGCTGTCCGGTAGTGGAATACGCTGCCTCGGAGTGTAGTGGAGTCTCCTCCTTCTTTGCAGGTCTTTAAGCAGAGGCTGGATGGCCATCTGTCAGGAGTGCTTTGAGGGTATTCCTGCATGGCAGGGGGTTGGACTAGATGGCCCCTGTCGTCTCTTCCAACTCTACATTTCTATGATTCTATGACAGGCAAAAGGTGCTAGCCTGAGTACAAAACCTTCAGCTAGAACTAAAAGATTTGAGTAGTTTGAGTTGTCAACATCTATGATGATTTCATCTTCAAACCTCAAGCCACCCGAAGTAGCTGATGTTGAAATATTAAAATATGATTTGGAACTTGACAGAAAAAAATAAATCACTAAAATCCCATTTGACTGGACTGCTGTGCCTGCATCAGATGATGTTTTGGCTAAAACAGTCAACTGTATGCCCATAGTTCTTCAAAGCATTTCTTCAAAGAAGCAGCCGTGTTAGTTTCTAATCACAAAAAGGAGAAAGAGAAGGGAAGGTGGGGGAGAAAAGGAATGTAGCAGCATCTTTAAGACTAAGTGGTTTTTATTTTAGCATGGGATTTCATGGATATAAACCCACATCTCCAGATGCAGTTCAGAGTGAAGTGGGTTTCTATCCATGAAAGCTCATGCAAAAATAAAAAACAATTAGTCTTAAAAGTGCAGCTACATTCCTTCTCTTTTTTCTCTCACGCCCTTCTTCTTTTTTCTTCTTCAAGTAAGAAACCCATGAAACTGGTATTGTCCCTTCCCAATGCAAATAAACATAGTTCTGTGGTAAAGCACATGACCTGCATGGCAGATGGCCCTGGATTTAATCCCCAGCATTTCCAGCTACAAAGATCTTAAGTAGCAACACTGCAAATGACTCCACCCCAAGTCCCTGGTGGGTTACTGTCAAGTTGGAATAGGCAGCGAGCTAGAAAGATATGCTGTAGTTTCATATGCTCACATTTCCATCCATTTCAATGGAGCAGTGTCATTGTGTATAACTTTTTTAAGGTAGGAGGGGAAAAAACCCTAAATCTTCTGGCTTTGAGGCTTGTTTGTTTCTAAACTGTAAGATATTCTCCATCTTTATTTTGAACTGGATACAGTCTGACATCCCAAGCTGCCTCCTTTCTTTCTTTTTCTCCTGCTTTAAGTATTTTGAGGGTAGGACCTTTCTAGAAGTGAATCAGAACAGCTGCCTGCTGCCTTCTGTCAATTTCAAAGTTTCTTTAAAAGCTCAGTTGAAGAGAACAAAGGCAGATCTGCCATCAAATAGAACACAAAGGCCTGTCCTTCCTTTGAAACTTCAGAAACCAACTTCAAACTAAAGTCATGTACTCTGTCCAGCTCTTATCTTTGTTGCTGGTTGAAATGTACTAAAAACAAAGAGACAGAATCATGATAATTGTACTTCCATAATATCCTGCACCGGGCAAAGGATAAGACTGAGAAAAGATCACGAGGAACTCTGTCCTAGACCTGAAAGCCCTCTGTTTCCCAAAAGTTTGGCCACTGACAGAAATCAAAAGAACTGCATATTAGAAACACCCGTGCATTACTAGAGGGCATCTTCACTGTTTTTTATGTGACCTGGAAAGCTCATGTTTTCTGTTTGTCATGGCTTAGATTCTGGAAGGGGAAAATACAGAAATATATCTATGGAATACGGAAGGATGGTAGCTGATGGACAAATCCAGGAGACTGAGAGGTGCAATGTTACTGAACTTCTTAGTATGAGTGCAGTTGCATAAAATACTCCCAAAGCATTCTTCACTGAACACATAACAGATTCTCAAGCAGTGACTGCAATTCATCCATCATGGGCGCTTTGCCTCTAAAGCAGTGGTTCTCAACCTGTGGGTCCCCAGATGTTTGTGGACTTCAGCTCCCAGAAGCCCCAGCCACTATGGTCAATGCTCAGGGCTTCTGGGAGCTGAAGTCCAAAAACATCTGGGGCCCCATAGGTTGAGAACCACTGCTCTAAAGGGGTCTCCCACTGTAGACAATGAAGCCAGATAGGCCTTCTGCACACTCTTACTCCACCCCACCCCAGACCCAGTTTCTCCTTCTGCCGAACAACACTCTAACTGGAGACAGTAACAGAAACCTCAGGAGATCAACCAGAACTATCAGATCACATAGCTTAGAGTGTGTATTAATTAGTAAAACTGATGTATCACACCTTCAGCGGAACTAGCACCTCCAGGGCAAGTAAGCATCAGTATTCTTTTAAGTGCTATCTGTCCTTCTATGATGGGAAAGTGGAATTTGAGTGATCAGCCACTGCAGCAAATTAATACACTGCTGAGTTATAAGCCAGTGAATGCTCTGAGGGCACAAAATAAAATTTTACAGCTAAAGCTCAAGAGAGTTGACACAAAGACATGCCTGGACAAGAAACAGCTGGGAGCCATACATGAACATTAGCCTTTCCCACACAGCATGGGGATGACTGTACATTCTCTGAAAAATCAGTTTCCTGAACAGAAATGCAGATTCCCAGTATTAAGACTTGACTGTTTGCTTCCTATCACATGTACCACGCATCACTGAGGGATGAACTGAAGTTTGTCTATCCAGATCTTATAATATACCTGGAGGCTCCACTCCCCAGGAAAATGAAAGGTGCATGCCAGAGATGCTAAGAAATACATCTGATATTGAAGAAGCTACCCATTATGCTTGTCCCTCTGCTGCAACATTTGCACAAGAAGTATGTGCTCTCTTGTTGAGCCACAGCTTTTCAAATGAGAACACAGGAAGCTGTTTTATACCAAGTTAAGATCACGAGCCCACCTAGCTCAGTATTTTCTGTAACGACCACCAGCAGATCTCGAGTTTCAGACAGGGATTGTGAAAAAAAAAGTTGGCTCAGTGAAGCATGTTTCTGTGCATCCAGAAGGCTTAAAACATCTATAAGAACACCATAAATAGCTCAAGAGATGCATCTGACTTGGTGGTTCATAATGTGTGCAGTGCTGACCTGACCAAAGCGGACAGCATGTCCACCTAGTAAAGGAGTGGCTTTTGATGCTTTGATCAGGCAAGGCAGACTGCACATGAGAAAGGAATGTGGCACACACGCAGGTGGGTGCACAAACACAGACACTAGTCTCTTCCAATCTGAACTAAGAGAATTTTTCTCCAGACCTCAAATACGATTCAACATGCCTTTCTATGGGAAATATCATCGGTATAAAGTTTGTACTGTAGATTATTTCTCTTCATTACTTGAAGATGTCCCTGATGCTTTAAAGGGGTAGAAACTGCAAAACATACAATTTTTTTTATTTTATTTTTTTTGTATTTAGCTATTTATTTATCACTGGCCTTGAGCCCAGTGGAATGCTTTGCTCGTGCAGCTATCCCAGTGGAAAAATGTAAAAATTCTGAAGGAACGTTATACCTCTCAAAATAGCATTCTGCAAATCAAAAGGTCTCTTTTGAAAACCAACTCAGTATGCATCAGATCAAACTAAATATACATAACGAAAGATATAAAGAAGCCACAAGCTGAGCAGATGAAAAATGAATTTAGAATACAGTGTATCAGACTGAAAAATACAAATTGTGGTACCTTATAAACCGATCACAAAGGAGGGCATAAACATGACCAACAAAGTCCTGGAGGACATGCACCCTACAGGGTTTACAGCTGCATTCTCTTTCTCTCCAGGAACAAAAATGGGGTGGGGGGGATAGCTAAAGATAAATACGTGATCCTTTGTAATAAAAGAATGTTAATGTAACTTCAATCAAGGACAGTTCCCTTTATTACTGCACAGTGTACTTCAAAGAGTGTCCTTGGTAATGTCACTGTGGCTGCAAGTGTTTTGCAGAAATCTGGAGACCAGCCCCTTTGTTTCTCCAAGCCTTGAGCAACTATTCACCTAGCGCAAAACAAAAACACGTCACATCAAAAATAGAAACATTTTGAATTGAACCCCTTTGCTTTTTCTTTGTACTGGTGTAAATCACTATGAACGCAGGAGATTGATAAAGAGCTTAGTCTGAGATATATGAAAAATGTATTTGATCTCAAGAGTTGGAAATGTTTTTTGCTTAGAAAATTCTGCATAAGCAAATGCCGGTATCACCTGGCACTTTAATTCTTTTGTCTTTACCAGTGTTCACAACAGGATGCCCGGAGGTACCTGGGGGCTTCCAAGGCCCAAACTGCTGTAGCTCTGGGGTGACACCCAGATGTACCTCAAGAGGGCCCCAACACAGCAGGTCAGAAAATCCATAGAGGTATCTGAACAGCTACTTCTGCAGCCACTTTTGACTTTACATCTTCCACCCTAAGAAGCCTCTACTTGTGGCAGATGCTCAAACAGCCAGCATTGGTTTTCCATATAATTCATTGAGAGACAGGCAGCCAATGGCCAAAAGACATTGGCAGGACAGCAGAGAAAGAAAGGAATAAAACACAGAGAAGACCATTTCAGGACAGTATTTTGGGAAATGCCAAAGGACCTAAGGATCTGGATATCACCTCCTTTTCACTGAGGGCCAAACTGGATGTGACATTAACTGCACCATGGCAGTGCACCTTTTTTAAAAATTATTATGTAACAGAGGTCACATGGATCCTGAGCAGAACTAAGACCAATGGGTATGAGGAAGTTTTACTTGTTCACGCCCAGTAGTAGTTTACAAAGACATAGTCATGTAAGTCTGTGGCAGCATAAAATGGAAAGGGAGGCGTGGAAGGAATGCAGCAGCACTCTTGAGACTAACTGGATTGTTGCTGCATGAAGTTTTATGGATATCAATCAGCTTCCTCAGATGCACTGATGGAGTTGGAATACCTATCGCGGTACCTCCAGGCCCATCAGTGCAACTGAAGAAATGGACTTAAATCCATGAAATGATATAAACCAGAAACAATATACACCAGGATTCCTTCATTCCATGCCACCTGACTTCCGTTTTGTTCTCTACCAAAACAATCCAAGCAAAAGTGGACTCTCTGAAGGCGCTGTTAGACTTTTAGCACCAAACAGGAGCTTCCATTGAAATGCAAATAGCAGCTTTGGAGAAGAAATTTTTGTCAAGACAATGGCAGTGAGATAAAGAATTATGCCATACCTCCCACATTCCTGAGGATGTGGAGAGATTGTTCATGGTTCCTATTTATGTAAGAGTGATTAGCAGAAGAAACTGCTTACAAGAGCAATTACCAGCATGGTCCAGGGCCAACTGAAAGTGTAGGCTTTAACGTCCACTGCCTTATAGATAGTTTGAGGCCCCGATACTTGAAAGAACACCTTTTCCACCATGAACCTGTCAGTACCCTAAGATCAGCCCAGAGGATGGAGGCAACAGTCTTTTCAGTTCTGGCCATCTAACAAATGCTCTCTGCAGCAAGGGCCACATGACCCTGACGTTATCATCCGTGTGGTTGCAGGTGAAGATGTTTCTCCATTCCCAGACATTTGGCCATTTGCAAATACTGTCACTGTGCCAAGTAATTATCCTGATGAATTGTAATTCTTTGGGGGTGATATAGATACAACTGTGCTGTTTTTCTTTAAAAGTTTTGTATATTTTAATTGATGTAAGATGCTAAGCATCTTTTATTGACTGGTAGAAGCCCTTTACAGTTTGGGGCCAAGCTACTTGAAAAACCACCTTCTCTCCCATAATCCATTTCCCTGTTCTCTAAGTTCAGTTGACCTAACCCACTTGCATAGCTACACTTTGTGGCAACGAGTGAAGGGCCCTTTTCTTTGGCCAATATCACATTTGCAATTTTCCCCAAGAGTTCAGATGATGTCATTCCTTCATCAGGCTCCATCAAGCCACTAATCCTGCTATTCTTTTTATTGTCTGCAGATGGATAGTCTGTCAGCTATTATTCCTAGTTTACTGGTTTTAACTGGTATGCTTAATCCTAGTGAGTTGAGTGGCCACAGGGATTAGGACTTTAGCTGAACTTACCAAATATTGCCATGTGCATTCCTTCTGGAAAAGGTTCAACCACATTATTTCCATTCACATGATGTTTATCTGCAAGGTAAGGAAACATTGGCATGTCAATTATGAAATTATACTGTGGAAACAACTGCCTACAACAACCAGAATAATTAATTAATTATAAATAATTATTAATAATAAATAAATGGTTATTAGCAGTAATAACCAGGGCAATTGTCATTTACAGCTCACGCACAGGTTTTTGGTCACATTTGTTTCTTTCCATGCCTCAATTTTTATTTACAACTCAGGGGGCAGACTTGAGCTTTGTCACTCTTTTTTACTGCAACAAATCTGATCGTGTGAAAAATACTACACAGGAACTAAAATAGACATAACCCATTACCAAAGAACTTCCACTGCTGGTAGCACAAAATAAAGTTGGGATAAAATGCTAGAACTCATCACTGAAAAGTGTTCACTATTGATGGGGCTCATTAAAAATCTCCTTATAGCACGATATTTGAAAAACAGAAGCAGCCTAGTAGATTACTTTGGGGGAGATTATTCACTACATCAGTGTGTCCCAAGCTGTTGGATGTATGAAACTAGCAATTTTTTTTCCCCCAACAAACAAGAGACTGCTTCCATATTTGTGCTCACTGCCTACAAGCATTTCTTTCTTTCTTTCCTAGGAACTCACCAAGGTTCAGGGATCATCCCCAGACCCTGGACCACAACTTTGAGTAGCACTATACTGACAGTATTACCTGACTACAATAAACATTCAGATTTAAGGAAATTTCCACTAGGTTGCCAAAATACAATTGCTGTTGTTGCTTGAATGTTGTCCATTGGTCCTCAAGGATCCCATGACAAATGAAGTCCTTTTCAGCCATGATTCATTTGATTTCCAACACATACACAACTGAAGATCAAATGCTCATTTTCAGTTCTGTTGTTTCACCTAAAAGCTACCCTGCTGTTACATCAGATTTCATTTAAACAGTTCATCTGTTCTTCTCCTTCACCACTGCTATTCTATTAAGCTCATCCTCAGTACCACTCCTTGCTACAGAACTGTGTTCTGACACTCCTGATACAAAAGGTGTGGTTGTTTATTTTTATTTGTACTCTAATTTTTCAATTATTCAACAGTCAAAGCAGCTAGTAATCAATTTTAAGTAGCCATCATCAACACAGACATCCAAGAAGGCAACACAAGCTACAGCCCTGTATGTATCAGCCAGACAGTAAACTCCATTGATTTTTCTTTTGCGTCAACATGCATAAAATTGAACTGATAATCTCACAATTAAAAAGTGGAGAAAACAGGTTATCAGAGTCAAAACCATCATCAGTCAAACAAGAGACTGAACTAGCAATCATCAGAAATCACAGTGCCCCAATATCTAGAAGAAAAGTAAACTTCTGCAAGGAAGGCATTTCACAATTTTGGAAGAACTACAAAATAGGCCTTGTCTCTCACACCATCCAGTGACAGTAGCTGGTGTCCATGTCAGAAGGATGGTGAATCCACTCCTGTTTTGGTTCAGTCTTTGAAGAGAAGCATCCAAGGTGCTGAACCTACTTGCTGAATGACCAGCCACTACTGCCACTGCCTTTCCAAAAGATGGCAAAATCTCTGAAGCCAACCTTAACCCTCAGACAAGTTCAGGTACGAAAAGGAGAACCTTAAATCTTGTTATAGGGGTTCATAATAGCTTTGAAAAGATAACAGAAGTACTTAGAAGTGAGTCCAGATGCAAACAAGCAACCAATGAAGATAGGCTGAACTGGAATCACATTATCTGAGCTGTGAGCCACAGTTATGATCTCAGTAACTTCACTCTAAATCAACTGTTTTCTTGGCTATCCTCAGAAGCAGACCTATAGAGAGTAGGCAGGCATATCCATGAGCTAGGAAAGCTCGTGTGTGTGTGTGTGTGTGTGCGCGTGTGTGCGCGCGCATGCAACAAAGACGCTAGTTTATTCTATGACTATAAACACGCTATCAAAAAGACAAATGAATGGGTCTTAGAGCCTGAACTCTCCTTAACAGTCATGATGGCTGAACTACGGCTGTTGTACTTTGGCCATATCATGAGAGGACATGACTCGCTAGAAAAGGCAGTAACGCTTGTTTAAGTTAGAAGGCAGTGGGCAAAGAGGAAGGCCGCATGACAGGAAGATAAACTCAGTTCCTGAATCTGCAAGGCCTGAGCAGGATGGTTACAGGTTCGTCATAAGTCAAAGTCGACTTGATCAGTTAACAACAATAACAAACACTCGGTAACTACCTAGCGTCTCAGTTTTAATTCAAGAGGTAAGATCAAATGCCATAGTTGTAAGGAAACATTTTGAATTGCTAGGATGACATTCAGGAAGATCTAGAAAAGTCTACAGTAGGATAAAGATTTCTTTATTTTTAACATTGCAAGGGACCCACATTATCAGTGCTAAGGCCTAGGCCATACTCAGATATCAGAACAAGCTGGAATTTAGAGGACAAGCTAGTGTGCTGGTGCATCATGGTCAATTAGAGCAGCTTGGAGCAGACGCAATTAAAAAAATGGTTCTTAGATCTGTTATTGTTGTTATTCTTGTTGTGTGGGAAATTGCCAGGAGCTAGCCCTCTGGCTTGTCTCCTTGCAACAAGCCAAAAAATAATCTACAGTTAGCTTTAGGACTAATTTGCCAGCTTCTCAAGAAGGAAACAAGAGAGTTGGCTGTCTGCTAGGCTTACCAATATGGATAAATAAACCATTCACCAAAAGCCTACAGTTTGTTTAAACTATCCCACTATTTGGAATACTGTGCCCAGTTCTGGGCACCTCAATTCAAAAAGGATATTGACAAGCTGGAGCGTGTCCAGAAGAGGGCAACCAAAATGGCGAAGGGTCTGGACACACTGAAATGTGCTGCTGCAGTGCACCAAGGAAGTGCAGGAAGGAAAAATGGGCCCCGCCATGTTTATAGTTGCCCACCCCTGCTTTAATGGTTACACAGAAGAGGGAATTTCCATAGGTATTGCTTGTCATGCCTAAATGTCTTTTCTGCGTAACTGGTATGGATGGACGGAACTCACGCAAGCAACACCTGTTGAAATTCCCTCTTCTGCACTACCATTAAAGGAAAGGGGCTCTGTCCTCTATTTCACGGGGCAACCCCTCCAACAGTGGTCTTACTTACCCTTTTTTCTGTCATCTAGCATTAGGTGCTTGGCAGAGACTCTCAGCCCCAGAAAACCCTGTGACAGGTTTGCCTTAGGGGTTACTATAAGTCAGAAATGACTTGAAGGCACACAACAACAGCAGCAACAACATTATTTTGGTATTTAGATCCCTGTTTTCTCTTGCTCTCTATTAGTGATGGGCATTACCTTCAAATGTCATAGGAAAACCAGCGTTTCCACCTTTTCATAGTCTCCCATGTCCACTCTGGCCTTTCACTTTTATGAAAGAGCTCAATAGGCTTATCTTGAACCATTAGTGTCACTTACCACATACTATCAATAACGATTACTTCGTTAGATCCTTGTTATTTATAGTTAAGAGGCTTTTAAAATACTTGCTTTCAATTATGCCTGTGTGAAATACAATTCACTTTGTCGTTTTATTTCAAAACCAATTTATTGTGCTGTTGTTAAACACCAGTCTAAAGAAAACACAGAACTCCACTGATTTCCTCCAAACAGCCTTCCATTAAAACAGAGATCTACAGAAGATTTACAGAAAAATCCCTAACACTCCCAGATATTTTAATGTGAAGTCTCATCAACTTTGACTAGACCATGCTACACAATCAACATGTAATCTACACGAACTTTTACAGGAAAATTAACGACCCAGAAAAAGCATAGCATAGACAGAGGCTTCCAATTCTCTTTTTTAAAAGCGAGGAGTGCACCCAACACCACAGATTGAAGAAATTGTCCTAGACATGAAAGGCTCATCCTGTACGAGCTGGTCTTAATTTGGAGACTCTCAACAGAGGCCCTGTTACTGTCCCATCAAGTCACAACACTCAGTTTGTTGGTACACATGGCAGAACTTTTTCTGTAGCAGCACCTCAACTGCGGAACTCCTTCCCAAAGGAAATCAGACTGACTCCACCCCTTTTAAGTTTCTGGAAGGCAGTTTTAAGACCATGTTGGTTTGCTTCGCCATTGGATCTTAAGACGAGGAATGGGGGATTGCTCTGGCTGTTTTTACTCTTTACAGCAGTGGTTCTCAACCTGTGGGTCCCCAGATGTTTGTGGACTTCAGCTCCCAGAAGCCCCAGCCACTATGGTCAATGCTCAGGGCTTCTGGGAGCTGAAGTCTAAAAACATCTGGGGACCCACAGGTTGAGAACCACTGCTTTACAGCTTTGAATCATTTGTAAGGAGTGTCTTTAATCAGTTTTTAAAAGATTTCATTCATGTATTTAATGTTTTAAATGTTTTTACCCTTTGTACACTGTCTTGGGCAGGGGGTTGAGAGACACTATATAAATGTATTAAACAAATAATAATAAACAAACTCCAACACACATGTCAAGAAATTTATTTTATTTTCTGAGCTTCTGCTGATAATCCTTTCCTCAAAGCCTGGATTTAAGCCTAACTGCCAATTCATGAGATAGCAGTTGTTTTGGATTTCTCAAGGTGATAATGAGTCCTATTAGTTAGGAAAATTTCTCAACAGCCATAAGATCTTGGAAAGCACTAGGCTTTAGGATCTTCCTTGGCGGCCACAGTTTAAAACCACAGCCTTCCTTTGCAGAAACAGCAGAGTTGGAATATATTCACAAACTCCAGTCTATTGACAGTAGGTTAAAAAGAGACAATGGTTTCCTAGTATACTGCACGTATAATATTTGTTAATACCACAGCCTCATGAAGGCTCTCTTGGCAAGTTTATCACATCTACTTTCTAGTTCCCAGCCAGCATCACCCTACAGTCCAAGAACTCCCTCCACCATTTATAGGGCTATCTACTCGGCTTTAGAGAACATCTTTCTTCCTTCTTTTGTCCCCCAGGCTCAGGTTAAAACTGAACCTGTCACCCCACCACCATACGCACAAGTGTTGCACTTCTATTGCTATTTACATATACAGACTGCTAATTCATAGCTATAAAGGTCTGTTCCTAGGTACTCCCTCCCTGCATCCAGTGAAGCAGACTTAAGTCTATGAAAGCTTATTTCTCTCAGTTAGTTTCAAAGGTGCTACAAGATCCCTTTTTGCATACTATTTCCAAAAAGTTATTCTTCATTGTAGATATTCTTCTGTCTCCAGTCCTTTAAAAAGATATCAGTCTCCATACTTTGGCCATGTGCGTGTGTACTGTTCTAGAAATTGCCTTTGTACTTAATCCAATCCTAACTTTTTGGCAATTGCCACTTTTTAAGGTTTGTTGCCTAACACTCTGGAACAAGGGGTGCTAGTTTGGTGCACTGCCTCCTATTTACCCCTGCCTCAGGCTGGAGTAGAGGAGGGGCCCGCCTTGCAGGGTTGCTGTTAACCGAGAGTTTGTCTCCACTACTGACTTGTTTGAAGGTTCCAATCTGTCAGCTTTTGAGAATATAGAACTCCCCCAGGCCTGCCAGCCACTCAGTTGTACACATGAACTGCTGGCCTCCACTGAAATGCATGGAGACCTCACAGATGTGAGAAAGCATGAATCAGATCCATGCAGAAGATAATGTAGAAAAGAAAGAGGTACAAAGAAGGCAGGAAGGCTGTCTCTGTGCTTTTCTTTGGAAGAACGAGGAGTTTGGGAAGTTACTTTGTTTCCAACATTTTGGCTGCATTTTATGATTTAATGCAAGCCAACTGCTGCAGTAGGGAAAGAATGAAGTCACTGCTTCTGAGAACAGAGCGGCTAAAGTGGGAAGGAGGAGCACTGGTATTCTGAGATGTGATGTGGCAATAAATTACCAGCGTCGTAAAAGACAAGGGAACAGCAGTGGGAGAACTCTGGCAGCAATCCCTTAGTCCCCTAATAGCTAGAGCGCTCCCAGGCTTAGCCTCTGCCACCACTTGCTGTGACTGAGCACTTGTACCTGGAACACGCCCAGAGGAGGGCAACCGAAATAGTGAAGGGTCTGGACGCCACACCCCACGAGGAGCAGCTTAGGGAGCTAAGTATGTTTAGCCTGATGGAAAGAAGGTCAAGAGGGGACATGACAGCCATGTTTAAATATTTGAAGGGATGTCATGTTGAAGATGGAAGAAGTTTGCTTTCTGCTGCTTCAGAGACTAGCACATGGAGCAACAGGTTGAAACTACAGGAAAGAGATTTCACCTAATCTTCAGGAAGAACAGTTCGACAGTGGAATATGCTGCCTCAGTGGAATGGGGTGGAGTCACTTTCTCTGGAGGTTTTTAAACAGAGGCTGGACAGCCATTTGCTAGGGTTTGAGTGTATGTTCCTGCATGGCAGGGGGTTGGAACTGTTGCCATTGTGATCTCTTCCAGCTCTATGATTCTATGATTCCACCTATCTGAAAGCCAGGAGGTGACTTTTCAGCTTTAATTAATTTTGATTTCCAGGAAGAAACTTAGAGACAAGTCGGTACTCAATGGCTACTGATGGTAGTGAATCCCAGTCCAGGTTTTAGGCTACTGAGCTGTCCAAGATGCTGAACCTTACAAATATGATTCAATACCACGGAGAGGATTCAGCACCACCAAATAGGTTCAGGCTTAAACCATAGCAGACTCTGCACCTCACTGACATAGAAGTCACCAATCACCACTGCAGCAACTATTTATTTAATTTTTAAAAAATAGTCAGTATGACACTCTCATTCACCATACAGTGATGTGATATGTCTTTTTAAAATGTTAGTGAGAAGGAAATCGCCTAAATCAAAATGGAAGTTTCAGCAGTAACAGGAAAATGAGAAAAGCACTTCAGTGCCTTAGGGTGACTGCAGAACCAGTGACATGTGAACAGGAAAGAAAGCAGCTGCTACTGCTTTCCAACCGAGTATTTTCCTCTTGACACTCAGGCCCAGCTGTTGGACTAGAAAATAAGCAAGCTAGCTTAGCCACAGCTGAAATAACTTTCAACTAGTCTGACGTGGGCTCAGTGGGGCCTTTCCTTTCTCAAAATAGCAGTTCTTTACACAGCACAACAAACTGGTATTGCCAGGAGTTATTGCCAATATAGCATTCTTTTTATTTTATTTTATTTTTTTATTTAAAAAAGAAGGAAAAAATGAGGACTGCACTCTGCCCACCACTGAACTAGGCAGTTCTTGGGATCCCTTCCAGCGCTTTGATTCTGTTATTCTATGATTTCCTGCTTAATCCCCAATTGCCCCTTTCGTCGGGCAAAACACAGACTGTGCAAAACTGATCTTTGTCATGTTTCAAATGACCACTGAAATTCATCACCTGGCTATGCTGCTTTAGGGCTTGATCTCTGTCGTCAAACACTGTTACCAATGAACCCAACCTCCTTAGATCCCTGATATCAGTCAGATTTTCTGCTGTAATGGTTTTAGGGTTGAATGGCACATGCCAGGAGACTGGCATATGGAACAGACAAGAAAACCTGCACGTCACCAAAAAGCAACACTCGCCAGGTGTCCCCCACTGCTTTTCCTCTGGCTTTGTGGAAAATAATACAGCTCCAAGTTATACTTGGAAGAAATTATTTTTACTTATTAAAATCGACAGTGACAAAGGGCACGATGGCAGCTTAAAATAGCTCTAGCAATTTGTTCATGCATTTGATGTATCACGATGTGACACCCCACGTTCAGTTGCATCCATTACTTCAAACAGCATTACTGTCCATACGCTGATTGATGCTACCAAATGTGATGTGCTTTAGCACAATACGTCAGTGAATAACTCCAAAGCAGTTTTAGGATGAATTGAAGACGAAGGCAAATTCATTTAGAATTTGGGATTTTCTTCAAAAACAACGGCTACTCATAATGAAAATAATTTCCACCACTAGTACTGGGAAAACTAAATGTAGAATGAAAGAGACTCAAACTTTTAAATTACTTGCAAGTTTATCTGAAATTATCAATACTTTCAAAAGAGCGCAGCCTACAAACAATTTTCTAATCAATTGTTCTGCTCTGCTGGAGTATAACATCCTATTTCACTGCACTTCTTCCGTTTATGTCTACACACACACATACATACACACGCACATATATAGTCATTAGTACTTACTGAATGCTTGTGCTATCCATTTCTATTGTCTCTTTGTTCTTCTTTAGTGAGATATCCAAGCTATTCTATATATATTATTTCATTCGCTAGAGAGTGAGCAGAAATAGAGACCAGAAGACTGTTTGCATGCACATACAGTGCACAGACTGGGATTCAGCAGCATAAATCATGCACAAATCTCTGCATGTGGAGGTACACATTAAGTGTGGTACACAACTCTTGTGCTGAATGGCAACATTGTTCAACTATGCTAAAGCACCAAAAAAACAACCACATGTACATATACATCCAGGGCTCTACATGCATACACAATTCAGCCTCCACAATCTTGAACTGAATGAAGATGTTTTGTACTGTACAAAAATGGCCAACTGCTTCCACAGGTGAAATTGTGTGTGTTTGTGTGTGTGCGTCTTCAAGTCACCTGTCAATTTATGGGGACCCCATGCATTTCATAGGGGTTTCTTACTCAAGGAATAATCAGAGGTAGTTTTGCCAGATCCTTCCTCTGAAATACAGCCTACAGTACCTGGGGTTCACTGATCCTCTCTGATCCAAGTACTAACCTGCTTAGCTTCCACGATCAGACAGGATCTCGTGCTTTTAGGGTATTTCAGCGCCTGGATGTGTAAAACATCAGTCAGAGTCTGGCCACAGAGTAATTGTGCCACACTGCCCAAGCTTTATCTCACACTCTCTCCAGTCACTGTTAGAAATCCACAAAAGCAGGGCGGAAGCTTCTGATCAACATGCCTCAGTGATGCTGGAGCTGCCCACCATACAGTACAATTTCAGATGCACTTCATATTTCCTAAAAATAAAATTTTATGACATTTTAATGCTAACAAGCTGTTCTGTTGCTCTGTTTCTATCCACTGTTTTTTTCTTTTCTTCCCAAAAAGCAAAAGTACATGTTTATTTCACGTTACTGTATGAATTGTTTGCTTCATATTACTAAATTCCCTAGCTCAGTGGTTGCCCAAGATGTTGTCATACTACTATTCACAGAGTCCCACACCATTGGCCATGATGGCTTGGGCTTCTGGGAGCTGAAATCCAACACATCTGGCATAAAACCCAGATCAACACAGGGATGTATCATGAGATATCTGAAATAACGCTGAGCAGTTATTTTTAGAGAAGAGTCAATCAGAACATACTATTGTGTCACAAATCACCTAAAGCAGATTGCAAAGGCAGTACTATCACCATTCATATATACAGAGCAGGACTGAGATGTAAGTCCCAAATGAATGTTTGACATAAAAGGGAGCACTGAGCCTGCAAAGACTGAAGATTTTTCAGAAGAATAACTGGGTTAGTATGTTACCTTGGCTCCTTAAAAAAAATTATGACATAAGCATAGCATGAGCAGGATGCAAATCCCTAATTCTCCATCATCTACTCCAAGTCAGTGAGCACATTAGATCTGATAACAAAGGAAGAACAAAAGAAATTCACTGGGAAATACTATGCACCGTAATATGTGTTCAAAACTTGGAAAATTCACACTGAGTTTAGTGGATGGGGTGACATATCTGCCCAAAAGCTTCTCCCAATGACAAGTTGTTCAGAATGAGGAAGCAAGCCTGGATCTGCAGTTGAGAACCCTCCCTAAACTGCAAACCCCAGAATTCCATGGGATGTTGAAAGTGGAATAACAGCACTGTATCAGTCTGGTGTGGAAACGGTCTAAGTCACTTCCCCTGGATTGGCTGCTGTGCTGCAGTACCTTTGCTGGATATCGCATTGGTGATGCTGCAGTGCAACAGACATCAAGCCCGTAACTCCATGAGCCCAAACGCCTCCCTAAAACAGAAAGGTACCCAGACTCTACTGCAAACATTCAAGTCCACAAGCACATTACAAGCATATGTTAAAATATACAGAGAAGTAATCGATTAGGTACGAAAACCAAGCCAAGGAACGGGGCTTCTGTATATTCCCCAGTCTTTGAGGCATCAGCTGATAATGACCATGGTATAGCCATGGAGACCAGCAACACCACAATTTAAGTCCTCTGAAGATTTGAAAATTCAAAAACCTTCTGCATTAAAGACAAGCGGTGCGGATCAAAATCAACAGCCAAAGCAATGGTTTAACACTGCACGCTGGTTTACAGTTCTTCCTCTCTCTGTCCTCCCTTTGCATTCTGTTTACTAGGCTAATAAAAAACAAAAAGAATGCTGTAATTTACAGAGAAACAATCTGCTAATAATGGTCCAAATCCAGTTCTTAGTTCCAGTTAGAGAAGACCTACTAAATCAATAGGGATATGGCAAGTCAACACTTGTGTAAGTTCTACTGATTCAGTGAGCCTACTCTAGTTGGAAATAGAAACTGGATTTATTCAACCTTTTTTCCTAACAGTCTGAAATTTTATATTTTACTATACATATTGCAGTCATAACTATACTACCTGCTTACAGTGAGTTAATTGACTTGAGATTTCCAAGACGGATTCCACAAAATCTACCACAGTTCAGTTAAAATATGTAATATGAAATTAACCTCAAAACAAATATTATGAAACACACACAAATAAAGGAATTGTATGAACTGAATGTCCATCTGGAGGTAGAATGTTTAAGGTGCGGCACACAAATTAAGAACACGCAGAGACCATGACGCAGGATAGCACATCAAGCCTGCGAACCACTAAGACAATGTATTTTAACCAGTTATAGCAACTAATAAACCAGATTAAAATTATTATACAGAAACAGCAGAAAGCAGTGCCAAAAGACACCAGCAAACTATCCAGCTAAATGCTTCACTTTGCAATTTCACTTTGCTTTGCAAAGAAATTTATTTATCGTGATGAAAGCTGAGACTGACTGACAGAATCAGGGCTGGCCAAAGGCTACCAAGCGACTTTGCAGTTGGAAGACATGCGATGGGGAATCTCCCAGCCCAGACTGCAGCAGGCAGTGCAGTCTCTCTCACACACTGACACTTTTCACAGACAAATCCTTCTGTACAGAAGCAGAGCACAAACACTGATGTGTTCTCCTTTAGCTCATATTGTCATTGCAGTATCACTTTGGAGCTTGAGTGCATGTCCCCTATATACTGCTAATGCGGAGCAAATACCATCTCCCCCTCTCCCCACTCCTCTCCTCCCCCTGCCCCACAAGCCCTCGTAGAAATGTCAGTAGCTGTAAGTAATATGCAGGCTGTGATAGAGTATCTTTCTTGTACACGTTCTCCCTCACCCCCCTTGATGGCAAATTATCTGCCTGGAGGTTGTATTAAAGCTTCGTTCAGCTGTCAGTCAACCGATGAGGAGGAACGTTCAGCACCTCCTCCCCACTCACACCCATTCCCATCTGACAGTGACAAATGATTGGGAGCAATGCTCAGATCAGCTTGAGAGCTCCAGGCCTCCTCTTCACACTCTGCTTCAGTCTCACTCCCATCCTAAAATGTCCCCCTACATCACCCCAATGTGGAATTCCTTGCAATGCTGGGCTCCTTCCAATCAGATCTCTCTTTGGGAAAGGACATTGCTGCTTCATGCAGGACTCTTTAGATAGTAGATACGAGGTGGTCTTGTACAAATCCTTTTCATTACAGCAAAATATAATGCCCTTGGAGCATCACCCCCACACAAATCTGATTTGATTGCTGCTTTTCCACAGCAAATCATTCCTAGAACAGTTCAGATCAACAGCACAAAGGTTACTCATTCAAATATAGTACTATTTCAAGATAATTCACTGACATGTCAGCTACAAAACATATCAACAAAGTTCAGCCTCCTCGAGACCCTTTTTTGACAGAAAGGCCACATATAAATTCAATCAATAAAAAGATAAAATTAAATTGGGCAGTCATGCCAAGACTAAACTAGACCTCCTAATAATTCTTAAGAAGGCCTAGGAAGAGAAATGCAAAAACACAATGAAAGCAGCAGCAAAATAAATAAATAAATGCTAAATCTTCCAGCACGAACTGCTAAAGAACACCTTCATCAGGCACCCCTCCCCAGCCAGGCATGATGGACTGAGAAGCAGAGAGTCCAGTCTTATAGCCAGGGAGGTTCTGGGCACCTGCAGTAGCAGGAAATCCATACAGGGGGACTTTAAGTACCCTAGCCTTGCAAAGCCAAGTGGAAACGAGACACACAGAGAAACACAACCAGGTCTTACAAGATTCACAGAGGGTAGGTGAGTATCCCCTGACTGTACCCCATACTGGAGCATTAGGTGGAGTTGATCATCTGAACTAAAATTTTAAGAAATTCTTCTAGGGAGAACTTTCCACCTTATTTCTCCACTGAATTTTTTTTTTATCTTTTCTTCAGGTATATTTTAAACAATGGATGTACATTTTTATTATTTTGTTTCTTCCGACATGGGGCCCAAAGCAGCTCACAACAAAATTAAGATAAAGTTGAGCTAAAATCTTATTATATAAAAGTTTTAAAATAACTAAACAATTCTATTAAAAGCACAAAATTAGTTACATGTACAAAATGAGGCTGCAATTTTTTTCTTCACCTGGAGTAAATCCCATTACTTCACCTACCTGGAGTAAACCCCATTCAACTCAGTCTTTTGGGTTGACAGGTAGAGAGACTGCATTGTTAATTCAATCACCTCCACCACAAAAAGGCACTTTATTTCAACTTGAGACGTGCGTTTTTTGTAAGACTCTGCACAGCCCTGGTTATTCTGCAAACCTGGAGAGACTGCTCATTATCAGTGAAGTGGGATGGAAGATTTCCCACTTCTAAAAATGCACAGTTTTGTAAAATATACTGATAGTGTGATGAACAGATAGAATACCAGTGAAACTGGGCAATTCCAAAGCAATGAACGTTAACTGTTTTTCAAGTAACGCCATGTTAAAGAAGAGGAACTCATAAAACTTTTAATGGCAATTGTGATCACAGGTTCCTGTAGCTTAAATTTCAGAAGCAGCGCATTCACAGGAAGAACCCTGGAAATGAGCTTGCATGGGCATCCAGTGCACTCACATCCCCACATCAATACTGACCTCATTTAGAATGGCAAATACCAATAATCAGCAGTATGGCTGGGTGGCAGAAATGGATATCAATCTATGCCGAGCTCCATCCCTCAGGCTGCAGGAGAAATTCCACAACCAAGACACAATATGCTCAGGCAGTGCTGTGCCATACAGTCTCTCGAGGTGCTGCTACAGAAAGACCCTCTTGCGCCCATGCAAGGACTCCCACAGTCACCAAAGACTGAGGTGGATGGAGGGACAGAGATGGAATCCAAACAAGCAGAATCAGACAGAGACCTTTAGGTTCAGAGACAGCTCAGCTCTGAATGTGAGACCCAGAGGAGCAACCAGAAAAGAGGCCAGTTGCACTCTTGTTCTGCTTGTAGGCTTTCTGGATTCTTCTGCATAGCCACTACAGGAAAGTAGACTGGCAGTGGGTCTGTTCTCACAGGGCTCCTTTCACATTCTCAGAACACTCTACAGCTCAAGTAGGTGTGTGAGTAGACAGCAGGCATCTCACCAGGTCCTCTAGACTCTCAAATTGAGTCCTGACACCTCTGAAAATTGATTATTTATCTCTGTCAGGTAGACTGAGACCCTCATCTAAGCAAAAGATTGCATGAACCCATTAACTAAGCTTATGTTCAGAAGATATCTAGGCTTTCTCTGAACTCGAGTGCTCTTTGCACTCAATAGAAATAACACCTGACTTGAACTCTGCTTGGCCTTAGAAACTGTGGTAAGATGCAACAGAAAAAGCTGCAGGCGTTCAAAGCCAAGGGTGAGTAGAGAGCAAACATTCCAACAAAACTCTTTCAGAAACAGCTGTGATAAACAGCAACACTCATTTGACATGCTATACTGAAAAAAGAAAAAGCTTTTCAAAAACAGTTTTTAAAATTAATTCAACTAAAATTTGCACTTAAGTTAGCCCTCCACATTTGCAGGTTTTACTTTGCAGATCTAATTATTCACAGATTATTTGCTGTCACCTCCGCTGCCGCCCTATGCCATTTTTAACAGGGACTGCAAGCCTTGTGAGACTGAGAAACTGCAAGCGAGGCTGGTAAGTCCCAATTAAAAATGGTATGGGCAGGAGTGGAGGTGTCAGTAAGCCCCACCGGCCCCCTACTTCTGCCTTGTGAAGGAACCCTGATGCCTGAAAGGAATCCACGGTGAGTTGAATATGGTGATCGTACTTTTTTTGTGTATGTTAAATATGTCTAGGAGGGCCTAGAGCAGCGGTTCTCAACCTGTGGGTCGCAACCCCTTTGGGGGTCCAACGACCCTTTCACAGGGGTCGCCTAAGACCATCGGGAAATACGTATTTCCGATGGTCTTAGGCTCCATTCCCTCCTCGGTGGTGGTGCGCAAGCACGAGCCACACACTCGCGTCCTCCTGCCCCCTTTGAAGTACCTTACTAAAGAAAATTTTCTTTGCATCGAGCGAGAGTGAGGACCCAAATAATTATCGCCCAGTCAGCCTGACATCAGTACCCGGAAAGATCCTGGAGCAGATCATTAAGCAGTCAGTTGCTAATCACTTAGAAAGCAAGGTGGTAATCACGTATAGTCAACATGGATTTCTCAAAAATAAGTCATGCCAGACTAATCTTATCTCTTTTTATGATAGAGTTACTAGCTTGACAGATGAAGGGAATGCTGTGGATGTAGCATACCTCGATTTCAGTAAGGCCTTTGACAAAGTTCCCTATGACATTCTTGCAAAGAAACTAGTAAAATGCGGGCTGGACAGGGCTACTGTTAGTTGGATTTGTAATTGGTTGACCGACCGAACCCAAAGAGTGATCACGAATGGCTGCTTTTCATCCTGGAGAGAAGTGACTAGTGGGGTGCCACAGGGTTCTGTCCTGGGCCCAGTGCTGTTCAATATTTTTATCAACGACTTGGATGAAGGAATAGAGGGCATGCTCATCAAATTTGCAGATGACACCAAATTGGGAGGGGTTGCTAATACGCCAGAGGACAGGATCAAAATTCAAAATGACCTGGACAGATTGGAGAGCTGGGCCAAGGCTAACAAAATGAAATTCAACAGAGAGAAGTGTAAGGTCCTACACTTAGGTAGAAAAAATGGAAGACAGAAATATAGGATGGGGGACAAGTGGCTGGATAGCAGTACATGTGAAAAGGATCTAGGAGTCTTCATAGACCACAAGCTGAACGTGAGTCAGCAGTGTGATGCGGCAGCCAAGAAAGCCAATGCAATTCTCGGCTGCATCAACAGGAGTATGGTGTCTAGATCGAGGGAGGTACTGGTAGCACTCTACTCTGCTTTGGTTAGACCTCATCTTGAATCCTGTGTCCAGTTCTGGGCACCCCAATTCAAGAAGGATATGGTCAAGCTGGAGCAAGTCCAGAGGAGGGCGACCAAAATGGTGAGAGGCCTGGAAGCCGTGCCCTATGAGGATAGACTTAGAGAGCTGGGTATGTTTAGTCTGCAGAAGAAAAGGTCAAGAGGGCCATGTTTAAATATTTGAAGAGATGCCATGTAGAGGAGGGAGAGGGCTTGTTTTCTGCTGCTTCAGAGACCAGGACAAGGAGCAATGGATACAAGCTGCAGGAAAGGAGATTCCACCTGAACCTCAGGAAGAACTTCCTGACGGTCAGGGCTGTCCGGCAGTGGAATCTGCTGCCTCGGAGTGTAGTGGAGTCTCCTTCCTTGGAGGTTTTTAAGCAGAGGCTAGATGGCCATCTGTTGGGAATGCTTTGCATGGCAGGGGGTTGGACTGGATGGCCCGCGTGGTCTCTTCCAACTCTACATTTCTATGATTCTATGAGTTGGAAGGGCAATCTCCGACCAGCCACTCCGAGGCTCAAACAAAGCTAAAAATATCTAGTATAAGGAAGTCTGAGAAGGCAAGAATTAAAAGAAGGTGAAAGGAAAATTACCTGGAAATCCAGCTAAGTCTGTGAAGGGCGGGGGAGGGCTCCCAACCACTCCTTTAACTTCCGGTCGCCATGTTGAAAAGAGGCGTCCAGAAAGCAAGGGAGAGGCTGTGAGAGGAAAGAGCTCTCCTGACCAATCCCAGCTCGCCAGCAACAGAACCAATCACACTCACGCACGCGAGCAGCCTCTGCCGGGAGGAATGGCAGCCTCTCCGTCCGGAGTCCCTGGCCCTTCTGTGTGAGCGGATGCAGCAGCGCAGGGCCATTTAGCATTGTGTACGGTGTCCTTATTCACTAGGAGTCAAACTGCAATGCCTATGGAACGTAAAGACGTAAGATTTGAACCTCCCGTGTCCTCAGTGTCTTCCCAGGGGAATGTGTCTGAGTGTAGTAGGGAGGTGATAAGACCAAGGATTGCTGAAGAAAGGGAGGTGCATGTTAATAGGCAAACCATATTAGTGAAATGATTTCACAAAATACGTAACAAGTTTAAAAAATGTATTGCAAGTTGGACAATTCATTGAATTTGAATGGAATGTCGTTATTAAGCAGTCAACAAACTACTTCAATGAATCCTTCATTTTCACGTGATTTTCCTGATGATACAAAAGTCATTCAAGCTGAATCAAATGACGCTGGTGTGTGTTTACCAAAATAGTCTACCTGTAGGTCCAAAGTGACTAGGAGTTGAAGAATCTGCTTTGTCACACTCTGAACAAATCAACACTGAATCTGAAAGTGATAAGGAACCAGATTCGGCAGATACTCATGGGGATAATGACTCTAAATCAGATGGTTCTATTTCCGAGGAGAAGGATGCAGAAGATGATAATAAAGTGAGATTATTTTCCTCAGATACTTTTAAAAATTGGCTGGAGAAGGTGTTGGTAACTTTAGGACTGGACAATCTGGAGAGTGCCACTTCAGATATTGATAAAAACAAGAATGTTGCATCAATTGTAAGGAATAAGCCTACAAAATCTAGGGTTATTCCCATGCCAGATTTATTTTTGGATTTAATTCAGTCTGAATGCAGTGAAACCAAATCTTCAAACTTTATATCATTTATGGTGGACTAAATATCAGATATTTACATTACGATTCATAACAGTAGCAAAATTACAGTTATGAAGAAGCAACAAAAATATTTTTATGGTTAGGGTTCACCACAACATGAGGAACTGTATTAAAGGGTCGCAGCATTAGGAAGGTTGAGAACCACTGGCCTAGCGTTATTCATGGTTTTTCCACTTTCACAGGGATCCTGTGCCCCTAACCCTAGCAAAAGTGGAGGGATGACTGTACAGTATTCTGTGCTATCAGTTGCCTTGGAGGTGGGATCCAGATCTATGAAAATAAACAGCTTGCCTTTGCTTTCTTTTGGGAAGCAGATGACACCCAAAAGCCACAAAATTCCTTCCTTGCACATGTGCATGTACACACATGCAGGTATGGACATGCACATGTATTAGCAGGTCTAGAATTCTCCCCTAGAAGAAAAGAATCTTGATATATCCTCGTGGATGGATTGATCAAGATATTTTGTAACATCCACATGCTTTTTGAAGTTCAGTTAATACAAATCAATGTCCAAATATTTATCATTCCTTCTTGATCTGTCCACACCTGCCCCCTTAAGATGAATGCAGACCTTCAGCTAATGTTAGCATTTGCTTTTTCTTCATCTTAGATCTCCTTTAATTTCTGTAAATGAAAAACCAAGGAAGTATGGCTATTTGTATTTGTATTTATTTCTATATCACATGACGTTTCTGTCGGGATGCTCTGGGATTCCATATCCTTACTGTCCTCACATTCTCTTTCCTTCACAACTATATCAAAATGTAGCTTGTTGCAACATTTTTCAAAGGAAAAACTGATTTTTCAGACCTCATGTACTCCCAAATTTAGGCAAGGGACACAATGTTCCACAGTTCTTTAAGGAGTTTGTTTGTTTGTTATTTTTGCATGGGTTTGGTAGCAAACATTTTCTAAACCCAAAGGCACTATTCAGATAATTACAGGCTACGGATGACCACCTATGCACGGCCAGATATATGGAAATGAGCACATCTGCTACCTCCTCTCTGTCTCTCCACCCACCCTATGGCAATATGTTCCTTGATCAAAATGGAAGAAAGCCTTCCCCTTCCTATTTGTCAGCTAGTTCTTTTTACACCAAATGTATGAAGACAGCTTCTTCCTCATCTTAACAAAAGGGCAAATCCAGGTCTGCTTAGACGCAGCAATTACACTAAGGTACAGCAAGTCAGAAGCATCCTCCCTTACTTTGTTCCCCCTTTTAAGTAGCAGCCAATCAAAAGGACACCAAGAAGAAAGTGGGGAAGTTCTAGCCTTGAAAGGGCTCAGCAGACAGCTTGCTTTTGCTGGTGCGGTGTTGCTGATGCAATGAGTTCCTGCTCATTAGCACAGATGAGGTGTATGCCCTGGAACTTGACGGTTTTCCTTGAAACTGCATCTGTTCCTGAAGCTGCTACTCAGCTATGTGAATCCTTTTCATAGTTATCCAGATAGTAAAGAACCAACAAGTAGAAGAAAACAGTTTAGAGCTAGCTAGGACAACAGCTAGAAGCTCTGTAGAGCCTAAAGTATGAAGAGCGTTCACAAAAATAATATAAATCAGAGAAGTTCTCAGCTCCCCTACCATTGTACGTAACATTTTGTCCTCCAATGTATTTATCTGCATGCAAACTCCACCGTATTGCAATCTCCTTGCCTCCAAACATGAATATTCTTTTTCACCTGATTCATATTATTAATTTTAAACATCCTTCTACAACATCACTTTAATTTACTGGACAGAAAAGAGGAAATCAATAGATGTGGGTCCTGTTGTTCCAAACTAGTTACAACTTTTTGTATTAAATACAGATTTCCATTATTACTGATCTAATAAGCTTTATTCTCATCTGGCCTATCAGCAACTCAATAAGTAATTATCATTAACCTTAGGCTGTTCCAGTCCGTTAGACCAATACTGATGACTCAGGGAGACAATAAATGAAAAGCAGAACACTGATAAAAATCCAGGAAAGCAATGTGTGTGGCGGGGGTGCAGTAACATTGTGGCTTTAACTATCATAGCTTTGAATACGCTGGCTGAACGACTCTGCAATGAAAATAAGCAGTATATTTGATCTAAAGGGGAAGCTTTTCAACAGGAGAAATCTGGCACCCAATCTTACACTCACCAGATGAATCTCATAATTCCCTATACCATAAGCATGAAGGAATGGTGGAAAAAGTGCCATATGAGCACAACATGGCAATTCCCAGTGTCCTCCAAGTCACCACATAATGTGCTATCAGTGCTTTCACACTAGTAATGAATTATTCCATTGCCTTTTGTGCAACAACCCTATGCAAGTGACTGTCCTGCCAAAGGAAAAGAATGGTAGTGATGGACTAGAGTTAAGACTGAAAACGGCCTTCTTGTGTGGATTGTGATGACTGACACAACGTTCCATCATTTAAATAAGAAATCACCTATCTGTAATGGGCTATCAGCTCATAGGTAGTATCATATATCAGCACAAATATAGGATGGGGGAATGCGTGGCTGGATAGCAGCACGTGTGAAAGGGATCTAGGAGTCTTGATAGATCACAAGCTGAACATGAGTCAGCAGTCTGACGCAGCAGCCAAGAAAGCCAACGCGATTCTTGGTTGCATCCATAGGAGTAAGGTGTCTAGATCAAGGGAGGTAATGGTACCACTTAATTCTGCATTGGTTAGGCCTCATTCGGAATCCTGTGTCCAGTTCTGGGCACCTCATTTCAAGGAGGACATCGACAGGCGGGAGCGTGTCCAGAGGAGGGCGATCGAAATGGCGAAGGGTCTGGAAGCCATGCCCTATGAGGAACGGTTTAGGGAGATGGGGATGTTTAGCCTGGAAAAGAAAAGTTTAGGAGGAGACATGAAAGCCCTGTTTAAATATTTGAAGGGATGTCATGTCGAGGAGGGAGCGGGCTTGTTTTCTGCTGCTCCAGAGACTAGGACAAGGAGCAATGGATTCAAGCTGCAGGAAAGGAGGTTCCATCTGAACCTCAGGAAGAACTTCCTGATGGTCAGAGCTGTCCGGCAGTGGAATATACTGCCTCAGAGTGTGGTGAGTTTCTTTCTTTGGAGGTTTTTAAGCAGAGACTGGACAGCTATCTGTCAGGAGTGCTTTGATGTGGGTTCCTGCATGGCAGGGGGTTGGACTAGATGGCCCTTGGGGTCTCTTCCAACTCCATGATTCTATAACATGCTTCTATATTACCCAGGATAGCTAGCACAGCATAGTGGTTTGAGCATTGGACTATGACCCTAGACATCAGGATTCAACTCCCCACTTGGCCATGGGAACCCATTAGGTAATCTTGGGTGTGTCACATATATTCAGCCCCCAGAAAACCCTGTGATAGGGTTCCTTTATGGTCACTATAAGTTGGGATTGACTTGAAGGCACACAACAACAACACTACCTAGGCTAGAAGGCTTGCTCCATCAGTACAAATCACAACCAGTACTTTTTTCACAACAAGCCCAATTTCAATATGACTTCAGTCTCTTTCACACTACACAATTAGAAACTACATACTACACAGTTTAACTGACATGGCTCAATCCTATGGAATTCTGGGATATGTAGTTTGATGAGCTATTTAGAATCTCTTGCCAAAGAGCTCAAGTGCCTCAGGAATCTGTAAAATCAAGGGACTTCAGTATCAAACTGCTATAACTGAGTAGTGTGGATCAGAATTTACTTCCAAACACTTTGCTGACCATTTGTTTTGACTATTTGGTTGATCTGATTTGATTTGGATCTGGTTTTATACATATCATTTAAAAAGAAAAAACTTTTAAAATTATTAAAATAACAGTGGGAGGGGCTCAGATAATGAAATCCCAAACAAAGTTTAAATTCTAAATATAGCACAAATCTAAAACCCCAGTCTCATCTAAAATTAAAAGTAAGTGTGTTGTATGTGTCTGGATGCGCCATAAAGCATACAAACTATTGAGGCAAAGGAATAAAGTGCAGCTTTCTCTGGATGCTTAGCGCAGTAGATTTTATTTTGGCAGCGTCAGCAACCCCAGCAATGGGTGGAAGCAGCTCTTATTCTCTTTCCCTTCCATCTCTGCTGTACGCCAGCTGCATCACAGGGCAAGAACTCTTCTTAAATCAGGGCAGAAGCTAAATCCACCCCACCCCACCCTTTGCATCTCTCTGTCATGCACCAGCGAGATATATCTTAGGTGTGCATCATCATTTTAAACTCCTGGTTTAGGCAGACAGCTCTCTACAATAGTCTCCCCAGGGTCCTAGTGTCTCTGCATTTTACATAGTTTTATACTCGAAAGCACATTTAAGGATGCCTGAAGTTTCCAAAATCCTTTTGCTTTGTTCAACGGTTACAACAACGGGCAGAAAAACCAGTAGATTAAACAACTACCTTTGCGGTATAAGGAAGGGAAAATATTGTAAGCACTAGCCTGAAGAAATAGTAATTAGAGAATTACTGTAATTTACATAACTATATTATAGATACAAAAATTTAAGAAGTTAAAACAGGCACTATTATTCAAAATGAAAAAACCGGAACATACATAGATGCTAATATTTACATGAAGTAAAAGCACAATGAAACACTTTGTTGATCAGTTTCAAATATTAACTAATAATTGATAGGATTACTTAAAATTATGGAACAATTAGAATCTCTCAAGGTGCGATAATACTACCTTGCTTCAAAACATATGCTTTCTCTATTTTTTAAAATCAGTTTCTACCAATATATATACCATTGCATGTGTATAGCAGACAAACGATATTTGGCAATTATATTTGACAATCGTATTAGAAATAAGAAAAACTTAGAAATACATTTAAATACTTCAAGAAGAAAAAGTCTTCTAACAGATACCCATTTTCAGTTATGGATTATAATCAGTAATGATGTCAATATTCTGAAAAGTGGAAGAGCAAAGAAGTTGGTATAAAACGAGAATGAATTCATGTCATCCTCACTTAGATACGTGTTACAGGTCCCAAGGCTGGAGAAGAAAAATACGGTTTTTCCAGACAGTATAGCATAGTAAAAGTATAGAATAGGTTAAAAACCAAAACCAAGTGGAAATGCAGCAATAGTCAGTATAGCATGTTGTGAGAAAGGTATACTTTTATTTAACTAGAAGGACTTTGTTTCTGGGCAAGACTTTTTCATTTATTAAAAATTGGATCCAATTCATGCATTCTAGGTGGTCACTTGAAATACCACTAGGTGGATGAACCTACAGGCAGTTTTCTCTTTTGTGTCAAGAAACTGTAAAGTTAGGCTATGAAATTTTATCTTTGCCCGTACAATTCTTTGTAGTTAGGGAAGTTAATGAACTGCAGGAATGGGCAAACTGCAGCAGATCTGTGGGGTGGACCAAGATTGCCAAAACTGTAAGGCAAGATGATAGCTGTGTTTAAATATCTGAATGGATGTCATATGGAAGATGGAGAAAGCCTGTTTTTTGCTGCTCAAGAGACTAGGGCATGGAGCAGTGGATCCAAACTACAGGAAAAAGGATTCCACCTAAACATTAGGAAGAACTTCCTGACAGTAAGAGCAATTCGACAGTGGAATATGCTGCTTGGGAGTGTTTGGAGGCTTTTAAAGAGAGGCTAGATGGCCATCTGTCGGGAACACTCTGATGGTATACTCAGTATGGCAGGGCGTTGGTCCTTGTAGTCTCTTCCAGCTCTATGATTGTATAAATGAGAGAGAATAAAAGATAAACGGAAGTAGCTGGAAGTCCACTTCTGCGGGGAGAGTTATGTTAAATGACGTGGGTGTTGCTTTGTGCCTTCAGTCATTTCCAACTTACGGTGACCCTAGGATAAACTTATCACAAAGATTTCTTCATAAGATCTGTTCAGTGGGGCTTCGCCATTGCCTTCCTCTAAGACAGTGGTTCTCAACCTGTGGGTCCCCAGATGTTTTTGGACTTCAGCTCCCAGAAGCCCTGAGCATTGACCATAGTGGCTGGGGCTTCTGGGAGCTGAAGTCCACAAACATCTGGGGGCCCACAGGTTGAGAACCACTGCTCTAAGACTAAGAGAACCTGACTTGTTCAATGGGTTCCTATGGCTGAGCAAGGATTCAAATCCCTGGTGTCCCATCGCCACCACACCACACTGACTCTGCGTCTCAGGGGTGCTGCAACCTTTTTCAAAAGTGAATTGCTGCTCATAGAGGCTTTCCAGGGAAGCAATTAATCCTGGGTGGGGGGTGGGGAGAAAAAGGGTGCTGTGGGAAGTCCTGAATGGTTGCGAGCTACAAAGAAACACCCCTTGGAAGCTGTATTTTGCACAACCCCTGCTTTATAGGAAACTACTCACATGAAATCTTTGTTTCTTTGCAGCTGCCCTGCAAAAGGCTCTATGATCCATGCAATTATTTGAGCTTATAAATCTGACCTGGCCTTAGAAATTGCTTATGGAGATAAAAACTTACACCCATCTCTTTGCCTAGACCACTCTGCGATGGTGATCTGAAGAGGAAACTATGAACAAGCAAGGTTGGCAAATACGTTACTAGGGAGCTACCCCCCAAAACTACTTGTGGCTCTATTCTTTGAGGGGGGGAGTTGAGATCCCTGAGAATGCTGTTGTTATCACAGTGGGACAACGTGCAACCATTCTCATCTTGGGTTACGTAACTTAATACAGGACATCAAAGACTACCAACTTATTATGAGTTGTACACATTCAGCTATTAACACAAATCTGAAGATTTTCTTTTACAGTGGAGCTTATTTTTTGGAAATACTGGTAAACATTTCACTCAAAAATGTCCTATTTTATAAAAGTTTCTACTCCAGAGTTAAGGACAATTTATTCCATTCACATTTTATTCTTTTGCTATCATCCAGTTTATCCACAGTTGTGACATAGGCAGATCTCCTCAAGTTCTATAAAGCCTGCTCTAATGTGCTTGTTTCTTTTTTTGCTTTTTCGGTAAACATTTAAACACTCTATATCTAGTACATCAAATTAAGTCCAGCATGGGGACTCAATTATCGCAACCATCTAATTAAGGAAATAGATCAAGACTCCTAAACATTTATTGGACAATTCCAGCAGGAAGAAAAGGCAAAATTGGTCAGAGGAGAACTAGGAATTAATGGAGATATTTAATTAAATCAATATCCATAATAGCATTCTCCGGAATCAAAATGTTTTGTGTACTGGATGGCTACACATGGAATGTCACTGCTGGGGAAATTTCACACTAAATTGCTTCATTATCATTGTTATTATTGTTGTTGTTATCACTATTAGTATTACTACTTATTGCAACTTAGATTAATGCGCATGTATATAAGTGGTGCTTGGAAACTGGGTGGAAACAGGGCAGTTTTGCATCTTTTAGGGTATGGTCTGCATTAGCTTTTATTATTTCAATCGCTATGATTAATTATTTTTGTTTGCAGTAGTTATATCAAAAGAATTGCCCACGTTAATTACTGGCATAATATGTAATTCTGCTCTAACTGGTGCCACTGAAAACAACATCAAAAGTATTGTTGAAAAATGGCAAATTTAACCTAACAACTTTGGCTCACAAATGGACATTGCCTGGACATTGCTTCCAGATGCAATGCACAGGAATTAAATTCTGTATCGAACAAGGATATGCTGAGATGTATGTCTATATACCAAGAGAAGAATTCAGTTAATTCAGAAAGATACGTTGCTTTTTTTCTTATAAAGCTGTCAGCCTATGTGACCACACTTTCTGAGGTCTCAGCAACAAAGAAGTGTGTGAATAATGTTTTCAGTAATTGGAAGATTTTAATGCCCTGTGTAGCATTGTAGCCCTTCATCAGCAGAAGACTTAGTAAATATGATTCTGCAAACACTGCAGAATGGTGCACATCTTAAAAAACTATAATTTTAAACAAGTTACCAAGTTGTGTTTTTCTTTGCATAGGATTTTGGTGCATGGAAGAAAATTTTGCTTTTTTTTCAACAGACAATATATGCACAGTTGTGCATCTAACAGCACCATCTTAAACATGTCTACTCACTGGAGCTTATTGCTGTCCCAACAGTGCGTGGCAAGCGCAGACATGGGGAAGATCAAGTATGCAAACATGGAAGGTGAACAAAACACTACTACTCTATTGACAACAGGCTTGACATGGCATGCAGCTGTTGAGCCAGGTACTGGGCAACTGTTATCCAAAGGAGGGCAGCCCTCCTAATGAGGGGCAAGGAGAAGTGGCATCCGTGAAGCTCAACATGAGCAAGAGGACATTTTGTGTGATGTGGTTTCCCTACCACCTGGGAACGAGCCCAAGCTGGGCCTGAGCCTGGTAACCTGCACCCCAAGGTCCCTTAAAAGGAAAATGATGGATAAGTAATCCCTATATGCCCTCCTCCAATTAGGTCAACCCCTAAAATTGTGACAGGAGAGAAGAAACAGTAACAAACAGCCCAGTAAGACATGGAATAATGAAATTATGCATTCCGGAAGAAGGCACACAGCACCCAAATGCCAGAGGAATACAGAGAGGGATGCTCGTATACATCCCGGTAGACCCAAATGAAGAGTTCCCTCTCTACATCCACTCCAGGACATCCCTCTTCTTCTCAGACTGGATAGAACTTTTGAAGCCATGGAAAAAAAACTTTTTTTCCTGTTTGTTTTTTCAGAAAAAAATGGAAATTTTGGGGGGGGAAAGAAAAAATGCAACATTAGCACTGAAAGTCACTCTGTTACTTTAGGAACATAAAATGTGACTATATATAATTTGATTTGGCATAAAATTATCACAATTGGTATATTAAAATGCAGTGTATTCAAACAATTATTACAAACAGAATTTACTTTTTTTTTTTTAATTTTTATTTGTAACAAATGGAGCAACAATCTCCTGAACTGTATGGAACCTCTTTTGTTTCGCTAGTTTATGTGGAGCAGGCAAAAAAAAAACAATTTTTTAAAAAACAGAAGAAACCATCAACATTAATAACAAAGAAAATTATTTATGTTTCCTCTCCACAGTATCAAACAGACATAAAGCACCCATTCCCATAAAAAGAATTGCGGGGGGGTGTGTGGAAGGGAGGAGCGAGAGACTGAGTCAATAAAAAGACATGAAATTTAATCAGATTTGTTTTCTGAGCAGTTGTTACCAGTATCAGTTTCAGTCATAGTTTTTAGAAATGATTTTGAGAATACATGAGCACCTTGTCTTAAAGGTTTTATTCATCATGCTAAAATAAAACATTCCAGAATCAATTTTCTTCCTTTTTTCAATTTTTCCAATTTTTTGGGGGGGAGGCTTCAGGAAAAAAACATTTAAAAAACCCTTTTTTTCTGAATTTTTCTGGGTTTTTTCCGGGCTTTCACATCTCTAAGACTAGGTCCAGCTTCTAATTAGCCAGTGTTCCCAGATGCTCCCAAAATGCCAGATGAAGATGGCAGTTCCCCAAGGCATCACGCTGGCCCACAGGCTGCCAATGGGTGACCTAAGTGAGCCAGGGAGAGAGTCTTGACTCTACAATAAATAAGGGTAATTTAGGATTATTGGGATTTGGAAGTCCAGCTGAAATTTGCAGATGCTTTCATGAGATAATTAACTAACCACTTTTACTTATGGGGCCATCAGAAGGGCAGCAAATAGTGATTCCTTGCTTATCCAGCTTACATCCAACTGCACAGCCTGCTGAATTATAAAATGGAGCGCAATCCTAATTGGCCAAGATAGCCATAAGCCAGCCAACACTAGGGTTATTTCCACCCTACACTGTCATAGTGCTATTATTCCACTTTCAACATCCTGTGGAATCCTGGGGTTTGCAGTTTAGGGAGAGGCCTTTAGAAGTCTCAGCCAGAGAGCTCTTTGGCATCAATCAATGACAAACCCCAGAATTCCACAGGATGTAGAAAGTGGAATAATAGCACTATAACAGTGTAGTGTGGAAACGGCTGAAGTCTAAGAAGGGAGAACAGGCATTACCCATCCACAATGAACAGTACCTGGGCAATAGGCTTGCACATAGGCACTCACTGGACCACCATTTTTCCCATTGTTGTAGTGTGCCTTCAAGTTGTTTCCAACTAATGGTGACCCTAAAGTGAGTTTATTATAGTTTTTTTGAGGCTGAGAGTATGTGATGTGCCTAAGGTCACCCAGTGGATTTCTATGGCCAAGCAGGAAGTTGAACTCTGGTCTCCAGGTTGTAGTCCAACATTCAAATGACTACACCACACTGGGGCCATTTCTCCACTAGACCGTTACAGTGCTCTTTTTCCACTTTCAACCTCCTATGAAATCCTGGGGTTTGCAGTTTAGGGAAGGGCATTCAGAAATCTCAGCCAGAGAGCTCTTGGGCCTCAGTAAACTACAAACTCCACAATTCCTCAGGAGGTTGAAAGTGAAATAATAGCATTATAACTGTGTATGGAAGAAATGGCCATGGTCAGCTGAAGCTTTGCTGAATCCAAACTCCTCCTGTTCTGGGGTGCCGGAGATTACTGAAAACTTCCCTCTCTCTGGTCTAAGGTTGTGATGGCACTGTCGTTGTGTCCTTGAGCTGGGTGAGGCCTGAATCTGGCACAACTCAATACATCCTTGCTGTACCCTCTTTGGGGCACATCTGCCACAAGATCTTCAGTCAGCAGAACAGTTCTCCTGGCAATTAGCTGTATCAGCAGGTACATAACATCAGTTGGCAGAGGAGGACTCTGTTGGCAGAAAAGCAATCCAAACCACCTAGAGCCAGTCCCTCTTCAAATTAGGACTGCACTGTAATGCCCAAGAATCCTTTTTAATTCCCACCCAATGTCTTTTCCTTTTAGTTTATGCCTTCTAGAAGTGAGCTTGGAGGCAGAGATTACCTTGATTCTGGTCTTTATAAACTGGTCTCAGAGCTTTGGAGCCTGGAAAATGGAGTAAAAGTATTTTAAATAAATAAGCTCTCCTTTATGCAGCCTTTGTTTATATAAGAACAGCAGATGAAGACAGTTCCACATCCCACTCTGAAGGGTACAGAGATGCAAATTCCTGCAGGATAATTGGAAGGCAGCAAACTTGTACATACTCGTCCAACAGCATGCAACATTTTAGAAACCTAAATCTAAATACTGTGAAATAACAACTATTAATTACTGTAGTGTTAGCCAGAATGAGTTAAATTAATCCCTGGTTTTATTAGACTAAAGTAACTATACCAGTGAAACTGGTCCTACATAACGGGTCGTTTTGTTTTGTTTTGTTTTGCTTTTTAAAGGGATGTTGCTAAATTTCTCAGTGTTAAGCTTTTGTAAATCTTCATTAAATGGCTTTTATCTCATTTCCATAGTAACAGAAGATCACCATTTCTGTGAAAATACAGAATCTTTTCAACACGTTTGGTAGCAATTTTCTCCAAATTACCCCCAGATAATTAACACACTGGTTTAACCTTGACATTAACAGTATTTTCCATTTTCTATGAACAAACATTAACATTCAGATTATTTTCCCTTTAAAATCCATAGTGCGTTGTTCGCACAATGGAAAAAAAAGTCCTTGAAACTTGATGATCTTTTCTGAAGAGCCTGTGAATATGGCCTGTTAATGCTTTTGCTCCTATTAACACATTTGTTCAAAACTTGTCAAAAATTATATGTATTTAGGACCTCTCTGTCTGCCAAATTACCAACCAGAAAACAGGCAGTGCTAAACTAAATAAATGTGGAACTGCCCAACCATTTTACATCCCATTGTGAGGATCTGACCCACCTTCCCTGAAGAATTGTGACACTGCATTTGGTTAATCTAAATGCATTTTACTTGATCTAAACCTATTAAGATGCATTTATTAAAGGGACAGCAATTATGGGGCCTTTATGACCATTTCCGCACTAGACTGTTGCAGTGCTATTATTCCACTTGCAACATCCTATGAAATTCTGGGGTTTGCAGTTTTGGAAGGGTCCAACTGGCCCCTCCCGAAACTGCAAACCCCAGATTCAATAGGATGTTGCAACTGGAATAATAGTGCTATAACAGTCTAGTGTGGAAATGGCCCATGATATATTCATATAACCCCATTAGTGCAACCAGTCAAGAGAGACTGCATCACTCCAGAAAATTAAAACAAAGAAACAGAAAAGCCTTATATTAATAATTGCTGTGTTTCTTCTGAGAGTGTACTGTCTGCACATATCAGGAATCCTCAAGGAAACAGCACTAGATGGCAATAGAAAGTGTGGTAGGAACTTCGATCAAGTTCCAAGGTCACAGTTCAATGGTACACAACGCAAGCTTTATGTACCAAAGATCCCACGTTCAATCTCTGACTCTCCCAAGTAGGACAAGAAATATTTCTTTCTGGAGACTGGCTTTCAATAACTGCTAAGCAGTCTTTTCCAACTTAATACCTTCCAGATGTTTGGGACTATAACTTCCAGCATTGCCCCTGCTAGCTGGGGCTGAGGAGTATTAAAGTTCAAAACATCTGAAGGGCCTCAAGTTGGAAAAAGATGGGGTAGGTAACACTGAGTAAGAGCTACTGCCAGGTAGTAGAGGATACTTAGCTAGACAGACCAATAATCTGAATCAGTATAAGACAGGTTCCTCCTAAAACACAAAAAAACAGGGCAACAGTGGCTTCCTCCAGCTCATTTGGTTCTGCTGGTGGAAGAGACACCCAAGCATCATCGGCCTGCATCCTACTGTTCCAACTAACAATGAGTCAGTTAGTAAATCTAATTGATTCCATGGTCTAATCTAGTTAGAAGAAACACTAGTATTGAGGCTATTGTTTCAGTCGCTCAAGGCATTTCTCCATTCCAGAGGTCACCCAGAGCTTTGAAGAAAAATAAGAACTAAGTCCCCAACAACTATAAGAAACCATTTGGATCCATCAGTCTCCTAAACTGGACCATCTTAACTGGTGTCCCATACACAAAGGCTCCACTTTCCTTTAGAATCATAGAATCATAGAAATGTAGAGTTGGAAGAGACCACAAGGGCCATCCAGTCCAACCCCCCGCCATGCAGGAAAACCCTCAAAGCACTCCCAACAAGTGGCCATCCAGCCTCCGCTTAAAAACCTTCAACGAAGGATACTCCACCACACTCCGTGGCAGCACATTCCACTGCCGGACAGCCCTGACCGTCAGGAAATTCTTCCTGAGGTTCAGGTGGAATCTCCCCTCCTGCAGCTTGTATCCATTGCTCCTTGTCCTGGTCTCAAGAGCAGGAGAAACAAGCCCACTCCCTCCTCGACATGACATCCCTTCAAATATTTAAACATGGCTATCATGTCCCCTCTCAACCTTCTCTTCTGCAAACTAAACATAAGGGATCTGTACATGACAAGAAACTGTAAAAAACATCTTCATACCCAGACCACCACCAACCCACTCACCTAGAAAACCAGATCCAAGGTATATATTCAGAAAGAGTGGACCCAGCTAGGATCTGGATCTACAAATACAACATTCACCATTTCATGGATGACCTTCTGATACCAAGTCAGGAGTGTCCTTGCTAAATTCTGCTACGGTTTTCTTGACTTTGTTCCCTTCTTGACCTCCGCCTACAGACTGCCACCATCAACTGCCCAATGTCAAGGAAACCAAAGGTTGTGGATGAAGCTGCCTAAGAAATGGAACAAGATGCAATGGGAGGCCAGGACTGTAATGCATATGTTGAAAAAGGTGTATCATCACCTCTATACAGGAAACGAGTGTATTCAATTATTCTTCTGAACCAGTCAGCACCTTCCCTTGGACAACTTCCATTATCACCAAGGTTTGCTTCAGAGCCTTGCAAATTAGAAGAATTGTTGCAGTAAAGATCCACTCTATTCTACTCTGGTCAAACCTCATCTAGAATATTGTGTCCAGTTCTGGGCACCTCAGTTCAAGAAGGATATTGACAAGCTAGAACGTGTCCAGAGGAGGGCAACCAAAATGGTGAAAGGTCTCGAAGCTATGCCCTGTGAGGAGTGGCTTAGGGAGCCAGGTATCTTTAGTCTGCAGAAGAGAAAGTTGAGAGGGGACACGATAGCCATGTTTAAATATTTGATAGGATGTCATATCAAAGAGGGAACAGGCTTGTTTTTCACTGCTCCAGAGACTAGGACAAGGAGCAATGGATTCAAACTACAGGAAAAGAGATTCCACCTGAACCTCAGGAAGAACTTCCTGATAGTCAGAGCTGTTCAGCAGTGGAATATGCTGCCTTGGAGTGTGGTGGAGTTTCTTTCTTTGGAGGTTTTTAAGCAGAGGCTGGATGGCTGTCTGTTGGGAGTGCTTTGATGTAGGTTACTGCATAGCAGCAGGTTCGACTGGATGGCCTCTGTGGTCTCTTTCCAACTCTTATGATTCTATGAAAGATGCACGAGCTGCCAGGCAGCACGCCACACTCCCCACACAACTAGATAACTCCTATGAAAACTGGCTGTAGGCCAGTATGACAGGAAAATCTTTCTGTGCCTGGATCCTTCTGTCAGAACAAGGTAATATAGCTTTTTCAAAATATGTGGTTTAAGGACTGCCACAATACATGCATTATCAGCATCTATGAACAGGAATGCTTTGGTACTTCAAAGTTTCTTTCCCCACCTGCAGTCTGGCACACAACTTCAGAAAAGCAGAGGTTGTTACCATAATGCATGAATAAAACTGCCATTTTATCAGCCACAGTTGCCAAAAATATGTAAAGGCCAATATATTTGTGAAATATAAAGCTAAAGATATTCAAATAAACCTAAACAGGCACCATTTTCACATCCTATGAAATTGCAAACAGAAAAGAAAACACAAGAGCCTCTTCTTGCCTCACATAAGAAACAGAAAAAAGGAGGAATCATCAGAGGGTGCATTAGAGGAGATTCTGAAAGGCTGGAATGAATTATGCATATAGCAAAATGACGCTTGGATATTTTCAGCTACAAGACACAAATTCAATAAGCCAACCAGAAGCAGCATTACAATGGATTAAATACATGGCAGTTTTCTTTTCAGATGTGTTCCGTTGTTTCAGAAACAATCACAATTTGCCTGAATGTTTTATTACGGAACCTATGCATTTGCATTCAGCCTCTAGCTAGTCAAATATTATGGGAGCAGAGGCTTATTTACATTTTGCACTCTCCTTAAAATTAGCTTGGGAAAGAACAGAAAGCTTTAGGTTAACATATGGCAACCAGAGGATCACAGTGACCTGGCAGGATCCCAGGCGAACCCTGTATGACTCCCCTTTGCCTCTCTATTCCAGCAATCCAACAACTGTTGAACAGTCACCATTTAAACATCCAACACCATCCCAGAGTATGCACAATGCAGTGTGGCTCTGGGACATTCTGGGCAAGTTAAATGGTGATCCCAGGCTCACTGGGGGCCACCATTTTAATTTCACACAGTGCACTGGAGTGATGACATTTGGGGGTGCTCAAAAGATATTGTAGGAAAATTAATTGGCATCTCCAGGCCACTGATGCTCACCCCTGTCAGCCAAATAATGAGCACAAGAAAGGACCATCATCATGAGAGGAGGCACTAGAGGGCAGTATGCCAGCTTCCCATCAAAACTCTAGAGACAGCCTGGGTTGCTGCTTACAGGAATTACTAACCCCTCACTAGCATGCTGAAGTAACTTGCAGGGGACACACGGAAACCAAAGACTGGGACAGACTGAAGATGGGAACGGCAGGCAAGAAAGCATGCCATGTCCCCCTCCAGCCTCGCAGGTTTTCCCTACTTTCCACACTTCAAATTCTAAGATTCTAATATCTAGCGTGCCTCTAAAGCAGTGGTTCTCAACCTGTGGTTCCCCAGATGTTCGTGGACTTCAGCTCCCAGAAGCCCAGCCACTATGGTCAATGCTCAAGGCTTCTGGGAGCTGAAGTCCATGAACATCTGGGGACCCACAGGTTGAGAACCACTGCTCTAAAGGAACTGAAAAATTAGACACTACCTCAGTAGGCAAATATCAATCTCTTGAAAACAATGCCATCAAAGGCCACCTCCACCCCTTATTTCATCCTCTAGAGAAGCCTGACAGTGTTTTCACATCAGCTGCAGTCTGGAGAAGAGGCAAAATTCTCGTCATTTCTCCTCTCAAAAGAACGCAGCTTTGCAGGGGAAGCAGCACATTTGCAAAATACACAAAATGGCAGTAATCATGGGGCTTACGTGTATCGTCTTAAGCAATCAAGGCCGAGAGTTAAGCATAGTCAGATGTGCCTGTTCCCAAACTGGCCACCTCTGACGAGCCAGCTGTGAGCTACAATTGCCACATTCTAATTTAGGGAAAGGTTGGGGGAAGGAGAAGGCATCTGAATCTATACAGGATTAACATAATTATTCACAGCAGGATGCTGCGGAATTAATTTAGCCAATCAGAATTACAGTTGGGGGCTGGGCATGTGCAGGACTGAATATTGGAGAGGGGAGGAATAAGCAAGCGCAGCAAAGGCGGCAGTAAAAAATGCTACTCCTGGCTTGCTAATGTTTTGATTATTCATCACTCACTAGAACTGGAAGACAACCAAGTGAAAATGTAAGTATTACGTGAAGGTCTCTGGCTCTCATAAACCCACTTGGAATTAAAGAAACTGTGAATGTGTGTCAACAAGATATCGAGCAGCATAAAACGAAATGCATTAAAAAATTTCCAAAGGTACAAGGTGAATCCAGCCCTGAAGCTCTTTGGCCCAGGCAGGAAGGAAAAGGGACTATAATTCACTGTCAAAGAATGTCCCTTGGATGCAGAAGGTCTCAGCTACAGTCATGGGCATCTCTAGTTGAAAGGGTCAGACAGGAGATGGTGGGAAAGAGAGTTCTGTTTTGAGATCTTGGAGTGGGCTAGGTAACTAGATTAACCTACTGCAGGAAGGCAGCTACCTGCATACCTAACAGAAGTACAAGTACAAATCCTGGATTGCCTCTGATACCAGAATGTAGGAAACTATCTTATTTACTTATTTCATAACTCAACTTTATTGTGATATGAGACCCAAGCTGGCTCACATCAAATTAAAAACAAAATACAGCAACATCTATATGAAATAAAAGTTAAAAAGCCATTAAATAAACCATTGTGTTAAAAGCACTAAGTTACAATAGGTAAAGGCATAACACAGCCCATTAAAAGATCCTTCTGTCACAGTAGTCTGCCAAAACAAAAAGGTGTTTGTCTGTCCTGAAGAAAGAGAGTAGGCAAAGGGCCGACAATGCCTCACATGGCAGTGAATTCCACAACCAGGAAGCAGCCACCTAGAAGGCTCTCTTCCTCACCCTCACCAAATGTGTCTATGGTGGTAGCAGGACAGAAACATGACCACAAAGATCTTTAGAACTAAGCAAGCTCACAGAAGACTCACACCACTCATCTGTTCTTCCAAGTACTGCCTGTTTGTCACACAGAGCCCTGGTGGTGTCGTGGTTAAATGCCAGTCCTGCAGCCACAAGGCTGAGAGTTCAATCCTGCCGGGCTCCAGGTTGACTCAGCCTTCCATCCTTCCGTAGGTCAGTAAAATGAGTATCCAGACCGTTGGGGGCAATTAGCTAAAACACATTGTAAACTGCTTAGCAGATAAGTGGTACAGAAATACACATGCTATTGCTATTGCTGTCCCAGGGCTTGAAACCCTACAAGCAAGAGAAAGGTGTTGAAGGAGGATAGGCTGCGGGAGAAATTCCCCCCAAATAACCCAATTCTCCCTGGCCTAGAACAAAATCCTATTAAAAGCGGCAGCAGATCCCCAAGGTAAAAAGCATGATTCATTCAGATTACATGGTTTTAGGTTGATTTAACTTTAACTTTTTAAATTATACAATTTTCAAGATATATTTTAAAACGTTTACTTCTTAGTTGTTATAAATTGTTACTGTTGTAACTTTCAGTTGTTTACACCAATAAATAAATGTTTTAACTAAATAAATTTACCATTGAACTAAGATGTCTCTAGGACATAAGCATGACCAGACTTCACTCCAAACCTGTACTATCCTGCCCACAGAGTGAAAGTTGCATGCTTGTAAATTAGTGGAAGGGTCAGAGTTAGGAAGCTGAATCCTGGGACAATCAGCTAAAGGACCTGTGGGATTAAAAAAAAAAAACACTCTAAGTTACATTTCAAGAAACTGTGGAATAATCAGAATTCTCATATGCATGCAGATAAGTGTTTAAAAGTGGTGTGTGTGTATGTGTGTGTGTGAGAGAGAGAGAGATCTATGCTTTACACGTTCATCATGAGAAACACCAGCAATCATAATCACAATATCAAGGTAGCAGTCCCAACATCCTGACCTCCTGATGGGGTGGAAGAGAACTATAGCAGAAGATATAAAAAGATGGAAGCAGTACATCAAGCTAGTGGAGGTGAAAACAGGAGTGGTGTACCAGTCAGCTGATTTGCAGGTAGTTTTAGAGGAGGAAAGAAGAGCATCTCTGCTTCATCAGAACACACTGGCTTGGAGGACAGATTAGACTGATGAGAACACAATGCCTCACACAAACAGGGCAAAAGTAATTATGCCATTAACAATGATGAAAATAAAGCATTTGCCACCATAGTTTGCCTGGTGAAATCTGTGTCAGAGTGCATATGCCAGCAGTGGGCAGCACCAAACTCAGCAATTAGTGGGATTGGCCCTCTCTCTCATTCTCCCTCCCTCTCTCTCTCTCCCTCTCTCTCTCTCTCATTCTCTCTCTGTCTCTCACGTGCGCACATACACACACACACACACCTCTCTCTTCATTCCTACCCAGGTGGATGCAGCAAGAGAGACAGACTGCTCGTGACAAGGGTCTGAAATGATTGCTTGCAAAGGGCTTTTAAAATTAAGCCTTACAGCTGCCCACCCTTTATCAGAATGGCCTGAGACACGCACAAGTCCACATGCGTTCAAGGAGTTCTAATACAGAGCAGGGAGGTACTTATGTAGAGACCAAAAAGTGGGACAGGATAAAGTCGTAGCAATATATCTGCAATGTCCCTATATTAAAGGTCTAGGTCTACAAACTTAGTTGCTGCAATATCCAGTGGCATTCACTTCTTTCAATCTGGTGAGCTTATGCCTCAACACAAAGAGATGTAACCATGCATTCATCTCTGACTTCACACTGGGATTCACAGGCATTTAAAAGCAGCAAGCTTGATAGAAGATAGAAGGTTGCTCCTGACCATGACCTGACTATGAAGGCATCACGACTCTTGCCAAGTGCTTCCAAAGATCTGCACAATATTCAAGACAAGGTTGCTCATCCCAGAAGGACTTTACTAGCAAGCAACAACACATGTTACCTGGTTACCAGGGTCAAAAGCACATGTAAATTGTACCCATCAACATAGGAAGCTGCCTTACACGAAGTGAAGACTCTAAATTCCATAACGACTACCTGCAAAAGACCTTTTTCCTCCTTGGGAGGGGATCCTTCCTAAGCCCGCAGCTCCTCTTCTAGTAATTAAACATTCCAGAAAATGAACCTGAGAATTATTCCATGTGAAACACGTGCACTTGACCGAAAATTAGCCTTCCCCTAAATTAATTTGCAATGCTCAAGCAAACCATGGTTTCATAGAAACCAAATGCACCATAAAGGAAAACAATAAGATTTTGGTGGCAGTTGTCAAAGTATAAACAATTGGATAAACCAAGTAATTCATACACCAGCCAGAGTTTTGTTGTTTGTCCACAAACTTTTTGGGCTACTGTGCACATGTGGAACTTTGAGAAAGTACCATGGGCACAGTCACAAAATGATTGCCATTTGGATATGTGAACAATCATTACTGCATTTAAGCGTCTGTTTCACAGAAAACAAGCTAGCTGATGCTAAAAGACAAATAGCGTTCCCAGACAAAGCAAAGCTGACATTTGAGTCCCCAATATAAAAGTGCTCCTTAAAAACATAGTATTCTTCTCCAGGAGCCCACTGATCTAAAAAGAAAAAGCAAACTAATTAATTTACCAAACGACTAGTAAGCAATGCTCCCTCAACAAAACTCTTATTAAGGTTCACAGTCAAAATAGGCACTGAACCCCTCATTTTCCCCCACCACAGATTTCTCCATTTTCCCTTTCCTTCTTTCCACCTGTATACCCCTGGCCCTTCAATTTCCCTTGCATTCCCTGGCCTTAGCTCCGGCTTTTTCGTATTTCCTCTACTCCCCAAAACCCACTATTTACTTTTACTTTTCTCATGCACAACTGCAAATTTCCTCTCTCTTCTCCTAGGAAATTGCACATCTGTTTGCTGATAGTGTCCAATTAGTACAAATTCTAGGATCTGCTTAGAATAATAGAACACTTCTAGTTGGATGGTATCATCAGAGAGAGAAAAGGAGACAACAGAAGACCGTGAGCAGTCTGCATGTAGAGAAACTGGGACTCAGTGGTCACTGTCTTTTCTTAAATTATCAGCAAAGAGAGCCTGACCAGCACACAAGTCCATTAGGATGACCACACTGGCATCTCCAGGTATCACACGGGAGACCTCAAATATGGGAAGCGCCTTGAACTTCTTGGTACCCAACTGGATAAGCAGCTCATCAGATCAGAGCTGATACTTCTGATGCAGCAACACAAGCTTCAAAAACCTACAGATCTAATCATTAGCTTTAGAGTGTCAGAAATCTGAGCATATGTTTCTTACTTTCAGGTGATGGAGGGGGCTGAAATAAGTAGCTAAGCAGTGCTTCAACTAGACTAGCTGCCTTGGACCTCCAAATCCCATCAAGAAAATTTTCTTTTTGTTCCCCCTTACTTCTGAAATTCTGCCTTATTATGAAAGGCAGTGTGTGCTGATTATTCTATAAAATGACGTCAAGGTTGTGGCACAGTCACCTTGCTTTTCTTACTCTCGTGAATGGTCTGGATGAAGATGCTTATCACACACAAGCCCAAGAGTGCATCCTGTCCCTTGAAATCATACTCCTCTGGAGCGATGGTATTATATGCCATCAAGTAGGTTTGTGCCAGAACTCTGGAAGGATGAAAAGATTAAGTGGAGCAAGCAGCATCCTGGAAAAGCCAACTTGTACCCTTCCTTCCGGTAACAATGTGAAAAAATGACAGGCAGGCTGATGCCATTTTAAATCTTACAATAATGGTTGATCTATGTTACTGTCAATGAGAACCATGATTCAATCTATAAGGATATAAAGTCTTGTGATGAAAATGATATAACTGTGAATCCTGATTAATAATCACTGCAACGCTGAAACAGGTTCCCATAGCAACAGGACAGAAATTATACAACAAACGGCTTTGCCATATCAAATAAATTAATCCATGAAATGTTCCCTTTTTGGAAATCATTTGGCTTTCTGCTGCGCTGACGCTTAAAAGTCTGCCAAGTGTTACTTCAGATGCTTGTGCCTTACCTCTCAAAAAAGATGCTAAATTCCATCATGATTTGCAATTCAAATATCTCAGAGCTGCTTTGCTAAAAAACATGCAGCAAAATACAAGGCGCAAACTGACTGAAGGTAGAATTGGCCAAATTAAAGCAGACAGCTTGTTCCTGACTCTAGGCTGTTGCTTGTTTTGCCCAAAACAAGGGCTGAAGCTTCAGACTCACCTATGAATCTATTATTTTAACGCTCCTTTCCCATGTGTTTCCTATTCTTTGAAAAACGGCAGCTCTTCCCTAGGAAAACATCCACTTCTGTTCTCTACATACAGAAGAAATGGTAATGTTAGCTCGTTCAATTTCAAAGGCCTTGGGCAAGCAGCAGTACATAAAACATCCAAAAAATAGTTATAGCCCAATGAAAGAAAGAAAAATACTCTTAAGAGTAACATGTGGGCATTGTATCTCAATCCAACTGTTATTATTATCTGCCTGGAATTTGTAATGCTTATACTTTTTCAAAACAAAAGCAGCTTACCAAATATTCTGAAATCACACTCAAACAGCAGTAAGACTAAAGCCAGATAATGTAAGACAGACAAATAAAAATCACACGATGAAATAAGCCACATGATAAAAAGTCACAAAACAACTGTTCTTCCCTCTAAAGCAGTGGTTCTCAACCTGTGGGTCCCCAGATGTTTGTGGACTTCAACTCCCAGAAGCCCCAGCCACTACGGTCAATGCTCAGGGCTTCTGGGAACTGAAGTCTAGAAACATCTGGGGACCCACAGGTTGAGAACCACTGCTCTAAAGCATTCAGAAACAGAAGACTCTTGCAGGTCTTTATGAAAGTATGAATGAGGCAACGAAAGAAAGGTGCCACCAGCAAGTTAGAACAATGCCAGCGACATTTGCTTCCAGATAGAGCAAACGTGTTGAAAGGTGGTGGCATTTCTTACTCTGCATCCTGTTCCTTTCTTTTCACAGAACCAAATGATGTTTTACAAATCATATGCTGCTTCAGACTATTTTCCACAGTATACCAAAGTCTTTCATGCCTACAGAAAGGCAAAGGTGTTTTTTTTTAAAGATACATTTGGTCATCTTCTGAATTGTGACTGTCAAAGTATATGTGTCCAGACACACTCACATCTTACCTCCCCACCCATGTCACAAGTGAGATGCTGACAAATGAACTGATATTTGACATCTTTCTATCAAAGTTTTTGTTTTTCTGAGTGCATGTGGATGTGGAAGCAACAAGAAGAGTCAAGAAGCAATATTAAATGTTGACATACAAATTGGCACGAATTGCCAGCTTGGTTAAGCCCCTGGTGAAGAACAGAACTGGCTCAATATTCAGACATCAGAAACCTTAAAAGATCTCTACCTTCATGGGATACTGAGAACAATTATTTCAGTGTTCTTGGTCTTCAAACTGATATAGGTATGACCAGGTACAAATGAAACCTTGAGGACAACCTTTTCATTATATTGGCCCATAGAAATTTAATATGGCTTTGCATGTCAAAATCCATCTCTGAAAATATCCTGAAAAACAACAGCCTCTTTCAGGAACCTGCTCCACTCAATTATAACCTAAAATACTTGGGAAGGTGGGGGTGTGGAATATAGCCCACCACATGATATCTAAAGGAAGTCCAGTTCAGATGCAATAAATTGCAGAACAGGTTCATATTTAAGCAACATGAAACTTCACTGCTCTTCCTCTGTATATATCTTTGCATTGTGCTGACATGCTTCTATCATCAATCTCTTTTTACACAGCTACCTACACATGGATTGTAGCAAAAGGCCATTAAATCCATTAACACGCCTCCTCCTGCATGATGACAAAAAAATAATAATAATCTTGCACAGAACAGCTAAACAGAAAAATACATGATGACATCTTGAAATTCATCAAGAGGTACACAACTATGTTCTTCTATGTGGAAAACGACTGAAAGAATGAATGAACACAGGCAGCAGATGAAGCATTTCCTTTGAAGAAATATGTACCTGATTCTGTTTTTCCAGCCATATCATCTATTATATTGACTGCAATATTTAATTTTTAAAATTCATTTTCAAGCACCATTTTTTTTACCCTTCAAGTTGGAAATATAAACTAATTTCAAACACACAGTGTCAAATTATTGAAGCAAGCTGCAATATTCTTCATTGATTTTTGTTATGATAAGGTTCCAGCTTGTGGACGACTCTCTAATAATTTGTTTCTGCATACATCTATTGGGACTTCTTTAGCAGTTTAGCATATTTTAAATAAACCTTATTAAAAATAAAAATTACAAGCACAACAATTCAAAATAATCAATATCAGGTTATTTTCTCTCTTTTTACTCATTGTAAATTGTATTCCTTGCTAAAAGGGAGCATAAAACTGATATATATCCCTACGGATGACCCAGAGTAGCAACGGCAGCTGTCGCTCACAGGATCAAACAATTACTCAAATATTTCTATAATGCCTTCAATCATAATCCTGGGGCAGAATACCCTCTCATCACCCAAAGAAAACCACAATCAAAATATAAATACAATGTGGAGGATCCTATAGGGCAAAACTGCTGACACAACAGGCTATAGCCATTTGATAGTCTCACGACTCACACAGGGCGGAATCTAAGCCCTCAACGCTCAGGTGGAAGAGGGATACATGGGAAGGGGAGGGAGGGAGCTCCGAAGGAGAAAGGAAGGCTCAGGGGAGCTTTCCCCCACCTCATCCCATTCCCTTCTGTTTTGCATGGGAATGGGAACGGGTGAGCTCTAGAAGGGAATGGGAAGGGCAGTGGGGGGGGTATTTGCGGTTTCTCCACTTTCACAAGCATTCTGAACCCCAAACCCTCACAAAAATAGAGGGACCACTGTAGCTGGCTTTGGGTACCACTGACCTCTTGTGGGAAGCGCGAACCAGACATAAGAATGCTAGCAATGCATTCCTTACCAACAGAAAATAAACAGGATCTCGGCCAAAGGATCTAGCAATTTCAACAGCACACGTAACAAGAGACCTGTTGTTATTAAGAGGGCTTAAGCTTTGGAGAATTCATTAAACACTACTGCTTTTTCCCCAGAAAGATTAATGAGCACCTTCCTGATAAATGTATCATCATTATATGACACAGAATTCAAGTTTGGGTCTCAGTCCTGCAGATGCCAGCCCCCTCACTAGACTCCAAACTTCCTATAAGACACTTCCCTTCAACCTTATATATTTTCTCACTTTAGTATATCTACCTATATCTATTATTCTCTTCCCTTTTTCTTGCCTGTCCCTTTCCAAAATGTGATTTTTGCTGCAATAGGGCAATCCATGATAGCTTACAAATCAGTTGTGGGTTATCACCAAACCTGTGGAGGCTCAGTGTTCTAAAGTGCCTAAGAGTAAATCTACAGAGGTATAAAGTACAGTGGAGTATATTTTGGAAACAGCAATCTTAAATTTGCACTTGAATGCCACTGAGTAGCCTCCAGCTTGGAACACCTGTATCGAGAACTGAACACTTCAGTTGCTTACAGGTATTGGTCAAAATTGATATCCTAGTCCTTGGAAGCAATGAACAGGTCTTCTCAGTGGGTCCCTCTACGATCTGCAACTCCCTTCCTAGAATGAGCAGAATGACCCCCTCCTTGCAGTCCTTCCATCAGCAGGAAAAGATGTTTGTATTCCAACAGGCATTTGAGAACTAAAGGTTTTCGAGAAGAGTTTTTAACAGCATGCTGTACTCTTGGAGTATAGAAGGTTTTAGAGTTTTTAAAGACCATACTGTACTCTTTGTGCTGTTTTTAAACTGGTTTTTAGGACTTTCAACAGTATGTTTTAAATTGTTTCCAGTGTTGTTAATAACTTAGTTCCATTTTAATTTTGCTTTTTTGTGTATTTTAATTACATTGTGTTTAATTTTTAAACACACTGAGTCCCATTTTTTGAGGAAATAGGTAGGGTATAAGAACAGGTTGCTTACCTGTAACTGTGGTTCTTCGAGTGGTCATCTGTGCCATGATCATGATCATGCTCATCCTTTTCAATGATATTTTTAAAAAAAACAGGCCATTTGTTCCACTACAGTTCAAAGTTTAATCAAATTTGTGGCCCAGATTCTCTTTTAGTTCTTAGTCCACATTGGCTATTAATGACATCCCTGCACTTCCAGGTTCTGGCTCTGCCTGGCATAGACTATCGTTAGCACACGAAACCTCACCATGAGTATCAGATGAAACAGCTGCAAAGCATAGGCCTAAATCCAATAAGGAACATGCAACTATGGAACTAACTCTCTCAGTGGAACCAGGAGGGGGTGATCCCTCCTCTACACTGAAATTCACATGCACCCCAAAAACCTGTGCTAGTGGCCTGGGAACTTTGCCCCAGTGGGTTTTCAGATGGTGCCAAGAGATCAGGGAGCAGGAAGGAGAAGAGAAGAAAATTCAGTTGCTTCAGCACATGTGCAACATTGGATTTAGACCACAGTTGAAAACACACGAGGTATAAGATAGCTGTTGCCTCTGGTAGGTTTTTTTAAAGCTTCCAAATAGGGAAGGTCTTATGTTACGGATCTTTTGAGGGAGAAATGTTGTTGTATATATTAGATAAATTAAGGTAATATGGTTGTGTATGCAAGATATAGTAGATGTAATAAGTTAAAGATCTCTTGAAGGGTGAGAGGATGGTAGGTTGGGAGTGAATTCCATCTGAGGGGATTCTGAAAAGGGCTGGTGTAGGACAGTTGGTCAGGGATGAGGGAGAGTTTGCCAAAATTAGGAATTAGTCAGTGGGATACAGGAGTTTGAATGGTGAGGAGAGTTACAGTCAGAGATAGCGAAGAGTTAGAGTCAGGGTCAGCGTTAGTGGAGATATGAGCAAGAGAAGGAATGAAAGATGTATATTACAAGTTACCATCAGTTAGGATATAAGTCATCTGTGATGTTATGTTCAATTTCTGTTCAATAAATCATGATTTCTGCATTATACACTTGAATCTCCAAGAACCCTCCATATAAAAAGCTTCAATTCACACACAGTGATGGTGGTGGCAGCAAGTAATGCGAGGTCATGGTGTCTGGTGGGGAGATATGATGAAGTCTTGCATAGGAAACATGAGGACACCTAAAGTGTCCCCACATTTGATGCCACAACAGTGTGACAGGAAGAGGTCCTCACACTAGTGGCAGAAAGGGAAATAAGTGGAAGCCCTCACAGAAGAATTCCAAGGCGATTATCTCCTCATTTTAGGGTACACAAAGCATGGTGGGGAGCTAAACAGCCTAAAGGCACCAGACACCTTCTGCTCTCGGAAGCTAAGCTAGGTCACCCCTGGTTATTACTTGGATGAGAGACCACCAACAAATACCAGGCACTGCAAGATATATTTCAGAGGAAGGAACTGGCAAAACCACATCTGAGTATTCCTTGCCTGAGAAAACTCTATGAAATTCAGGTGACGGCACATACACACACATAGTGGGGGAGGGGTAGCAGAATGGGCTATGAGCTAACATATTTTGCAGAATTATTTCCAAAACTGACTGAAGCTCAGTTAACTGGGAACTATTCAAAATGAGAGGCAGCCACATAAACAACATGGTACCACGTGATGGATTTCTCCTCCAGAACACAGTAGAAAAATCAGTTCCTGCAGCCATATTTTCTAAGCCTATCCTATCCTATCCTATCCTATGGAGGATGAAAACCACTGACAAACATTTCTGGACAGTATATTTTCTACATGTACCTTGCAGAAAACCCAAAACTCAACATCCATTGCAAAGTATGGAAGAACAAAGGTTAATTATCATGATGGAAGGCTAAGTTAACTCCTTGCCCTCCAAAAGCAGAGGAGAACCTTCAGAGGCTAACAGACCTTGTGTACAGATGTCTATGATGAAGTAGTTTTTCGAAAGCACACAGAGTCTGCCCAATCCTGCTCCCTGCAATTATGAGGCAACACAAACAAAAGCACACTAGGAACCACACAGCGACACTTAACCACATCTCATCAGGGAAGAAACATAATTGCATTCGGTCAGTTCAAGGGGAAAGGGGATGGAGCAGGAGAGCTACTACTAAGCCCTCCATTTTGCAAAGCTGAAGAATACTTACACGTGATATTCTCCTGCAACGAGGGGTGGTGGTAGGAATAAGCTTAGGACAAATGAACTGTTAAGACACTCAATTGACAATAGAGAGAAAGGCCACAATGTCTTAATCTGCAAATAGCACTGAACAATTAACCTCTTAACAGGGTGGTGATGATGGAGAATTTGGGATAATAATGCTCTCATTTTAAAAGAGAAAGACAAAGAGAATATGCTACTTTTTTTTTGCTGTTGTTAGAAAACTGGCATTAAAAGTTACCACCTCTCAATGAAGAAAAACCTCTTTTTCCAAAAAAGCAATTGAAAGACATCAGACATAATCATCAAGCTATTTAAAGCATCACCTCCAAAGCACTGGAGTTGAAGAACCTGGTTTAAAAGCTAGTGAAACAACTCAATCCTATTGACTCAGAAGCTTAAAAAAATGTTTTCCAGAGAAGAGTATTTAGGAGTACAATACAGAACTACCATATGTAAATCACTAGACTAATATGGTGGTCATGCTAGCAAGGGCTGCTATTAACACGGGCCACTATTAACTTTTCAAAAAAAGAATATTTTTATTAACAGTTTATACAAAATGATCAGTAACATAGATGACCCTGCCTGTAGACGGGCAGAAATCACCATCAGAGGTCTTATTTTTGTGCAGACTCACAGGTTTTGTTAGGTACCAGCTGTGTGATACAGAGAGAGATGCTGTACAGTGCCACGCATTTGTGTCCTGCCTCCTTTTCCTTCTTCCAGTTGAAAATACATATCCAATTTGACAACCCCTTCCCCATCCATCAAGATTTGTGTTTACACTTTGAATGGACTCAGTTCCCATCTTATAAGCATGCTGATTGTTCCTTTCAGTAATAGCCTCTTGTTTGTTTTCAGGTCTCAGTTCTGGGTCCATGGATTAAATTCTGCCTTTCTGTAATAATCTCCCTGTTTCTCTTCCTGCCCCATGTGTGGATGCATGGATCAATTTTCCTCCCTGAACTTACATTCTCCAGCTTTTACTGGTGCGTGCCATTCTCACTGCACCGTGCTGTAACAACCATTTGATGCAGGCACCAAATATGCCTCGTGTCATCCTGCATCTTGTACTGCCATCATTGGTCCACTGCAGAGGATGCTAATGGTAATTAAGCAGTATTTTGACTCTGCATTTTACAAACGTTTGTTGTAGTTCAAGTCAGTTTCAACTAATGGTGACTCTATCACACGGTCTTCTTGCCCAGATTTCTTTACAGGAGGTTTACCGTTGCCTTCCTCTGAGGCCAAGCATGTATGACTTCTCCAAGGTTACCCAGAGGGTTTCTGTGGTTGAGCACGTATTAAACGTTGAGTCCCCCAGAGTCCTAAGTCTGACACTCAAATCACAATACCATCCTGGCTCTGTAGAGTAACTATACTCTTGTGGCTCTGTCTTGGAAGAATCACAATCTCTTGGCCAGAAAGGAAGGCAATATCAAACCTCCCCTGAATAAATCTTATCAGGAAAACCCTAGGACAGGGTTGCCACTAGCCAGAGTTGACTTGAAGACACACGACAATTACAACAACTTTACATTTTTCTTCTTTTTTGCTTTTCTTTTCTTTTTTTTTTCTTTTTTTGTTGCACAAGTCGTTGGACACATATTAGATTTCTTCTGACTTGCAAAGGGAGACACTTAAAATCGCTCACACCTTTGCATCTTGTATTCCTTACTTCTCCTTAAGTACATAAACTGTATTTCCAAAACCAGAGATTTCAATTTAGTGAAATGTTATGAATTTGTAGACATACAGCTGGAGAGAAAGACTGCACAAAGGATTTTGGGACAGCTCTTTTTTTATTGTCAAGAGACGCACTGGCAGTACTAATGGAGAAGGAAACATGTTCTGTTGTACCTATGAAAACAAGAGTGTCAATTATAAAGTAAAATGTCAATTTTCAGAGTACCACAGAAAATCTTCTGCCAGTTTTAAGCATTTGGTAGAAAGCTGAGAGACTCCTGAGTGAACAGAGGAACAACTCAGGAAGTCTCTGAAGGCATATGGGAACACTTAACATTGAAAGGAAAAGAAACATGCTTTTCCCTGCTGCTTAGATCTCATATACAGAACCCAGTAGAGCAGAAGTCAACATGTTCTCATTTTTACAATGTCATAGCAAAGCTTCAGGGGGCTTACATTTGCACCAGCAAAGTTGACATACATAAGCTTTGATGGAAGAGGTACACATCCTTTTGCCAAGATGCAAAAGGCATCAAATGCAGTGTGAAGAAAATTCTGACAGTGCCTTTGATGGCACATGGGGGAGCAGGGGGAGGAATTATCAATTTCCTTTTATATCTTGTTCTTCTTATCAAGCGGTGGGGATAACAGAACCAGTGTATGTCCTACAAAAGAAAAGAAAAATTCTTTCCCCTGATCTGAAGTCACCAAAATCCACCCTCCATTTCACAGGGTAGGGTCATCATTTGTTATATGATAAAGCCAAGCACAGCTAGTACCAAATCTTCACAACCCATAAAGCCAAATAAAGGCAGACAGCAGAAGCACTGCTAAGAACTCCGACCGTATTTTCCCATCATTTATCAACACAGAATTCCCATTTTAAGGCCACAGTCATGACAGTCTCTCAATTTGGCCTCCACAAGGAAATACTTTTCTTAGAGAGGTACCTCGTCCTACCCAGATTTACATCAAGTCATTTTTATGGCATAAAATGTTCTACAGTTCTCATCTTAATAGTCCCTAACAAACAGACTGGAGGCTGGGTTTAAATTTACTTTTCCTATTTTTTGTCAAGGTAAAATAAAGCTTGGATTGATTGACTGATTTAAAAATCAGAGAATGAGAACTCAGGGTGCAATTCTATTAAAAAAAATAGCATGACACCCTCATAAGTACATATTTTGATTTAACAGAAAATATTAATTACAAAGAATTAGTATTAATATTTTATTCATTTATAACCTACTTTTCTCTCAACAATGAAAGGCAAGGCAGTTAACAACATATTTAAAGACAATACAAATTAAAAACAATACAAAAGCATTAATGAACATATAAATGTAAGAATTAAAAACAACTGAACAACTTATGAGACTGAAACATTAAACAATAAAAAATATTACAATGCATTGAAAGACTATATACAAACCTTAAAAACAGCACCGCATCCACTCCTGTAAGTTTTCAAAAGCCTGACAGCATAAAAAATTCTCAACTGGCTGACAGAAGGAAAGCAGGGACAGAGCCTTTCTGGCCTTCCTAGGGAGGGAGTTCCAGACTCTCGGAGGAGCTGCTGAGAAGGCGGGCTTCTCCCTTTTTACCACCAAAGGACCCTGAGACGGTGGTGGGACAGCCAGGAGGGCTCTGCAGACAATATTAGAGCTCTAATGGGCTCACAAAGGGAGATACAGTCCTTCACACAGCCTGGACTCAAACCATGTGGGGCTTTATAGGTCACTGTCAGCACTCTGAATGCCTGGAAATGGACCCGCAGCCTGTGGAACGGTTGCAACAAGGGAGTTTGTGTGCTCCCTGTACAGCCAGAAGAAGGAGTGGAAGGAAGGAAGGAAGGAAGGAAGGAAGGACGGAAGGAAGGAAGGAAGGAAGGAAGGAAGGAAGGAAGGAAGGAAGGAAGGAAGGAAGGAAGGACGGACGGCAGGCAGGCACGCAGGCAGGCAGGCAGGCAGGCAGGCAGGCAGGCAGGCAAGCTGCTACTTCCATTCACTTCCACAGTATCATTTTAGGGCCAGAAAATGCACCCCTGAACCTACACCGATATGTAGTAGGGAGAATAGAGAGCTAGCATGGCGTTGCGGTTTAAGCACTGGAAGACTCTGGAGATCCAGGTTCAAACCCCCGCTCAGCCACTGAAACCCACTACGTGCCCTTAGGTAAGTCACACTCTCTCAGCCTCAGAGGAAGGCAAAGGCAAACCCCTCTGAACAAATCTTACCAGGAAAACCCCATGATAGGGTCGCCTCAGGGTCACTGTAAGTGAGAAATCACTTGAGGGCACACAACAACAACAAATAGAGATAATACAGTATATGGACAACAGATAACTGTAGTGTTAATTAAAAAGCTGCAATTCACTAGAGTACTCTTCTAAGAGTATTAAATAAACTACATATTTAAATCTCAACATGAATGGTAGCAGACCTTTGTGAACTAGTCACAATTGTATACTCACTCCTTAAGCAGCATGCTTTAAAGAAAATTTAATTTCTTAAATGTTAAGAATTTTAAGAAAATTGGTTATCATATCAAAGCACTCTCGGGAATTTCTTTCTACCTTTGACTGTGGCCCTTTCCACACGGGGGATGGGAAAACGGGGCGGCGCACGCAAGGGCAGAGCTTACGTGGAAGCGGGTTGCTCCGTCCCCACGGGGAGCGCGCGTTCGCCGCTCCACACGCTGGCGAATTTCAGCGGCGTTCGGCGGTGCCCAAAATGGCGGCCAGCAACTTCCAGCGGCGCTCCGCCAATCAGGGCAGCGAGCCAGCCAGAACCCCGCCCCCGGGCAGCTCTGCAGGCAAACGGGGTGCTGCAACGGGTTAGTGCGCTCGCGTTTTTAAAAACCACATGAAATGTGGTTTTTAAAAAACACGCCGCGCCACCCCTTGCGGCTGCGCGAGGGCGGTTTGAGGTGTGGAACCTCCACTTTTCAAACCGCCCTAGCGCACCCCACAGTGTGGACGACCTCCGGGTGAGGTCGCCCTAAGCCGTTTTTTTTACCCCGTGTGGAAAGGGCCTGAATGTTGCAAAGTGGGATTCATACATTTCATCCGTGATGACTTTTTAAGTTCAAGAGCTCTTCAGCTCGGCTGATGTACACACCTCACTTTATTATGATGGGATCAAGAGCCCCACATTGGGTGAACACCGTGGAAGCAGAGAAAGGAAAATATCTGTCCAGAAGACACATATTTTCACGATTTCTAGATGATGTTATGAAGGATATCAGAGATAAACAATTTGATTCTTAAATTACATGATTAAACAACAACATCATTAACAACTGTTAGTCCTTTAGTATCCTGCAGTTTTGACTACTGGCCCAACAGTCAAATCAGCCAACGGCAACGAACAGAATTTCCTCTGTTCCTAGAATATATGCTGGACAGTTGCAAGGCTATATTCCCAAAGGCAGCATTTCTCACTGACTGCCATATCCTTGGTGAGACTTATAATTTCAACTCTCTGAGAAAAACTTAGTTAATTCTATTCTAATTAAAACAACAGGTGCTCCAATATCAGCCTGGTTTCTTTACTCTAGTGATCAGTAGACTCAACTGCAGTACCTCCTATATAAAACCTTAGCTTGAAACATTTGTTTCTAATACTGTAAAAAGAATAGAAATAAAAGCTGTGCATTTTCCTTTTTTAGGGGCCGACACCTCCTGAAGTTAGTTTGGTGGGTACACATTGCAGAGTTTTCTCTGCAGCAACACCTCAACCGGGGAACTCCCTACCCCATCCCTTTTAAGATTCTGGCAGGCAGCCCAAACAGTGAGGTTCCACATGACATTCAGCATTTGAAAGTGTTGCTTTAGCTGTTTCAAAACTGGATTCTAGGATTGCAAGCCAGCCTGTTTTCTGCTGCTCCAGAGACTAGGACATGGAGCAATGGCTTCAGACTTTAGGAAAAGAGTTTCCATCTAAACCAGTGGTTCTCAACCTGTGGGTCCCCAGATGTTTCTAGACTTCAGCTCCCAGAAGCCCTGAGCATTGACCATAGTGGCTGGGGTTTCTGGGAGCTGAAGTCCACAAACATCTGGGGACCCACAGGTTGAGAACCACTGATCTAAACATAAGGAAAAACTTCTTGATGGTAGAAGCAGTTCAACAGTGGAATGTGCTGCTGCCTGGGAGTGTAGTGGAGTCCCTTCTCTGGAGGTTTTTAAACAGAGGCTGGATGGTCATCTGCTGGGAATACTTTGATGGTCGTATTTCTGCACGGCAGGGGAGTTGGACTCAATGGCGCTTGTGGTTTCTTCCAACTCTAGGATTCTATTATTGGTTTTAGACTACTTTTAGGAGTTTTTGAAGAGTATTTTAATGCTTTTTAAAAATGTTTTTATCTTTGTATTGTTTTAACCAGTTTTTATTTGTCCTTGTGGGTTGGGAGGTGAAACAAAAATACTTTAAATAAATAAATAGTAAACACAGTTGCTCAGGCTGCAGTGGTACACATACTGTAACGGGATTTATTTCTGAATAAATACATATAGGATTTCACTATATAGGATTTCACTGCAAGAGTTGCAGCCAAGACAAGACAAAAGCACAAAAACAACGGATAGAAAGGATATCCCCTGCCCACTGATGGGCTTTCTGAAACAGACTGGGAAGTATATGAGAGGTTGCAGGGGAGAAGGGGGGCAAGGGAAACCCCACTGCATAAGTTAAAGTCCACTCACATGGCATCAGATTTAACCCTAAGACTTTTGTAAATAAATATCCATAGATCATTAGAAAGAAAACTTTGGCCAGATAAAAGAAGAGATCGCTCACGCCAGGTCAGTCAGTAACTTCAGCTATGAATTAATTGACCTCTAGTTGGAAACAACTGTTCCCTTTTGTACCAGGAATGAATGTCAGTTCAAAAAATAACTATGGCATTTGACCAGCATGCTATCTGATTTTGAATCTTACCTGGTTTTGAAAGCTTAGTCTGGCTATTACTTAGATCAAAAAGCACCAGGAAAGAGAACAGATTTCTAGGTAGAGTTGGGGATGAATTCTGCCTGGAAGCCCTGAAGAGCCACTGTTATTTGGAAGTTGACCATCTCAGGTTATACAGACCAATAATCTGAGCAGCTTCCTATGCTTTGTAGGAGAACTTTATGCAGGCCTTAAAGTATATTCACAATGAGGCTGAGGATGACTTACGCACATCAACAGGCCAGACCACGCAGTGTCCAAAGAAAACACAGACCTGCCCTGTTGGAGGCTGTGGTCATTCTTAAAGGCAGATGGAGATGTGACAGTACCATTGCTGTGTGGCAGCCCATCAGACTTCCGGAACAGCTGTGGTTAGCTGCTATTGATATCCCTCCTCCATTGCACAGCCTCCATGAACACCATTAATCAGTCCCTTCTCAGTCCTTTGGAGGCAGACAAGGAAGCGAAACATGGAATGGAGTGCAGCAATGTCATTCTTTTAACTGTGACCCCAGGGACTCAAGATGTCCTAACGAATTGCATAGAAAACCTACAGTACATCTAGCCAAGTTCAAGCAGCCAGAATGTGCTTATAGATCAGCAATGTTCTGCTTCGCATATTACCTCTCTGTATTAAATGCTGATCATCTTTTCCTTTGTGCATATGACGTCAGCTCTCCAGTAGGTAGCTGTGACTCTTTTGTGGGTTTTAAAAGCATGCAGGCTGGTTTTAGAAAGAAAACACTCGGTGAAGGAGCCCCTCGGGATTCAGAATTTATTAGCATGCTAAAGAAACATGTGCCAACAGGAGAGGTTTAAAACAAGCACCCTAGGGAATAAGGAAGACTCTTAGAAACTGTCACATTCAACTCCAAAAGCCAGCATTTGAAAACAGAAAAAGATTTGTATATAGACAGCTTTATGGAGAGATTTAAGAGATGAGTTTCATATCATTTTTCTTCTAATGCAAGTTTGCATTCAGTGAAATCAGTAAATAATACAGTCACTTTTGAGTACCAGCAGTTTTGGGTGTATAACAACTGTCTAGCAACAGACGTTAAAATGCAATTTGAGTGCTGCTGGGGCAGGTAACCATAACACTTTTTCTAACAATCTAAATTAGAGTCTAACAAACCTATCTGGAAGTGAAGAAAATGACTGATGTCAAAATGACTTCAATTTAACAGAAAAATAGACTGTTCTGGCAATATATTACAAAAACATTGGGAGGAAGCCAGCACTACAGAAGCACAAGTCCACTTCCCCTCCCCAGAAAATCTGCTCTGGGACATCCCCCAAACCTTTGAAGCAGATTTTGAGGGATTACAAGTACAAGTACAGTCTTCCTATTTCTGCTGAAGAAAGGTGTTTTTTTTTTCCAGCTGAAAAAACATCATTGGATTTTAATCCATACTTTTAAACAAAAGAGACCCAGCATGGTTTAGTGGTCTGAGCACTGGACTACAACTCTGGAGACCAGAGTTCAAATCCACATTAGGCCACGGAAACCCACTGGGTGACATTGGCAAGTCACATTTTCTTAGCCTCAGAGGAAGGCAAAAGCAACTCCCATCTGAACAAATCTTGCCAAGAAAACTCTGCAATAGGTTCACCTTACAGTCACCATATACCAGAAATGATTTGAAGGACAAAAAGCCTACTAGGATATAATGGAAGGATAGTGGTATCTTAAATTTCTCACTGGGCTAATTAGGAAAATCGTGGAGAGAAGGTGAAAATGACAGGCTCCTAAAAGAAGAGTACATTTGGTTCCAGTTTTTGTAATGGTTTTTGATACATTCGTATGGGTGCAAACCAACTAACCAAAATAACAAACTTTTCAAGGCACAGCAGTGTTTCACCAGACTCTTGGAGTAAATTATACACTACTGGCTTGATTATATTTCACATTGGCTTAATTTTGATACAGAAGTTTGCATTCAGAGTTACACCTATGATTTCTGAATTGAAACGTCTTTCGAAAACCAATGTGCCCCTTCCGTTATTTACTAGGAGTCCAGTACGTCCCTGGCCTCTTTTTTTTGTGGCGTTTTTAAAAGACATTTCAATTCAGAAATCATAGGTGTAACTCTGAGTGCAAACTTCTGTATCAAAATTAAGCCAATGTGAAATATAATCAAGCCAGTAGTGTATAATTTATTCCAAGAATCTGATGAAACACTACTGTGCCTTGAAAAGTTTGCTATTTTGGGTAGTCAGTTGGTTTGCACCCACAGGAATGTATCAAAAAACATTACAAAAACTGAAACCAACGTACTTTAGTGTTCTTGAAGTGGCAAAACAACAAAAATTGAATTTTTGTCATTGGCAAACTGCTAATTATTTCTCTTACTCTACCTCACTTCCTGCATGGCAGGGGGTGGCCTCAACAGCCCTTGTGGTCCCTTCCAGCTCTATGATTCTACCACTTTGAGACACTGATGGGGACAGAACAAAACCCAATAACTGGTGACTGGTAACATCACTTTCTCATTTTCAATAGGGCTGAACAGGACCTCCAATACATTTAAAGAAAATGGAAAGGCAGGCAAGCTGGAACACCACACAACAACTAATACCTGTAGTTGTTGAGGGACACCATGACTATATAGCAATCAAGTTTTCCTAAATAAAATCTTACAATTACGTCAATGAGCTACTGGGGTCTAGAACTGCAGAGGACAGGGACAGAGCCATGGGAGGGTGGAAGAACCATATAAAACACTTTGCGTGCCAACCACAGCAAGCCACAATGACCAAGAAAGCCACAGCTAGTAAGAACAGGTTGCTTACCTGTAACTGTGGTTCTTCGAAGGGTTTCGTGTCTGCGCAGAAACAGCTTTCGGAACCTTCTAGAGCCTACCGTTGGCGTTTTGGCAGTTGACCCATTTCCCCATCCCCTTAGGGTATATAAGCCCCTACCCCGTGTAATGGTCAGTTCTGTCACCACACATGTAGCAGCAACAGAGCCACCGTGCAGCAGGACATATGTGGCGAGAAGGGAGGGTTGTGTGAGTTCACAGATAACCACTCAAAGAACCACAGTTATAGGTAAGCAACCTCTTCTTCTCCATGGTCTCTGTGACTCACACAAATGGGAGACTAGTAAGCTGATGAGAAAGGAGGTGAGTATGTCATGCTGCTGGGAAAAGCACTTATGTCAACTTCCAGTTTTCCCATTTTCTTTTCCCGTTCCCTTTCTCCTTCCTCTTTTCCTTTCTCTTCTTCTTTTTTTTTCAGTCATCACCAACATGTGAGATAATAAGATAATAAATAACCTTTTTTTTAGCAAACAGACAATATTGTGTCCTTTATCCAACAGAGGAAAATGATACAGCTCTCCCAAAACATGCATCATTCCTAGACCGGTTAACAACTCTATAATGACCAATAAATGTAAGAGGCTGAGACCAGGTAGCTGCTTTGCAAACCTCATGGAGAGATAACCCGTGCAAGAAAGCCATAGAGGCTGCCATAGATCTTGTGGAATGAGCTCATATAGAATCAGGGAGTTTCTTTTTTGCTAATTCATAGGACAGCTTAATAGTAGATACCACCCATTTAGATAGCCTTTGAGACAAAACTGGGTTGCCCTGTTTGGATACTGAGTAACAAACAAACAACTTATTTGACTTCCTAACTGAAGAAGTGCATTGAACATAAAACGCCAATGCTCTTCTAACATCCAAACAATCTAGAGTTCTCTCCAAGTCTGAACTAGGATTCTGCATGAAAGCCGGTAACGCTATATCTTGATTCAGATGGAAGTATGACACCACTTTCAGCAGAAATATTATGTCAGGTCTCAACACTACCTTATCTTTGTGAAATCACAAATAAGGAGGATCAATCTTAAGTGCAAATAGCTCACTAGCTCTCCTTGCCGATGTTATAGCAACCAAAAAGGCAGTTTTCCATGAGAGTAAGCCCATGTCACAAGTGGCCATAGGCTCAAAGGGTTTAGCAGCCAGTTGTTTCAGCACCAAATTAAAATTCCAACCACAAAGATGTGGTTGAATTGTAGGATATAAGTTTTTATAACCTTAGATAAGCCTCTTAATCAAAGGATCCAAAAAATAAGATGGTTTACCCTGTCTTTGAAAATTACAAGAAATTGCAGGTAAATAACATTTCACTGAAAACAAAGACAAACCCTGAGCTCATAGCTCTGCAAGAAAAGACAGTACTTGTACATTGTTGCAAGATGTAGCAGAAACACCCTCCCATTTTAAATAATCACAAAATTTACCCCATTTGTACACATAAGACTTCAGTGTTGAGGGCTTATGAGCAGCCAATACAATCTTTCTCACAGCACCAGGTAAGTTGTCCACTACAATAGGTTCCATGCGGTCAAAGGCAACATATGAACATTGGGGTGGAAAACAGTCATTGTGAATGCTCAGCAGATCTTGCCTGCACGGCAGCACCCGGTACCGTCTTTGAGACAGCTGAAGGAGAGTAGCAAACCATGGTTGCCTTGGCCACCAAGGTGTTACCAATATTGCCTTTGCTCTGTCCTGGAGAACTTTGGCAATAACCCTCATTATCAATGGAGATGGTGGAAACGCACAGACCCTCGGTCCCGTCCAACTGAAGAGAAAGCCATCTCTCCAAGCCCGATGCCCCTTTGAGTGTCAGGAACAGTACAGTCTGCGTTGGTTGTTCTGTCTCGATGCAAAGAGGTCTACGTGAGGAAACCCCCACTTTACAAACACGTCGTAAATCACTTCCTTGTTGATCATCCACTCGTGGCACGACCACGGTGTTCTGCTGAGTGTGTCTGCCAGGACATTCTGCTCCCCTGCCAGATGGCCGGCTGATGGAAGGATCCATCGTGCTAGACACCACTCCCATAGCTGCACTGATAGATCCAACAGCACACGGGACCGAGTCCCTCCTTGTTTGCTTATGTAATACATGATGTTACCCTGATTTCTGGGGGGTCCCCACCTAAATGCGCTCCAAATTACAAAGTTGGGAATTAGTCAAAGAGCACAAGCTAGCACTACGAGAGGCAGGGCAATGTAGCGAGATCTTTTATCCAGCGTCTACAGGGTCAGGCCGAGTCAAGGAGCAAACAGATGTAACTAACAATAATTGTTTTTATTGATATACAGTCAAACACATGTATGCAACACACTCACACAGAGAACTATAGAAATAAAGGTAGGAGTGGGATAGAGGGTTTTAAGAGGAGGTTTGGCATGGGAAATACTGCACCTGTCCTGAAGCCCGGAAAGTTGAAAAAAGGGTCCGTACAAGTAGAGATCTCAGCCCGAGGAGCTGAGGGGAAGGCTCGCCGAATGAAGCGGCAGCAAGGCGGGATGGAAGCCAAGAGCAATCTGAGCAATCCAAAGAAGTGCTCAAAGTCGGGAGTTCTTATAGGGGAAAATGTGGCTGCAGGCTAGTCCATTCTCAGGGACAACAATGAGTTTTGGGCTGCAGACAAAGCCTCCGAAAGGTCAATATTTTACATGATTGAGTTAAGACCGAATTGTCAATAGGGTAGCCAGTATGCAAACGCAGAGTGCTTGACAACTGAGTATTCGGCTTGTCAAGCTGCCTGCTCGGGGCAGGGAGTCCTTAGTAAGTAGGGTGCATACATAACGTGGTAATTGCCTTGAGGTCTCCTGAAGCTGGTTATTTCTGGCCAGCCTGTATTTGTTTGGAATATTTCAGCAATTAGTGACCGAGCCGGTATGCGTGCTTGTCCGGGGGCCTTGCAAGCACGTGAGAAGGCATAGGTGAAGAAGGCCAAATTATTGATATCAAATGATATCTAATATCCCACAAGCTCGGGCTGGGAAACTGCGGTAACAATTACTGTTGTGTTGTCCGTCACAATTTGAATTGACTTTCCATACAGGTAGTGCTGAAATGCTCAGAGCACCTTCAGTACTGCCATGAATTCCAAAATACTGACGTGGAGATTGCTCTCCTGAGTTGTCCACAGACCTCACATCATGAGTGTTCCAAGGTGGGCACCCCAGCCTTTCATTGACACATCTGTTGTCACTGAAAGTGATGGCGGCCGAGGAAGGAATGGTATTCCCTTCAGCACATTCTCCAGCTTTGTCCACCGATCCAGAGACGCAAGAATACTCCTTGGTACTGTGAGGAACTTGAGATGATGGTCTCAAAGAGGATTGAATCGGTGTATAAACCACTACTGCAGTGGTCTCATTCTTAGTTTTGCACATGGTGTGACAAGTGTAATTGACACCATCAGTCCTAGAGCAACCTGTATTGACTTTGCTCGGATTCTCCGAAGTCGCTGCATCTTTGCCAGACAGCCAAGAATCTTTTCCCATCTGTCCTGTGGAAGAAAGGCTCTTTGCAGTCTTGAATCAATACCGCTCCAATGTATTTGATCTTCCTTGACAATACCAAGGCTGACTTTTTGTAATTTAACATTAAACCTAACTTCCGTAGAAGACAAATGGTGGTCCTTAGATGCATGGATAGTTGGTTTCAAGAGGGTGCCACTATTAACCAGTCGTCTATATATGGGAACACCACAATACCTTTCTGATGAAGAAAAGCCACAACAAGGGACATGCATTTCGTGGAGACTCTCAGAGCTGTACTTATGCTGAAAGAAAGAACACAAAAACGATAGGCGTTGCTTCCGACAGTGAAGGCAAGAAATCGTTTGTGCTCTGGTCTTATGGTTATATGGAAATATGCATCTTTTAGATCTAAGGTTGCAAACCAATCATCCTTTTTTAAAAGTGGAAGAATGGCAGTCAAGGTCACCATTCTGAATCTTTTTGGTCGGATATAGTGGTTGCCCCTCTTAAGTCCAATACTGGTCGAAGACCTCCATCTTTCTTCTTCACCCAGAAAATATCTCGAAGAAAAGCTTCTTTTCAATTGAGTTGTAGTGATTCTTTCTATTGCCCCTTTTTGGAGCAATGCGGAAATCTCTTCTTGGAGCTCTAGAGAGGACATAGTTCTCTGAATTCGACCTGCCGGTGGTAAGCGGCGAAACTCTATGGCGTAACCAAACCTTACGATGTCTAGAACCCAAGAATCTGAGGTGATCATCGATCAAACATTGGCATGATAGCTCAGTCTTTCTCTAAATCGTAGTTTGGAAAGGAGATTTGGTTGCTTGTCTGTATGCAAGTCTACAACAGAAAAGATGCTTTGTCCTTGTTGATGGCCGGTATTTGTCAGAAAGGTCTTGTGATTTTGGTTGTCAAATTCTACGTTTGTTCTGGTCTGACTGTTGCTTTTTGTATTGAGGCTGCTTATATTTTGAAGACGGAAACTTTCTTGTTGAAAGTTGTTGAGGTGTGCTGCATCTCTGTTGAGGCAGGGTTGGACTCAATGTTCTCCTTGGAAACGGCTGGTACTGTCGATATCGATATCTCTGCTGGTATGTCAACACCAGAAAACCATACTTTTTGGCCATCAATCGCATCTTCTGGGTATGTTCCAGTTGTTCATCAGTACCAGCATTGAACAGTCCAGGGAATCAAAAGGAATTGCTATGGCACCTGTTACAGCCTTACTGCTACAGTCAGTGATGTGTTTAGCTGTAGTGATCTGCTGAGATGACAAACGGTAAGCCTCACCATATAAAGCAGTCGCGGTCTTCTTCTCAGTATCAGGAAGCAATTCCAGATAAGGTTTGATTCTGCTCCATAGAAATTGTTGGTATGCGCCCATACAAGTGGCATAATTTGAAATCCTAAACAACAAGGCTGCATTCGAATAAGATTTCCTAACAATGTTGTCAGGACCTGAATTCACACACACAAATAGTACAGTGCAGACACACTATTTATTTGGAGTGAAATACATCGTACAAGACTTCAGTGAGAGGACTAAAGTTCAAAAGCAACTGCAAATACTTTAAGAATCCCACCCTTCCCCTCCCTCTTTCAAGAGACCTTGAAGCAGTGAGAGCCTGGCAGGGCTTATCAGTGCATTCCTAGCTTTTGTTTACCTAACGGTCTCTGGTTCCTAGGTTTTGGTTGCAAGCAAGCTGCCACTTTACACTGGACTACATATCCCATTACTATAATACGGAGGGCACCCCGACAAATGTTGTCTAATTTCTTCCCTTCTCGATCAGCAGGAACAGCACGCAGCCCTTGCGACTGCTTCGACTGGGCCACATCCACCACAATGGAATTTGGTTTAGATTAGAGTGTTGAACCTACCAGTCATCCTCAGTCTCAACAAGACGATACAGAGACTCTAGCTTCTTAGATGTAGGCAGTATGACGATGGTGTCGACCATGACTTCTTCACTTTTGAGATAGATATAGAAGCGGCACAATTATCGATGGTACCAGAGCACAGTCCTGCAAATTTTGGAAGACTGGGTCTTTCAGAACTTCTTTGTGATCTTCAGTCTGCAAATTCAATGACCTGGTCATTTGGAGAACAAGATCCGAAAAAGACTGAATGTCATCAGTAGGTGATATTCTCTCAGCAGTGGAAACAAAGCTAGACTCAATGCTGTCTAGTCCGTGAGACATTCCCAGGGATACTGAGGATGGTACCGATGGCGATTGGATTCGACGGCCTCAAGGGGACATAACAACAGACTCCTTCCTATGTCCCTCTGGGAGGTGATCTTGGTGCCTATCATCCATAGTACGATCCCACCTGGAGGATTTAGATGTGCAGCCAGAAGACGCTATCACTCGCCGATATGGAGGGGTCTTCGACAGAGAACAAGAATGATGAATGACATGACGGTATCGGTCATCAGGATCATCTCGATACCGACAGCGTCATTCATACCACTCCAGGTCATCCATATAAAGGGACATATCCCTCGAATCATATGAAACATCGTCATGGTATCAGTACTGAGATCTTTCTCTATAATGTCAATACCAATATGAGGAAGTGCTAACTGACCAACAGTTGTGGTATCCAGACCTTGGCAGTGAAGGTGAAGTACACCGATGCACCTTTGCCTGTTCGGTCAAAGATCTTCTGTGCCCAGAAGGTCTTACTGTAGGGGACAGCATTCGGTGACATGAAGCTGACCCGACAGATATCTGAGGGGAGGTTTCTAGTATCTCTCTCTCTGAACCAATACACACCGCCTCAATCTCCTCAGAAGGTGTAACATCTTGGGTTCCCTGATGTTGAGGGGCCCGTACATCCTCTGAAGCGGACCCTTGAGGAGTCATCCTCTTTGTTGGAGGCCAAGGATGTGTCTTAGGCTTATCCTTTGTCCTATGCTTCTTCGACAATTCTGTCGTTACTCTTCCTCTTCCACTCCTTCTCTTTCCTAGGCAATTCGGTACTAGGTGGAAGAGAAAGATAGTCTCGACGATCATCGGTACAACTCGATGACGCTGGAGGTGCCTGATCTTGAGATATCAACATCGAGCGAGATCTCGGTCTCAGCGACGGTACCAACACATTCCGTCGAGAAGTGGAGGAAGAAGTAGAATGGGCCATTCTAGATGGTAAATGAGTAGATTCAGTCCACTTAGACAGCTCTGAAGCAGTCAGTACGTTCTCCCACAATAAGGTTTTCAGCCGAGCAGCCCTATTGTGATGAATTTGGGGAGTAAACAACTGACAATGACAACAAGCTCCTACATTGTGGCCCTCACCTAAACAAAGGAGACACTACAAGTGTCCGTCCTTATCAGGTATCTTTCCTCCACAGGTCACACAATGCTTAAATACAGCCATTGCCATACAACTTGCCAGAACAACACAATCCAGAAGAGTAAACCAAAGTCTGATCCAATCCAAAGCCGACACAACCAGTCCAAAACGCCAGAAAACAGGAGAAAATCCCATCCACAAATAGCGAAAGGCTCCTGTACGCTGCTCATGCGGTGGATAAAAAGGAACTGACCGTTACAGGGGGCGGGGGAATGGGTCAACTGCCAAAACGCCAACAGTAGGCTCTAGAACAGTGGTTCTCAACCTGTGGGTCCCCAGATGTTTGTGGACTTCAGCTCCCAGAAGCCCCAGCCATTATGGTCAATGCTCAGGGCTTCTGGGAGCTGAAGTCCAAAAACATCTGGGGACCCACAGGTTGAGAACCACTGCTCTAGAAGGTTCCAAAAGCTGTTTCTGCGCAGGCGCAAAACCCATTTGTGTGAGTCACAGAGACCACGAAGAAGAACAGAATCACAGAGCCATGAGGAACCACAAGGGGGAATCTAGCCCAAATTCCTATCACACAGGCATCAACTGATAAAGCACCTATGAGAGATGGCCATCTAATCTCTGTTTAAAAATCTCCAATGAAGGAGGGCCCCGACCCTACATGGTAGACTATTCTACTGCCAAACAGCTTTTACCATCAAGAGATTCTTCCCAGAGCTTAGTCAAGATTTCCTTTCTTGTAATTTGAATCCATGTCTTCAGGTCTACCCTCTGAAGCAACAGAAAGCAAGCTTGCTCCATCATTCATACAACAGCCTTCAGACATTTAAAGACAGCTATCCTATCATCTCTCAGTCTTCTCTTCTCCAGGCTAAACATACTCAGCTCCGTCAACCATTCCTCACAGGACCTGGTTTCCTGAGATGTTAGATTATACACACATACATATACACATAGACACACCCAAAAAATTCTAATATCATTTACAAATCTGATGAGTATGGCCCTTTTTCATCACCCAAGTCATTTAGAAACATGATGAACATGGGCAACTGTGGTCATGTCCCTGGTCACCTGCAGCTCAGTTCACATAAATAAGGACACACAAGGTATCTTTTTGAAGCTGAGGAAGCTGAGGAAGCTGAATGTGTGAGACTTTACCTTAGCTACGTGATAGGGCTATGATTTGAATTCAACTAATTCAACTAATGTTGGGCATTATAAAGACCCTTTTGATGTTTCACCCAAAAAGTTAGAAGAAGCCAAACAGAGTTCAAAAGTATTTGAAGTATTTTATTACTCAAAAGAAAGACCACTCTCTTCATCTTTAGTAGAGTACTAGATATATTTTTTGTCAACAGGCACTATCCTAGCCTACAATTCTGCTACTGTCCAGTCCTGTGATATCCTGTTCTCACTAGTCATATGGAAATGCTCTGGCTTCTCTCAGCATGCCCTCAAAGAAGTCCATCATTGGTAGGGCTTCCATCACTTCTCTGATTTATGCAGCTGGAAGCATAACACTCGTGCTAAAGAAATGTGCTCACTGGAAAGTCAGTTTTAATGTGACCATTCAAATGATGACTCCTGGTTTGGCATTCTTATGGAAAACATGGTACCCAAAGAAAGCAGGAACCATAAAACTATATTACAAAATGGGATTTGGGGAAACTGTGCAGTACAACTCTATGGATGGAAGCCACATGGCCTTCAATGGAACTTCATTTATTGAAAGGGACTTAATCCTAGTATTCATGTTTAGAGCTGACGTCCAAATTAAGAACAACCTGACAAATTTAATCTGTGGAATGAGAAGGATCACAAGGGTTGTTGAGACCAAATTTTCTAGTTGTAGCAAACAGCTATTTTTCTACCCACAGGAAAATTCAAAAACATGCTATGATTTTCTGCACACTACTGCAGCAGAATTTGTAAAATCACAACAGCATGTTCAACATTCATAGTGAAAATAACAGGTACTACTAGAAAATTAAGAGAAATAACCGGTTCATTAACTGAATAATGCATGAAATGTATGATTGGTTGACCAAATCATTTATGTAAATACCCATGGCTAACAATGAAATTGTGCTATAAAGTAGCATGAGGATATACCACACCAAAAGAATGGATTTAGATGGTGAAGGATTGTGCAGAGGTAGCCTAGCCTTCTCATCTCAATAGCTATCGTCACTGATGCAAAGATGCTACAGTCATGAACAGTCCACACTTGTCCAAGATCAGGGTTATAGTCTCACAATGGCCAGGACACCTGAAGACCTTCATGTACCCACTATTGTGGCATGAATGAAGGAGGCTAGCTAAGAACTTGCACTTGTTCAAAGTTCAGCCCATAACTTATGGGCAAAAACATTACACTCTGCCTGCACTGTCCCCATCAATCTGCCATGGAAACTGAGGTACTCCACCTCTACGTGACAGGGAGAGCAGCTGTTTCATAAAGGAGGACTGCAAGTTTATCCATTTTGCAATGGATAGCTGCTTGCCAGTTAATGGAGATGAATCACCCATAGTTGGAAGAATAGTGAGTCTAAGAATCCAATGCCAGGAGCACTTCCTGGTACCAGTGCTCCTCAAGGTTCAGAGCACTATGAGCAGCCAGCTTCCTAAGAATTAGATTGATTACAGAATAAAGTCATATTGGGTCATGGTGAAGAATGCATTTTCCACACTTTTTTTTCAGCCTCTAACATTAACATTAACAATGCATTTGCTGTTTCCGGTTCCATTTCTAAGCTACTGCACAATGCAGATATCCAGCTACTGAAATTTGACAGCATCCTTTAGATCTCTTTCCCACCTTTTTCACTGGTTGCCAGACAGCTTACATATCAGTTCAAGACCTGTGATACCCTGCATGGATGTAATTACTTTAAACATTGCTGCTTATCCATGCATCTACAGAGGAAATTAAGAACAACCAGCATAAAAAAGAGGAAGGGAGGGAGAGGGAGGAAAAGGAATGTAGCAGCACCTTTAAGATTAACTGGTTTTTATTTTTGTGTGAGCTTTCGTGGATATAAACCAAACTTCTTCAGATACAGTCCTTTACGGCGTTAGAGTGCATGTTTCATGCATAGATGGTCCGAGATTCAATTTTACAGGATCTGCAGCTGATGGATCTAAAGAAGCATGCCTAAGAAAGACCTTAACCAAAAACCTGGATAGCTAGAAAGATCATCAGTTTCACTCAGTATAATGTAGCTTCACACATTCATACAAATGCTGTGGTTCAGTGGACTTCATGGAGAACGTGGACAAACAAACAGCAACAAGGAGGGCTGGAGCTTATTACCTAGTTAATACACAACCCCAATGAAGGATTTCAGCCATAGTTTCCAAAGATGTTAAGATACACATAGAACATCCAACCATCAAAAAGATATTCCATGCAATCTGTTGTCCACTCAACTTAGGCATATCCACTGGTTACAAGGTTGGATTGAGATATGGTTATACCTACAGTAAACTCTTTGAAATCAAACGTGCTTAAAATAAGTCTTGACTAACAAAGGTTGATTTTAATTAATCAACTTCAGTATGACTAAGTCAAGATCCAATCCAGTGTGTACAATACTTGTATCAGCAAACAGAATTGGAGACTGAACATACTGAGTGGACAATATACACAGTTTTCATCCACCTTCTGTATATCTTTCATTGTCTCCACAATGTTGAATGGAACACACAAAACAGTTGGAGTGTACCCACATTCTTTATCCAATTCACATTTACTGCAATATGTATGATGTTTGAATATAAATAAAACACATGTACGCTATTCACCACCGGCTATTTTTTTGGTGGGGGGAGTGCAGCTAGCTGTATTGATCAATTAGGGAAAAACACAAAAAAAAAGATAATATGGGCACAGCACATTTTGATCTCAGTAAAAGCAATTAGCACACTTCAGCAACAAATTAAATAATACAGTGGGAATTTCATTCTAGGAATCCCCGTGAATAACAAAATTTGCAAATGGCTTCAAATTTATTATATTCAGTGGCCAGTACCATGCGCGCAGATGCATCAGCGCATGCGCACCACCACCATTATAGGTATAAGATGCTACACAATTGCCGATGCTCAACCTTGCACATGCAGAAAGCACAGGTAAGGGGAGTCTACTGTAGTAAATGTTCACCCAAGCCCTTAAAACCGCTCCATTCAGAAACAGACTTTTTTTTAGAAGTGGCCACTATATGGTCTATGTCTTGGGAAAGCAGTTTATGTTCCTGAGGCTGTGTCACTGAAGAAGAATACATAAAAAATTAACCCAAGATTTTTATTTTTATTTTTTGACAAGTCACAGAATTTTAGGAGATTATTTTACAGATGTGGATATTAGGGGGGCAAAAACTTTATATTTTACATGTAGTACTTTTAATGCTACATTATTATAATCATTGCCCAGTTCTAACTATTTAGGGAATGAGCAACTTAAAAATCTGCCCATTGTGAAGCCAGCCAAGCTTTGTATGCCAATAGCTTACCTTGTAGCAGAAACGACACTGGTTTTTTTCCAGCTCATTAAAATACACAGAGTTCTGAGGTCGTTAAATATCATTAAGAAAAGCAGAATCATTACGAAATGTAATTTTAATTTAATTTCCCTAGTGAAACGTATATAATAAAGGGGAGGTTAATAAAGGTGTGAAAATGCAGCCAGGGGAGAAAAGCCCCCTTAAAAATGTAATTAACTCTTTCATGATTCAACTAGATTTCAAAACTAGTTTATGTTTCCCTCAACATATCTCTCTCCACATAATACGGTATGTGTGAGCAAAAGATAACAAATATACTTTTTAAAAGCAGGTAAATATAGCACTTTAAAAACACACACACACACTCCCGCACACATTTACTGAGATAAGTCCCACTATGTTCAACTGCATTTCCTACAAAGTAAGTGTGAACAAAGCAGTAACTCTGATCAGTGTGACATTTTTGCTAAAAGTTTAAAACCTGAAATTTGCATACGTGAAGTCCTAGGCTGTAGACCAGCGGTGAGAACACGCAACTTCCATATGTGGTTGGGCTGCTGCTTCCAGAATTCCTCATCACTGGCTATGCTGACTAGAGCTGCTGGTGTCTGCAGTTTCACAACATCTGAAGAGCTTTGTGGTCGCTCTCCCCACTGCAAACAATGAGAGCAGGAGCTTGCCAAGAGAATGTGAGCATTGCTCTCCCCTACATGCATCAAAAATGCCAGTTAAGCTCATGCAGAACTTCTGCTGTGCATAATTGTATGGAGCTGAGCCCAATTATTGGGAGAATAGGACACATTACCAACTGCCCCAGAATTTTAAAGATAGATCACCACCCCTTCCCTGACTTAGTTCCTAAGCCGAAATCAAAACTCCTTAGTTTTGCCATAATTCTGGCAGAGGACAAGACTTCCTCAACATTATCAGCAAAACATCCAATTTAAATCAGTCTACAAGTAGTCTTTAACAATATGAATAGCACTACCTTTTGAACAATGCCTGTCACGTGGATTGCAATTCACAAAAACACTATGATATTCAATAACAGATGCACTACAGTCAGCCCTCCACATTTGCAGGTTTGACTTCCACAGATTTGGTTATTTGTGAGCTTCTCCAATGTTCCCCTCACCTCAGGCACTCTTTTTCCCCTCACCTCAGGCACTCTTTTTCCGAGGGCTCTTTCCCTTTCGGCAGCTCTGATGAAGCCGTGCAGCCCCTTAACAACCCACCTCTGGTCCTCCTCCTCCACCAGTGACTCCCTAGCCAGCTAAGGACAGTTCACAGCCTGACTTCTCAGCACCACAACCCCTTTCCCAATGCCCCCATCACACCCAAGGAAGGAGATAGGTGAGAGAGAGAAAGTATAGACTCAACAAGCCGACCCGCTCCCTTCCCTTCTCCTTTCCCTGGGCATCCATCCTCCCCACCATGCCTTGGTCCACTTCCTATATACCAACACACACATTTTGATATTTGTGAATTTTCCACTTTTGCAAGGGTCTTGTGCCCCTAACACTAGTGAATGCGGAGGTCTGACTGTACTGTATGACCTGCTCCGTCTCCAACCTGGCCGGTTCACCCCTCCTTAGGCAAGCTGGTGGCCCCCGGCTCCCTGGGGATCACCATATTGATGCCAAACTTGGTGCAGACACCCAATCAGCACAACCCACGACAGCCCAGAACTCCTGAGCTCAAGCGATCCGCCATCCTCAGCCTCAGCCTCCTGAGTAGCTGGATTATAGGCTCGCGCCACCGCACCCAATATGGGAGGCAAGAAAAAAGTAGGAGAGGCTTGATAAAATCCACAAGTCCCACCATGATTCCCTGCAATTTTAGCCATGTTGGGGCCCAGAAATCTTCTAAGATCAGCTACTTAAGGGGCACCATCTCTCCTATCCACACACTCCCATTCCAGCCCTCATACTTTGAGTACTGGAAAGCTGGCTGATTTCATTATCAAGCTTCATACCTGAATCAGTGTGAAAAAAGAATGCATGCACAAACAAGATTTTCAATACAATTTTGCAGTATTCAGCAGATTCACAGTAATGAATTTTAAATTGAAACATATTGTCTGCACAGCAGAATGGCTTATTTTCCAAAAATTACAGGCCAAAAAGTGGCCTTTACAATATTTTTACAGCTATCAATGAAGCAGTTACTCTCTTTGTAAGTGCCCTTTTGGCATCTTCCGACAGAATATTACATATAATAGGAATAAGAATTTCTAGACTATATATTGTAGATCTGAATCATATTTCAACCATCATATGCTAGAGTCCTAAACACAATTATTAGAGTAAGTTGTGCTTGATTCAATAGGACTTACTTCTGATTACACATGCTGAGTGTTGCAGCACTTAAGATTTTTATTTTAATGAAACCTTGAATCTTTTAGGGACAGGACTCCAACACAATTTACATGAAATGTAGATGTCCATTCTGAGACACATACGTAACTGTGGGCTAAATCCAATTCTGTTCCCAACTAAGAAATTTAAGAAAACATGTCGCATCAGGCCACAAATACATCTAGTCCACAGCCCACCAGATTCCTATAGAAGGCCCACAAGCAGGACATGACATAACATACCTTCCCACTCATGATTTTAAGCAAATGATAAACAGAATCATTCTGCTTCTGACACTGGACACATAGCTGTCCTGACTAAGAGCTGTTAATGGGTCCACCATCCTCCAGCATGTGCAGAGGAGGGCGTTCAAAATGGTGAAGGCTCTAGAAGCCATGCCCTATGAGGAGCAGCTTAGAGAGCTGGGGATGTTTAGTCTGCAGAAGAGAAGGTTTAGAGGGGACATGATAGCCATGTTTAAATATTGGAAGGGATGTCATGTTGAAGAGGGAGCGGGGCTTGTTTTCTGCTGCTCCAGAGATTAGGACAAGGAGCAATGAAAGGAAAAGAGATTCCACTTGAACCTCAGGAAGAATTTCCTGACAGCCAGAGCTGTCTGGCAATGGAATATGTTGCCTCGGAGTGTGGTGGAGTCTCCTTCTTTGGAGGTTTTTATGCAGAGGCTGGATGGCCATCTGTTGAGAATGCTTTGACGGGTGTTCCTCCATAGCACAGGGTTGGACTCCACGGCCCCTGGGGTTTCTTCCAACTCTATGATCCTTGGATTTATGCAATCTTCCTTTAAAACAGACACACTTTCATCTAAGGAACACTGAACTCTACAGATTAACAATGAGTTATGTCCCCATGACATTCTTGTAAAGAAGCCTATGAAATGCAGGCCGAGCAGGGCTATTGTTAGGTGGATTTATAATTGGTTGACCCACCAAACTCAAAGGGTGCTCCTCACCAATGGCTGCTTTTCATCCTGGAGAGAAATGACTGGTGGGGTGCCACAGGGTTCTGTCCTGGGCCCAGTGCTATTCAACATCTTCATCAATGACTTGGATGAAGGAACAGATGGCATGCTGATCAAATTTGCAGATGACACCAAATTGGGAGGGGTTGCTAATACGCCAGAGAACATGATCAAATTTCAAAATAGCCTTGACAGATTAGAGAGCTGGGCCAAAGCTAACAAAATTAATTTCAACAGAGAGAAATGCAAGTTTCTGCACTTAGGCAGAAAAAATGGAATGTACAAATATAGGATGGGGAATGTGTGGCTGGATAGCAGTATGTGTAAAAGGGATCTAGGAGTCTTGGTTGATCACAAGCTGAACATGAGTCAACAGTGTGATGCGGCAGCCAAGAAAGCCAACGTGATTCTTGGTTGCATCAATAGGAGTATGGTGTCTAGATCGAGGGAGGTGATGGTACCGCTCTGTTCTGCTTTGGTTAGACCTCATTTGGAAGACCGTGTCCAGTTCTGGGCACCTCAATTCAAGAAGGATATCAACAAGCTGGAATGTGTCCAGAGGAGGGCGACCAAAATGGTGAAGCATCTGGAAGCCATGCCCTATGAAGAACGCCTTAAGGAGCTGGGTATGTTTAGTCTGCAGAAGAGAAAGTTAAGAGTGGACATGATACTCATGTTTAAATATTTCAAGGGATGCCATGTTGAGGAGGGAACGGACTTGTTCTCTGCCACTCCAGAGACTAGGACAAGGAGTAATGGATTCAAGCTGCAGGAAAGGAGATTCCACTTGAACCTCAGGAAGAACTTCCTGACAGTCAGAGCTGTCTGGCAGTGGAATATGCTGCCATGGAGTGTGATTGAGTCTCCTCCTTTGGAGGTTTTTAAGCAGAGGCTGGATGGCTATCTGTTGGGAATGCTTTGATGTGTGTTCCTGCATGGCAGGGGGTTGGGCTGGATGGCCTTTGCCATCTCTTCCAACTCTGTGATTCTAAGTAACCCACTGGCTTCAAGTATTATTAGAGAAGGAGGAAAAAAACAAGTAGACCCATTGAATCAGTGGAGCCTACACAATGTTCTTACCAAGTTTCTATAAATTGTAAATTAAAACGTTTAATAGTTGTGGGTAATTATAGAGGTAAAATATAAATCCATTTTAGACTCTCAGCTCTGCCTCATGCAGCTTGTTATTATTAGATTTATATCCAGTCTTACCTCAAAGAAGCTCATACTGGCACACAATGGTCCCTCTCATCTCTTCACTCACTTATATCCTTACAAAATTGCTATGACATAGGTTAGGCTGAAAGCCACTGGTGGCCCAAAAGCCAACCAACAGAGAGCTTCATAGCTGAGTGGGCATTTCAAATTTGTGCTCCTCAATCCTCAAACCAATCATTAAACCATACCATTATATCTACTGTCCTCATCTGCTGCAGTATAAACATTTGAAAACGTCATGGATAGTTATGAAGGCATATGCTGTTTTCAGACATTCATGGATGAAGTTCAGCTACTTCAGATGACTCATAAGTTTGTGTAGAAATTACAGTTTACTAGTTCTCTATGTATGAATGCAAGACGTCTAAGAGATTATAATTCAAGTTGCTTGATTTGATCCAATTGAAAACTGCTTTATATGTTGTTTCCAAACATCTGCCCTACCTGTACTCATTGCTTGATTAAACAAACAAACAAAAAAAGGAACAACAGACACTTTCAAATCCCTTCCTTGCAGGAACTAGACAGTAGGTGGTTTAGCGTAAAGAGCTCTAAGATCATTTCCCCTGCAGCAGCTATAAAATGTCACTTTATAGTGTTCAAAAACCTACACTGAGAAGCTGCTGTTGAAATTTTCACTCATTAATTGAGCTAAATAAGTCCCTGAAAAGCCTTTTGGTAAAAGACACTAGATTGCATTAATTAATCATTTAATTTTCTTCTGATTTTTCCTTTTACTCCCACAGGCAATCCTTGCTCTTCAAAGGCATCAGCGTTGCAAGAGCTCTGACTGCAGTTTACTGGGGGAGCAACAGAAGATCCCACGTGAGGGCAGATGGAGCCTATTTATAAGGATCTGATATTGCTGCAATTTGGCTGTTTGGGGCTATATTAAAAAAAATTAATGCATCTCAAATTGGACTCAGGTTGCAGAATGAGATGTAGAAGCAAAGATTTTCTTTGGTTCGGATTTATAGCCATTGTATTTCAATGGATTAGTATGAGGAATACAGCTGCCAGCTCATTAAACCTATTGGAATTGATCATATTAATTTAGTTGCTCAGTTAGTCAATTAAGATTCCAATCCTATACGCATTTTCCTGGGGCTGAGCTGGCTACACTTCCAAGAAAACAGAAGATTACACAGTAATCTGATCACATTTACTTACAAGACCAACTAGGGCTGGGAATCCTGCAGGCCTCCAAGATGTTGCTGGACTGCAAGTCCAAGTAGTCCAACCCAGGACTATCGAGGAGGAATGCTGGGAGCTGTAGTAAAATATTATCTGGAGGACCACAGTATTCCCATCCTTTAGATAAACCAAGCATTCTAAGGAGTGGTGAGGCCTTCTACTGTTTCTAGGCAAACATCATTTTGGAAGAGACATCCCACACACCTCTCACACACAACAGATTATTAAGTATTTATGGCAAGTTACATCTTGATTATTATATCTTGGAGGTAACTTCCCATTTTCTATACTGCAGTTTTATAAGGGCTCAAACTGAAAACAACCGGTGTTTTATTTTGAAGCCAGCTGTCATATGAATCACAAGCAACCCTTTTAGTAATACTGCTCAAAATGGTGGTCCAGGAACTGATATTAGTCCACGAACCACTGGCTGCCAGCCCCTGGTGAGTTTCCAGGAAAGGAAAGAAAAAATGTGGCCAGTGAGCACAAATATGGTAAACAATCTCCTACACACTGGAAAAAAAAATAGCTGCTAGCCCCCATGCCAGGTTATCGTGGGAAGAGCTAGTTTAAGGGACAGGGAAGAATAGTGACTCTTGTCTGTAAGAATTCCAGCATCCTCATATGATAAACTTGTCAAAAGTTGGCCAGCCTACAACTGGGACCGGAACAGAGAAGCAGGAGATGGCCTGGTCAGCCTCACTGTCTTATGGCCTGAACTGGTAGAGGTGGTGCTGAAAATCTTTAGTCTTGGGAAACTACTATTACTGCAGTTTAGGTCTATCTGGCGATAGCACTAGATATCACTTTGATATCATAATTCGGCCTTACCATACCACCCCCTCTACGTGTTTGTGAGGCCCACGAACAAGCACGAAACTAGGCTCGGCACTTAACTGCTAAAATATTCCTAAACAATACAGGCACGCCAGAAATAGCCAGATCGCAGCTTCAGGGACCTCCCCGGTAAACACCATATTATGTATGCACGCTAACTACAAAAGGCTCCCTGCCCCGAGCATGCAACTTGACAAAGGCTGAACCATCCACTGTCAAGCGTGCCGCATTTACATACTAGCTACACCATTGTTAATTCAGCTCTGATTCCATCATGCTAAATTGTGACCTTTCGGAGACATTGTCCTGCACCCAAAACTCATTGCTGTCCCCAAGTAAGGCATAGCCTGCAGTCACATTTCTCCCTATAAAAATCCTTGATTCCAAGACCTTCCTCGGATCGCTCCCGAGTTCCAGACCGCCTTCCTACTGCTTTGCTTGGTGAGCTTCCCCTCCGCCCCACACGCTGAGACACACCGAACCCCAGCATCGCTCTCTATCTTCTTCCAGACTTCAGGAACAGGTTTCGTATCACTCGAATCAACTATCCCTCTGAAAATCCCGCTATCTTACTCACACCTTTATTTTCCTTAGTTATCTGTGTGCATGTGTTGCTTACATTGTGTGCCTGTATTTAATAAAGATCATTCATTACTTTCAAACCGGTCTGCTTCTTGACTTGGTCTGACCCTGTAAACACTGGGTTACAAGATCCTGCTAAGTTATCCTGCCTCTCGTAACGCTAAAGCAGTGCTCTGAGCTAATTTTCCCCACCTATAGTTGAGCACATTTTGGTGTCCCTCCTGGGACCCCCAGTAAACAGGGTAACACTGCCATTCAAATTGAGTGCCCCCCTTGTATGGAGCAGTGCAGACCTTCAAGGCCATGACAACTATGGAACTGCCACAGGTTTTACCTAGTCCAACACATGTGGGAGGACATACATTAGATATGGTTTTCTGTAAAGGAGCAGAACAGGGAGCCAGTGACACTTAGCTCAGCTAAGACACAGGGATCCTTCAGCCAAGAAAAGAGTAAATGACGTGGAGAGGATACATTTATATAAAATTGCGTACAGTGTGGTGGAGTCAACAGAAAAAAATGTTTTTTCTCTGTCTTTCATAATACTACAACCTAGAGTCACTTAACCTCGGTGAGGACTGAGTCCAACCAGATTTTTTTTAAAGAGCTACTTAACACACCACCTAGTTAAAATAAATGCAATTTGCCTCTGAGGAAATGTGATGAAAAAATCAGAGCTGTACATTGTTCAGATAGAACTCTTTCATACAGCTCAGTTCCATGGCCCAGGAACTAGGAACAAACTTGTATGTCTCTCTCAACAGAAACACTTATTTTACGAAGAAGGCAACATGAAGCTCTCTCCTACAAGTTCCTCCACCACAGACAAAGCATTATCATCACCAATCGCCAACACTTATGATGGCCTCACTTTTAGCACTCTCATAGTCCAGATTCTGCTTCAGAACCACCCCCCCTACATACCACTTCTAATTATAAAACAGTGCATTTTGCATAAAAATGATGACCCACAAATTTTTGCATAAACAATTTGCCCCCTCTAAAAAAAATTTGCAATGCTTGACTTTTTTCCTGAGACATACTTTCTTACCGAGGGCAAGAAAATCAGTGTGAATTCTTTGCAACTTTAGTCACAAAGTAACTTTGACCATAAGTTCGCCTTCACAGGGAAGCAGAGCATGAGCAACACCTTCCACTGCAGCAGGAGAATTCCTACCCAGGGCTTCTTTTAACAATGGGTTCAGCCACTGATTGACCACAGGGATGTGGCCAAGTGCCATCAACTGGAATTGCACATAGGGCAGAAGAAGAAGACCAGGAGAAGAACATTGACAGAGATTTAGGCTCTGCCACTGTTCATACAGTTTCTGGGTAATATAGCCAAACACAGTACAGGCTAATATATCTGCAATACTGTAATAAGAAGTACCGATTCTGGTGCTGCAACCTAGCATTCAACCATGCAAAGTCTATCTAACAGATCTGATTTTTATTTATTTATTAAAAAATCTTACTCTGTTTGCCCCTGCCACAGAAACAATAGGTTAACTTAGGAATTTCTAAATCCTCCAGCATGATTCTATGGTTCACTTCCACCAAAAGTGGACCACAGAGTTGTGCTGGAATACCCAGAGAGAACACTTTTCTAGGCATTGCTAGGTTCTCCAGCATAACTCTATGGCTCACTTCCACTGGAGGCTAACCACAGAATCACACTGAAGGGCCTAGAGATCCTGAGAGAAGTGTTCTCAAGTTAAAAAAATACTGTTCATGATTTTTCTTTTTATTCACTTTCCCCCACTGTTGTGGGGCTTTTGTGCCCCTACCCCCCACAAAATTGGAGGGCTCACTGTACATCTAAACTTAAGGTTGAGGACTATGACACATCTCAACAAAATGATGAGACTAAGAGTCTTAAATGTACTTACTTGGCTCAAATCCCCCATGAACAACATGGGACTTACTTCCAAGCTAACACGCACAGGATCTGAAAGTCACATCCATTCACTTCAATTGAAGAGTGGAGAATTATGTTCAATATCTCCATTAAAGTCAACAGGATTTTAAAATGCTTTACCTAGGCTAACATATGCAAATCTTACATTTTACTACAAATAGCACAGGTGGACAAAATGTGGCCCACGAGTCACATGCAGTTCTCCACAGCTGTTTTGTGCCCCTGAAACAATACAAAAATGCTCCAAAATGCCCCCAAAATGATCTCTAGCTGATGTAGAGACCATTTCCACCATGTCTGGAGCCCACCTGGAACCTCCCCAGGGGTCAAAATGAAATTTTGCAGAATTTTTCAAACAAGTTTTCAAAATGCCACCATGTCCCCTCAAAGGTGTTTGGGGGCAACACAGAATTGTTGTTGTTGTTGTTGTTGTTTCTAGCTGGTGTGGTGAGGACTATGGTCTCCAGGAGGGCTAATGTGTCCCCTACTCTTTCACAGTTGCCCAGTTATGAACTATACAAAAACTGGATAGATAGAAGTATATTAATTACAGTAGAGGGGTGTGTGTGTGTGTGTGTGTGTGTGCGTGCACACCTTCAGGTCATCTGTGCAGTAATGGCAACCTCATTAGTCTTACACCAAGGTGAGTATAGGACTACCGTCTAAGAATGTAATTCCAAAATTAAAATCACAGTGGTTCTGGTTTTCAATCATTATCAACATATGTAAGCTATGAACTCAAATAATTAAACTACTGATTCTTTTCTGCCATGTTTCAAATCATGCCTAGTGAAACTAGGACTACCCAAACACGTTCCCCATCCAGAGTGATCAGATCAAGTTCCATTCTCTTATTAGTTCATTTAATAAAGATTCTCTGCCATCATCAGACCACCACAGAGATAACTTTTTCTCCATCTGTTAGAATGTGCTCTTGATGTAAGCAATTTCATGAGTTTACAGGAAAGTGTCTTACCAGCATTATATCTCCCCCAAACTGTTTTCAGGCAAGATCAAAAATGTCATCTTTCTAGCTGTTTTGTCTTCGTACATGGACAAGGTCTTCAAGGTAAGCCGTCTGGACTTTCCCGTTACCTCTAATTGAAAGGTAACGTACTTGGGCGAGAAAGAAGCATCAGAAATAAATGCTGCAACTTTACGAAACATGCTTTCAGAAAACATTGTTTTACGCTAGTGTTCAGGTTGTATTTCCCTATCAAAGAAGTCCCAAGCGGCATATCTGAGAAGAGAATCCATTAAAAGTTAACATTTGACTTCCAGTATGAAGCCAGGGAAAAGATAGATTTCTATTCTCATCCAAATCAAATATATACACACACAAATGCCAAGCTTGATCTGAAAAGCAGGCTAAAATCAATGAAAACTTGCACGCTGAAAATGTATAAAATTCTTTTAATTAGAAGACTTTCTCTTTTAGAACATTCCACTCCTACCACACCACCCCTTGCAATCTTATTATACATACAAAATTCAAATACCGTTCATATTATCCTACATAGAAAGAACAAACATCATGATGGTTTCTTTAAGAAAGGTTATTTCCCATACCACTGGTGACTGAATTTAAATGCACTGCCACTTTGAAGAAAAAAACAAACAAACAAGTCCAAGCGGCTTTAATAACCTTCTAAGTTTGAAAAACAGAAACTTCTTGAGTTTTTTTTCTATATCCCAGGATGGTTTTCTTTCCTGAAGCTCAAGCCGAGGAAGCAGACAAAAGAAGCCGATCTGACTGAACCGTGCCAAGTCTTGCCTTTCCCCCCTTTTCTTCATCTCGCTCGCTCACTCCCAGCATGGCAACCTTCCCAAGCAGTCTTGGTAGAGCTCCAGCCTGTGCCAGGCTGCCAGGAGTCCTCGTTTCCAAGAGATGCCCTTTGCAAATCAATTAATATGCATGCATATATACATATCTATACGTCTTGAACCTAAAGGGCTGGTCAGAAACCAAAACCTGGCAGCAGCATTCTTTCCTGCTGCCAAATCACCTTATAGACTGCATGTTTTTGTACACTGCACAATGCTACCAAGTTCTTTTTTTTTTCCCAACTCAGTAGTCCTGGAGAAGTGGAAGCAACGCACCATTCAGCGATAAGAAATGTGTCAGCAGCCAATACAGAAATGTGCCAAGCTTCTTTCAGAGGAGGTTCTACCCATAACAGTAAAAAGCCAGAAATATTACATTATCAGACTTTCCTTCTCATTGGCTGGCAATAACTGAAAGAGCTCCAGAATTGGAAAACATACTGATTTACATCAGCTGCATGCCTATAACTCAAATTACCCTTTTCTTTTTCTTTTTCTGAGAAAAGCCAAGATGTGTTGAGATCATTCTGCTTAACTCTCACCTGGCTAGGTAGCCCTGGTTAGGTAGAAACTGGTGGCAATATCCTAGAATGTAACAAGACATTTAATTCAGTCAAGGACGACACTTCCCATTAACACTTAAGACTATAACTCTTCTGCAGTGAAAAGGAAACCCAAGGGAATCCTGCTGCACCCAACAAGTTTTGCAAAGTTTTTCAATTTACAAACATGTATCATCAGAGGCAGCAGCAGCAGCATTCTTCAACAATAAAAATTCCCTAAATAAGACCTACCCTATGTTAGAGAACTTATTGAAAGAAAGCAAAAGAAGATACAGAGCAAGGAAAGATAAAAAGGGGGAAGAAGAAAGCTTTGACAAAGTTCCCTATGACATTCTTGCAAAGAAATTAGTAAAATGCGGGCTGGACAGGGCTACTGTTAGTTGGATTTGTAATTGGTTGACCGACCGAACCCAAAGAGTGATCACGAATGGCTGCTTTTCATCCTGGAGAGAAGTGACTAGTGGGGTGCCACAGGGTTCTGTCCTGGGCCCAGTGCTGTTCAAGATTTTTATCAACGACTTGGATGAAGGAATAGAGGGCATGCTCATCAAATTCGCAGATGACACCAAATTGGGAGGGGTTGCTAATACGCCAGAGGACAGGATCAAAATTCAAAATGACCTGGATAGATTGGAGAGCTGGGCCAAGGGTAACAAAATGAAATTCAACAGAGAGAAGTGTAAGGTCCTACACTTAGGTAGAAAAAATGGAAGACAGAAATATAGGATGGGGGACAAGTGGCTGGATAGCAGTATGTGTGAAAGGGATCTAGGAGTCTTCATAGACCACAAGCTGAACATGAGTCAGCAATGTGATGCGGCAGCCAAGAAAGCCAATGCAATTCTCGGCTGCATCAACAGGAGTATGGTGTCTAGGTCACGGGAGGTACTGGTACCACTCTACTCTGCTTTGGTTAGACCTCATCTTGAATCCTGTGTCCAGTTCTGGGCACCCCAATTCAAGAAGGACATGGTCAAGCTGGAGCAAGTCCAGAGGAGGGCGACCAAAATGGTGAGAGGCCTGGAAGCCGTGCCCTATGAGGATAGACTTAGAGAGCTGGGTATGTTTAGTCTGCAGAAGAGAAGGTTAAGAGGGGACATGAGAGCCATGTTTAAATATTTGAAGGGATGCCATGTAGAGGAAGGAGAGGGCTTGTTTTCTGCTTCTCCAGAGACCAGGACAAGGAGCAATGGATTCAAGCTGCAGGAAAGGAGATTCCACCTGAACCTCAGGAAGAACTTCCTGACAGTCAGGGCTGTCCGGCAGTGAAATGTGCTGCCTCAGAGTGTAGTGGAGTCTCCTTCCTTGGAGGTTTTTAAGCAGAGGCTGGATGGTCATCTGTCGGGAATGCTTTGAGGGTGTTCCTGCATTGCAGGGGATGGCCCGTGTGGTCTCTTCCAACTCTATATTTCTATGATTCTATGATTCTAGAAAGGAAAAGAGAACAGAGTATTTATGTACCTACTCAAGTTATACCCTGTCTTTCTCCCAACATGGAATTCAAGGCACGAACTTACAATATTTTTTTTTTAAAAAAGATTAACCTGAAAAATTGGAACAGAAGGAAAGCTTACCAGCTTGGGAGCACAAAGGTGTGTAAGCAAAGAGATACAGGTAGAAGAGAAAGGGTGAAAGTGGATGAGACAGGGTGAACATGTCTAAACTTCAACGCTGAAAGAGATTTAAAACAATGTTGTGACATTTACTTGCATGCTTTATCAGGAATCTGGCCCCTGTTATAGTCCACCTCTTCTCTAACACCAAGCTCTTACCAGTCTTCTACTATCTCAGCATCTCATGAATGCCTATGCCTCTTAAGCCAGTCCTGCTTCAGATATCCTTGGTCTGATCGCCTCCCACTTGGGAGGCTGCAATGCAACACGCATGAACATTGCCTCTGACAATGTATGTGCATGGTGCAGAATACTTCCTTCAAAATACAGCTGTGAGAATTCAAACTCAGACAGGGCAACATGGATCCATTACTCCAGTGTCGCCCAATCTGTTTCTGGCCACATTTCAAAGTACTGGGTTTGACCACTTGGGACCTAAGTATTTCAAGGACTCTCTCTTTCCCTGTGTACCCACTTGGACCTTAAGACTTTCCTCAAAGAATTTCTTAAGGTACTTCCACCAGGAGAGGCAAGGCGCATAAGTGACTAGTGGAGAAATGACCTAGGCTATGGCACGAAAAACGTTTGCCTGGTACTTACTAGTCTTTCCAGTACCAGGCAGGTATCTTTATTTTTTATTTTCGCAAGCCCTTTAATCTGCCTCAATGTAAAGTTGCATTTACTTCGCTCATTTTAATACTACAACGTATTTCCCTAGAGGCAAGTTTCACTGGTAATATATTTTAATCAGAAATCAGAACTCACACATGTAAAGTAATAATAAAACTAAATTATAGTGAAGATGAAGTACTCCAGTTCAGTGTAATTTGGGGAACACTTTCCAGGGAAGAATATGGGAGAAGTGTTTTTGTTGGCTATGTTGTTTCCCAGCCTGTTTTCTACTTCATCCCTGGAACAATGGCTGCCTGAAAATATTGGCCAGGGTAGAAATAAGCAAGAGGGAGGAGCAGGAAGAGGAAGTCTATTGTGCTGCCACGTGGTAGAGCATATACCCTAGAAGGAAGATGTAGATATGTGCAAGGGGGTGGTGGAGAGACGAGAGTAAGGGCCTTTCCGCACTACATTGTAATAGTGCTATTATTTCACTTTCAACATCCTGTGGAATCCTGAGGTTTGTAGTTTACTGAGGCCAAAGAGCTCTCTGGCTGAGAGTTCTAAACGCCACTCCAGAAATTGCAAACCCCAGGATTCCACAGGACGTTGAAAGTGGAGTATTAGTGCTATAACAGTGTTGGGTGAAAAGGTCCCAAGAGAGGAGAATGGTGAAAGAAATGAGAGAGGAGGTAATAGGCAGATAGGTGGAAGGGGAGACAGAAAGGGACAGAAAGAGATGGACAGAAAGAGAGAATGATGGGAGGCATGGCATTTGGGAAGAGCAGTAGACAGAAGCAAAGAAGAGATGACTCCTCATAGAGCAGTAGTATAACTGAGCAGAGCAGTAGTATAACTGTGGAAGAGCCTGTTTCTCCAAAATACCTCTAATTGAGGATAATGGAAATGTTCTTGTTGCTTTGTAAGAATATTTAACTATTTTACAAAGCACAGGGAGCCCTGGTGGCACAGTGATTAAATGCCAGTACTGCAACCACAAGGTTGTGAGTTCGATCCTGGCTCCAAGGTTGACTCAGCCTTCCATCCTTTCGCAGGTCGGTAAAATTGAGTACCCAGCTTGTTGGGGGCAATTAGCTAAAAATACATTGTAAACCGCTTAGATAACACTCAGTTGATAAGCGGTATAGAAATAAATGCTATTGCTATTGAATGACTCTAATATTTATTGTGAAGTATTGTCGAAGGGGAGGGGTCTGGCTTTTAATATATACTGTATTGACATATAAAGATTTTGATTTCCTGGGTATCCTTCTTATGTATTTCTTTTTAACCGTACTTATTCTTTTTCAGTGGGTGAGAAATCAGCATTTCCAAACAGTTTCCCTCTCTCCCAAACTTATAAAACTTATGCAGGGGAGCAGTAAAATTATGCGTGGGATTTTGACCTTCATGCAGGCAAGGTTTTAGTACAGCAATGCAACCAGTATTGACAATTATTCTTCTTTTAAAAAATGTCAGATTTTTTTAAAAGATTAAACTGGGTTTTTAGCATTTAATTTTTCTTCTCATAACAATTAGTAAAAGAAGCCTAGGTGAATGATACTATCATGAATATATAACTTCTAAATAAATTCTATGTGAAACAGAATATGCTACGTTAGAATATTTTGATCAAGATGGGAAGTATTCTAATGTCCAGTGCTACAGGAGATGGACATGAAGCGTCACCTCTCTCCCTCTCTCTCTCCAGCCTCGCCCCCTAAGTGCAAAGATGGAGAAAATCAACAGTCAGAGAATCTGAGGAGACAGAGCAAACCTGAACAATGTGAAAAATCTGAATAAAAATAAGATTTTTTATTAATTGGAAATTAAGCTGAAAACAATTCAGGATAACTGTTTAGTGTGTATGCACCTTATAATGAAACTTCAATCTATGGCTATGTATTAATGTTACGTTAAACAATATTGTAGTACTACTAAAATGATTATTAGATAGATCTTTCTTACTAATGATTTAAATCATTAAAATTAAGTCCTTTGGAAAAGCAATTTACATCACAAGTTAAATCTGAATGTAATGTAGATTTAAATGGCTGGCTCAAATTAACAGAATTAAAATAAAAAATATCCCTCTTTTCAAACATAATTTATGTTAGTTTTTTTAGGTTTTTAGTACAAGGATAAGATAACAGTTTTCCTCTAATGTTTTGATCTCTTACTCTCCTTTCTACTGCAAGCCAATGTAAGATGCTGAAATGCACATAAACACAAATAATAAATGCAGTTGCCTCTGAACCAACTGCCCTGAATTGCTAGTGCAATAAAGGTTTTCATAAAATTGGCAAAAATCAAAGAGACTGTAGTTCCTAACAGCCATTAGCAATTGCATTTTCTTAAAAGTGAAGTGTAGCAATATTTAACTCATTTGTTGGTACAACATGCCAGGGCAGAGCCTACATCATTCCCACTTTACAGATGGGGAAGCAAAGCGCCCCACCATTTTGGTTTTTAAGAGTAGTTGCAACAATGTTCAAGCTGTATACAAGGCTTACCCCAGAAGGTACCAGGAGGCAGCTGCAGAAAAGTACTTAACGCTATTATCATGGAGTGAATGAAATGCAGGAAACAATGTGATGCAACAAGCAGAAATCAGAATGGTTTGAGTGCTGAACTAGGATGTTGGGAGACCAGGGCTAGGATTTCCTCTCAGTCATGAAAATCTGCTGGATTGCCTTGGGCCAGTAATAACACTCTCTGGAATAGGCAAATAGCAAGACTTTTCTGGGGGGAAAATTAACAAGAAATCCCTAGGGCAGAGTTGCTGTAAGTCAGTTGACTTGAATGCACATAAGAGCAACATAGCATGCCAGCTTGTGACACTAATGTAAGTACGACCATCAGCTATCTCTCTCCCAGGGTCTACAATTTATTAATTTATCACATCAAATTGATATCTCCACATGGCTAATATCAGAAATCATTCCATGTGTCTGACAGGGTCACTGAAAGTGCACGCTGGCAGGAAGTTAAAACTTTGGCCAAGCCAAAAGGTGACTCAGACTGAATCTGTCACGTGGGCCAGGGATTCCTGGAAGACATGAGGACCATAAAACAGACAAAAGGGCCCTTTTGCACTGATATGGCAGCTCAATAGAATCACAATCAGCCTGCTGAATGTAGGTAATTTCACTCTACTGGGCCTTTTGTCCATTTGGTCAGTGCCATTCACAAAGGACTGAGAAAAACATTTAGCCGGAGATGTTGGTCATTAAAGGCTTTTGATCTAGCCTCCTGTACTATTGTTCTCCCAGGGAGAGAACTAGCCCTCCAGGTATATTTTTTCTATAAAAACCCCATGTTTTTCTCTGTTCGTGGGTTCATTCACATTTTCCTCCTGAATCCCTGTCAGTTTGTTTTGCCTCACCCCCCCACCTTCCCCCATTTTTTTGAGTTTCATCGCTTTGAATCTCCAGTTTTTCAACATTGGCTCCCTTGGGCATTAAATCAAGGTAAAGTATTGCCTCTGAACACCCCAAAACAAAATCCCTATCAATTTTCCTTACTTTCTTTTTCTTTAGCTCTTGAATGAATGTGTGAAGGGGTTTGGTTGTTGTTTGCTTTAATTACTGAGGGTTTAATAAAATCTTTAAACTGAACAACCTGCCTGTTGTTGTTTTTTGGCGTGGTCTGACTCTGTAAAATCTGGGTTACAAGGTCCTGCAAAGTTACCCTGCCTCTCGCATAGCTAAAACAGTACTCTGAGCTGATTTTCCCCACAATTTTAACAGATTTTGGGAATCCCTTAAGGGAGCCCCCTAGTAAGCAGGGTGACACTAATATACTATTCGTAACCTGCTGCTCAACCATAATCTACTCAAGATGGTTCATCATTGCTCAGCACAGCATCACTCTGGACCAAAGCAAATGGTATCCCTAGAACTCTTCTGCAGTACCACATTTCAAGTTAGTTTATTTTCTTCCGATCAGTTGTCTTCACTGTGTAGCTTTCACAACCATACACAGAAATTAGAAATACAACAGTGTGGACAATCCTCACTTTAGTATTCAATCATGTATCCTTATACTTGAGAATCTTGTCTAGTTCCTTCACACCTGCCCTTCCAAATCCTAGTCTTGTTTTCATTTCTTGACTGCAGCCTCCATTCTGATTAATGACTGAGCTGAAGTAAGAAAAAACTTGAACTATTTCAGTGCCTTCATAATCTACTCTTAAAGCAAAGGAAATCATCTGTGATCATTATTTGTGGTTTCTTAATGTTCAACTGTAAACCTGCATTTGTACTTTCTTCTTTGGCTTTCTTCAGTAGTCATTCCAAGTCTTTGCTATTTTCTGCTGAAAGTATGGTGTCTGCATATTTTAAATTGGTGGTGCTCTTTCCTCCAATTTTCATGCCTTCTCTCTCAAAGTCTAATCCTGTTTTATGTATGATACATTCAGCATACAAGTTAAACAGAGTGATAAAATGCAGCCTTACCTGACTCTCTTGCCAAGTGGAAACTATTCCACTTCTATGTGCTTTTCTCTTGAGTACAGGTTACACATCAGGACAATCAAATGTTGTGGCACACCCATTTCTTTAACAGCGATCCATAATTTTTCATGATCTACACAAAGGATTCTCTAATTTCTAAGACACAGGCTGATCTTCTTCTGAAACTGGTGCACTCCATTATCTCTCTGATTTCTCGCATCTTGTGGAAGAGGTCTTTTGTTCTTCCTTTTTTTGTTTTCATCTTCTGTTTCTCTGCATTGATTATCAGGGTACCCTGCGCCCTCCATATGCTTGCAATATGGTCCCTAGTGCCTCTTTCTTTCCTGAACCCAGCTTGGATATCTGTCATTTCTCACTCCATATATGGTAAAAGCCTTTGTTTAGAATTTTGAGCATGACTTTGCTTACTTGGGAAATTAATGAAATAGTCCTGTGGTTACTGCAATCCCTCATGTTCCCTTTCCTGGGGACTGCAATGTACATTGGGAATTTCCAATCTGTGGGCCATTCTTTTCTTTCATATTTGTTTACAGATTTTATTTAGAACTAGACCAGATTCTGTCTCTGTACCTTGAAGCAGTTCTGGTGATATACCATCTGTGCCTGATGATTTATTTCTCTGAAGTACTCTGAGAGCAGCTTCCACTTCACTTTCTAAAACTGTAGATTCATCTTCAGATGGTTCTTCCTTTAATGAATCTATCATTCTTTCCATTCATTCATACAGTTCTTCCGTGTACTGTGTCCATCACCTTTTTATTTCTACAGTCAGCCCTCCACATTTGCGGGTTTCACTTTTGCGGATTTGATTATCCACTGATTATTTGCTGTCACCTCTGCTGCCTCCCTAGGCCATTTTTAATAGGGACTGCGAGCCTCATGAGACTGAGAAACTGCGAATGAGGCTTGTAAGTCCCTATTAAAAATGGTGTGGGGCAGAAGTGACCCACGTTTCTGCCTTGTGAAGGAACCCTGATGTCTCAAAGGTGGATTGAATATGATGATCATACTTTTTTGGATGTTAAATATGGTTTGGGAGAAGCCAGGGTTATTCACAATTTTTCCACTTTCATTAGGGTCCTTTGCCCTTAATCCTACCAAACGTGGAGAGACAACTGTACTTGGTGATATACTATGTTCACCTGCTGGCCATAAGACCATCCCCACTCTTGGTTTAAATTTCCCTTTGATTGCTCACACCTTGTGCAAGAGGTCTTCTGTTCTTCCTTTTTTGTTGTCATCTTCTATTTCTCCGCATTTATTATCATGGTACTGTGTGCCCTCCATATACACAGGGATTCAATTCTAGAAACCCTCACGTAAAACAAAAAACACAAAGCATCATCCCGTTATAGTCAATGGATGCAATATGCATGTGCTTGTGGAAGCACAGGTGTGAGTCTGCTGCATCCATTGGCTATAATGGGATGCAACGCTTCACACAATCTCACATTTGTGTGTGCAGACGTCACAGTATGGAAAGGTTCACTGTAGTTCTTGTCCCTGTGCACAACTAACTGAACGCATTCAGGGTTCTGACTCTATTTCTGTCAGCTTTCCCTTTTGTTGTTCCTCTATCGTTAACTGCTTGAAGGTCTTCATCTCTTATCCATTGAGGCTTCTCTTTCTTTCTGGCTGCAGACAGTATCTTTTTGCATTCTTCCCTGACAATGTCCCTGGCTTCAGACCAGAGTTCTTCTGGCTTCCACTACATTATCTTAAAATTCTGTGAGATAGGACCAGGTTGCACAACCTCTAAAAACTTGCTTCTGGTTCTCCTCCTCCTCCTCCTCCACTAGCCACCACTTGACCAGCTAGAGATGGCTCACAGCCCAATTTCTCAGCACCGCAAGCCCCCGCCTGATGCCCCCCACACTCCCAAGGAAGGAGATGGGCAAGAGAGAGGAAACACAGTGCTACCATGCCAAACCCCACTTTCCTTTCCCTTACCTGGTTTGGACCCTGGGTGCCCACTCTCCCCACCACGCCTCAGCCCCCTTCCCACAGAGACACACACACTTTGATATTTGCAGTTTTTCCACTTTTGTAAGGGTCCTGTGCTCCTAACCCTAGTGAATCTGGAGGGCCAACTGTACAATTATCTTCCTCAAAATGTCCCTTCCTGTCCACTTTAGCTTGCTCACCCCATGTACTGCAATGCTGATACATCCCATTTCTTATTTTATTATGTCTAGGTTCTCCTGATTCACATTTCTCACACTCTGTGTTCATATAATATATGTTGTACAGCTTTGGACTTTCCCTTCATCTCTAAGCACATCAACAGGTGAACGTCCTTTCAGCTTGAGTCCAGCTGCATCATTAGCCACAGCACTACTCGTAGTTGTCCTCTGCTGTATCCCAGCAGCTCTCTGTGTGCCATCCAGCTTGGGAGTTTCATCTTCTGCCATGATCTCTTGCTTCATTTTGGACTATCTTATCATAGGTTTTCATGGTAAAAAAATTTAAAGGGGGGTTGCTATGCCTCCTTCTGCACAAATGTTACACCAGCGTCACTCTACTCTACTGCCGCTGGCCAGTAGCTGTTTGGCACATTAAGCCTGGCTCCTGAACTAGACTAATCTTTCACATATTTTATTCTAAGTACTCCATCTGGGAACACAAAAGAAACCCTTTCAAAACTCATATTGGTCTGTCTATACCCAGTTGGGTTGCAAGGTAAAATAAAAGACCCCTGCCTGTGTAGAAGAAGTACATTAGAAGCAACTTCCTGACAATAAGAGTGGTTCAGCAACGGAATCAATCACCTTGAGAAGTGGTGAGATCTCCTTCTCTGAACATCTTCAATAAGAGGCCGGGCAGCTACTCACTGGGAATGTTTTAGCTGGAGATTCTGCACTGAGCAGGGGTTGGGCCAGATGGTCCATAAGACCATTCCAATTCCATTATTCTATGACTCTATGTCACTGATAAAGTGTTATCCGGCATAACAACTTGCACCTGCTGAATTCTGTCTTCTTCACAACCCTTAAAGATACAGGAGCCCAGTCTCTTATTTCATCTGGCAACTCTACTTTCCAGTCCAAAGCAGACAGCTCTTCTTTCTTTTTCTTTGTTATTCCCAGGAAGCTCAGAGCCATTTGCAAGGTGGCCTGTTGAGCCTGCTTGGCTAATACAGGCCCTTCCTCCACATTATGTCAGAACAACACACTGACTACACACTATACGACTTTAGCATCAACACCCCTTCCTGACATTTTCTCCTGTGTGCTTCTTTTGTTTAAACCACCTTTGCCTAATAAAGAAATGTGGGACTTTGAAATCTTACACAGAGAAATTTGTGCTCTTCTTGGTTGACCTAATAAAGGTATTACCACAGTTTGGAATTTATCTCATTTGCTCATAATCAGAATTGGTTTCCAAAAGATTAACTTCTGAATCTAAGCTTCTACTGTTATCTTTATGAGCTTTCAAGAACCTGGGGTGTACATTAATTTGGAGAACTCACTAGGTTGATTCTGATTAGAGATGTGATGCTAGCATTTTCAAGGATATGTACTGTTAAAGAACTACTAATTTTATACCCAACAAGGGTAACATATAATGTATATGAAGAAGCTAATACATGCTTGAAGAATTCAATATATACAGTGCTGAGCTACTTTATTTTCAATATCAAGTTACACTTTTCCCTTCACCAGATTTACCCAAGCTGAATGCAGGAATCAAATTCAAGAGTAGTTATTCCATACTTGCATTCATCCCATGTGTATTCCTGTTAAGGCAGCCAGATGGAAAAGGAGAGTTCTGCACCTTTAACGGATATGCAGTAATCCCACTAAGTGCAGATTGTTACAAAATACAGTCAGCCCTCCACATTTGCAGGTTTCGTTTTTGCAGATTTGATTTCTCATGGATTATTTGCTGTCAGCTCTGCTGCTGCCCTTTGCCATTTTTAATAGCAACCGCAAGCCTCATGAGAGCAAGTCCCTCTTGGAAATGGTGTTGGGCACAGTGGAGGTGGCCGTAAGCCAGCTCCCCTATTTCTGCCTTGTGAAGGAACCCTGATGCCTGAAAGGAATCCATGGTGGGTTGAATATGGTGATCATACTTTTATTGTGTGTTAAATATGGTTTGGGAGAGCCTAGACTTATTCAGATTTTGTTTCATTTTCACGGGCCCCTAACCCTAGCAAATGTGGAGGGAAGACTGTAAATGCCCGCTGAAATTATCTCCTCTAACTATTAAAGGGACAAAAGCTCTATATTCTTTTCCTTTTGGCCATCCTAATTCCAAGACGTGCACTAAAAGCACTATCAGACTTGCTTCAGATTGCAATGTTTATAATCTGAGCCACAGACAAGAAAGTTCATTTTAATCTTAAAATCTACATTTTGAATTGGTAATGAAGGATCTAAAGTTAATTTTAAAATTTTGCTAAATATCAGCAGATAAAGATCTGTGAATAGATTTTAGACATTCTTAGCAGGAAGTAATTCTAGTGAAATTTGAATAGAAGAAAATATGTTTAGGACCACAGTGTGAGGAATACCTAACAGCTCAAAAGAGGAAATCATCTTGTTTAATATAGAAATGAACTGCTAACCACGACCAACCTGCAAAAGAGTCAAACACATTTTTGCTCTGATCTAGCCAAACCAGCTCAGTCCTTGAGTTACAGCCCCTGGCAAGTCTTGGGAAACCACAGAGATGGTAAAACTGTGCAGATCAACCGCAAAAAGGAAGTATCACTTTCAAGAGCAGCAAGAAGAAACAAAAGCCTCAACATAAGCTGCCCAAGCAGTAAGAGCTGGTTGATCCGCCGTACTGGACTGAATGAATATAAGGATCTTATTATCATTATTCATTAGGAACTCTGCATACCAATGGAGTGACTTGGCTGCAGCTTGTCTGTGAAGCAACAGCACTTTTATTCACAGCAGCTGACAAGAGGTCTCTACTGATAACTGCAAGTGAAGAGTTTCTTCATCCCCAGGGTGAAGAAACAGATTCTCTCCAAGGAGAAGATGAATAAAAGGAGGAAGCAAACCCACTAACCGTCGCAGACAAGATGCATTATAATGTTATCTTGGCACAGTCCTTTTTCTATTGATAACCTTAGAAAAGCTTTGAGTGTGGTTTGTTAAGTCATATCAGAAATTCATCCCTCAATTGCAGTACATGAAACACTGTCCTTTAAAAAATGTAAACACAACCTTTGGGAAATGGCAGATAACAGATTCTTTTAAGATAGTCTTCTTCTTCAGCACAAACACAGGCTCACAGATAAACTCTTTTTGCACATTTTTTTAAAAGTTGCTCTTGTTGCCAATATTTTAAAGAACTTTAACATGTGATAAGATTGAATCTTAGTCAGGAGTACAGGAATATGAGGGAAAGATTTTTAGCATCACGGAAATTTAATCAGTAGTATATAGTACTTCTTGTGCATCGTTGACATTTGCTTTGATAAACCATTGTCTCTCAGCTTAACCTGCATCACAGGACTGTTGTGAGAAAAGTCATAAAATATGCTGTAAGCCATTGTGAGAGAACACAGGGAAATATTCTAAAATTATGGATCGCTGGTGTCTATTCCATAGATCCTGAGATGTTCTGATAACAGGTGAGATCAAACATTGAACCTCTTTTGCCCTGCCTTGGAGCCCTGCCTTAGAGATTCTAGGAATGTGTTTACTAAGGGTAACACTGCTAAGCAATCACGTACTGGCCAAGTACCTTGAGCTTAGTCAATAAAACACTAGCAAGGGGGTGGAATAGTGAGGCAAACACCTCACTTCCTTATCTTCTGCCTATGCAGCATTTTTTAAGCCGAACAATAGTAGAAAAGATAAGGCTCTCAAAGTTTTGTTTGTCACCCAGGGTCTGGAAGGGAAATTCCCATGACAGTTTTTTTGACTATGGGACTTGAACCCACAACCCAGATGGGCCAGAAGCAGGCAGGTGAAGACAGCAGGGGAGTAGCGCATCACTGTCTGCCCTTAGTGGACAGATCAGAAGCAGATGCAAGGTCAAAGGATATTTAGATAATCTAGATATACTTAGTCTTTAGGAGTTTTATTGCGTTTTGATCCATGGATACTATTATTTCACTCATTCCTCTAAAAAGATAAGACAGTGGTGAGCAACATGAGGCCTCTGTCAGTTTTCCCAACTTGGGCTCTGATCTGTTTAACTGCATTCATCACCAAGGGAAAGAAGCTTCATATTCTTCACATATATATTGCAGTCCAGCAGATAGTCAAGGCAAGCAAGCTTAACAGACTGTCGGAGCTTCAAACACTGTAGAGATTTGAGGTCTGGCATACCTCTAGCCTCAGTTCTATTGTCCTGGTAGATGAGAGATTATTCCACCTTAAATGGATGTCTCCTGTATTGATCAAGATTGCTAGTTGAATAAAGTCCAACTCTCAGTGATGACATCCTGCAGCAGTCTACTGTTCATTGCTGGAGAAATCCAAACTGAACATGAGTCAGCAGTGTGATGCAGCAGCTAGAAAACACAATGCGATGCTAGGCTGCATCAATAGGAGTACAGTGTCTAAGTTGAAGGAGGTGATAGTACCACTCTGTTTTGCTTTAGTCAGACCCCGCCTGGAATACTGCATCCAGTTCTGGGCACCACAATTAAGGAAAGATATTGACAAGTCCAAAGGAAGGCGACCAAAATGACAAAAGGCCTGGAAACCATGACCTATGAGGAGAGGCTTAGGGAGCTAGGTATGTTCAGCCTGGAGAAGAGAAGGTTAAGAGACGACATGATAGCTATGTTTAAATATTTGAAGGGATGTCATACAGAGGACAGAGCAAGCCCGTTTTCTGCTGCTCCAGAGACTAGGACATAAAACCATGGCTACAAACGTCGGGAAAAGAGATTCCATCTAAACATTAGGAAGAATTCCCTGATAGTAAGAGCAATGCAACAGCAGAATAGACGGCCTTGGAATGTGATGGACTCTCCTTCTTCGGTGGTTTTTGGACAGAAGCTGGATGGTCATCTGTCAGGAATGCTTTGATAGTATATTCTTGCATGGCAAGGGGTTGGACTCAATGGCCCTTGTGGTCTCTTCGAACTCTATGATTCTGAAAACAGAGATTTATTTACAAGACTATCACAAACCTTCTGGGAGTGGGAGAAAGGGTAGGGTGCATGAAAACTTCCAATACACGTACAGCACAGAACAAGTTCTGAAAAAGAGAAGCGTGAGATTTCAGGTGGACAAGTTTGAATATCATAGCAGTGTATTCTACTTATAGGCAATCGAAGTTTTCACCTGAGAAGTAGTAGGTTTTCAATACTGCAGTGCTGTCCCAGGGGCTATAGCTCTCTGACAGGGGCTAAGCCATCTTAAAAGCATATATGGTATACTGGAAGCAATTCATCTAGAAAAAATGACTGCACATGCGCTTCATACATTTTGCCTCTGCTCCAACTGTCACATGAAGAAAGTCCACTTAAGTATCAGTCACAATCATCCCTATATCACCAAAGCATAGGCACAGATAGCCTACCTGTCCCTGTTTGTTGTTGCTAGTTCAATAGAGACTATAATGAAGGATTTGAATCCCTATTTTCTCTTTTTTTTAAAAAAAATGACTTTACATGCCAACTTCAGCATCAAAAAGAATCAAAACAAAGTGGAAACCATAAATCCTAAATACTCAGATGTGACAGACATTACTTTTGAAAGCTTTAAGAAAGGGTAAGATACACTCATCGGTATATCTATAGCCTTCAGCCATTATCGCCAAAGGATAATGCTGTTGCAAGTTGAGACATATCTGATCACATGATACCTCTCAGCATTTATCACTTGGATTCTCATGACCTTCTGGTATTCCCACTGGTGTTCTACAGGAACCCATTCAGCCCTGTCCCAGGGAATAAGAATGGTATCAACTGATCCTTTTCCCTGTGCCTTTTTAAGCACTCTCATCTGGAGAACTGTTGTTGTTGTGTACCTACAAGTCATTTCTACCTTATGGCAACCTATCATAGGGTTTTCTAGAGCTGTCTGTGATGTACCCAAGGTCACTCAGTGGTTTTCCATAGTCAAGTAGATTCTTGGTTGCAACAATAGGAGTATGGTGCCTAGATTGAGGGAGGTAATGGTTCTACTCTATTCTATTCGTTAGACCTCATTTGGAATACTGTGTCTAGTTCTAGGCACCTCATCTCAAGAAGGATATCGACAAGCTGGAGTGTGTCCAGAGGACAATGACCAAAATGGTGAAGGGTCTGGAAGACATGAAGCCCTATGAGGAGCGGCTTAGGAAGCTGGGGATGTTTAGTCCGCAGAAGAGAAGGTTAAGAGGGGACATGATAGCTGTATTTATACACTCGAGGAGGGAGCAGGCTTGTTTTCTGCTGCTCCAGAGACTAGGACAAGGAGCAATGGATTCAAGCTGCAGGAGAAGAGATTCCACCGGAACCTCAGGAAGAACTTCCTGCAGAGCCATCTGGCCGTGGAATATGCTGCCTGGGAGTGTACTGGAGTCACCTTTTTTGGAGGTTTTTAAGCAGAGGCTGGATGGCCCTCTGCCAGGAGTGCTTTGATGTGTGTTTCTGCATGGCAGGGGGTTGGACTGGATGGCCCCTGGAGGTCTCTTCCAACTCTATGATTCTATGAAACCCTGGTCTCCAGGGTCATAGCCCAAAGCTCAACTCACTTTACCACGCTGGCTCTGAAGAAACTAGACTAGTTCAATCTGCTCATTTCTGCACACTTACTGACTACTGAACACACTTTTAAACTGCTCACAAAGCAAAGTTTTTTGGGCGATAAAATACAAAATATTTTAAAATGCAACAGAAATGCAATAAAGCAATGACCAAAGGGAGCAGAATATAAATTAAGTAGTAGACAATAAAACACTTCGACATATAAAACCAAATTAATACCAGAAACAGGGTAAAAATGTCAACGTATAAAAATACCTGAAAATGCTTTTAAAACCACAAAGCTGTTTCGTCCTGGTCAGCTTGCAACTCAAAAGCAAGGTAGAATATAACTAACAACCACGTAAAGCACGGACTAAAATCCTTTAGAAGGCTTACGCAAAACTTCACTATTACACCAGGAGCAATTAAAAATTACTGCTAATCCAGAGCAATAACTGGTATTGATTACGGAATAACGATTAAGCCACCCGTTAGAAGTAAAACAACAGCTGCGAGGAACCTTTGCTCTTCCAGATGTGTAATTCGACAAGTACCATGGCAAAGGACTGTGGGAGTTGTAGTGCAAAACAACGGGGCAACCCAAAGGGATCCTCACTCTTAACGTGAAGCGTGAACTACCCGGGCAGGCAGGGACGTGCGCATGCCCCATCCATCCACCAGGAACACAGCCGAGCGCATGCGCACACCCAATTCTGGCGAGGTTTGTAAGAAAACGCATGCGCCCAGACCCCGAAGACTCGCCTTCAAGTCTTTGCCTTCATAGAAGTGCATGCGCATAAGAAGCGCACTGCCTTCGCGTCTACTCTAATGAAGCGGTCTGTTTGCCCCTTCAGAAGCGGATAGTGGTGGTCGCGATTCAGTTCCGCTTACCTAGGATTCGGATGAGGCTCCGGCTCCTCCCGGGCAGGGCTTCTTCTTTGCTGGGTACCTTGAGGGAAGACGAAGCAGCTTCTCCCATGGTAGCGAAAGTCCGAAAGAGCCAGCGGGGAACGGCGGAGCTCATTGCTCCTCCCTTTTGAGGGTGTGAGGAGGGCAAGAGGGCGGTTGAGGGGGCTGGGGCGAGGGATACGCTGTGCGCATGCGCGTAGGCGCCCTGGGGTGTTCGAGGCCTGAGGCACGTGGTACCGGCGCGCGAGACGGGGCGGGGCGCGAGGTTGGGGAAGGCGCTGGCGGAGGGCGGTTGCTAAGCAACGTCAGAGGTGGCGGGCTTGGGCCGCCCATCCGGGATCGGTGGCAAAGGCTGGGAAAGTTACCTTTATGTATTTCTTCTATTTGTATGCCGCCTTTTTCCTGGTGTGGGACCCAAGGCGGCTTCCAACAACAAATTAAAAGGACAAAACATTTTAAAACAATTAAAAACATTAAAATATATAAAAGCTTTTAAAAAAAAACTAAAACAATGTTCACTTTTTGCACGAGAGGGGAACTACAACCCTTAAAAATCCCTCCTCTCTGGTTGGCATGAGTACTAGCCAAGCTGGCTATAGGACTCTGGGAGCTGCGGCCCCCAGAAGTAACTTTTCCCAGCTGTGTTGTATAATAGCTGCCATAGAAGGGCCACTTCCACACTAGACTGCTATAGTGCTATTATTCCTCTTTCAACCTCCTATGGAATCCTGGATTTTGCAGTTTAGGGAGGGGCCTTTGAGGAGGGCCTTTGGTTCCCCTCCCAAAACTGCAAAACCCAGGATTCCATAGGCTGTTGAAAGTGGAACAATAGCACTATAACAGTCTAGTGTGGAAATGGCCTTGAAGAGTCAAAAGCAGGAAGACTTGTCAAAAAAAAAATTTGAAAGAGTACCAGGACACCTATCATCCCCAGCAGCTGCTCTGCTAACTGAGAATGGGGTGCATTGTCTTCCAGCACATTGGAGGGTGCCAGGTTGGGAGACGCAGGCTGTAGTAGGGGCAGGGGTAAGCAACTGGCTCTGACTGTTTTAGACTAGAGTTTCCATAAGCCCCACTAGCAGGGCTAGCAGTTATGGTAGTTGGTTGTCGAAATCACCTAGCGGTTTCTTTTCCTTGCAAGGGGCATCCCTACATGATGCTTTGATAGATGTGTTTAGAAAAAAATGGGAGGGGGTAATTCAAGTGGAGAATGTTGGGGTCTCTTTGTCATGGAGAATGGGGGATCATGGAATCCTAGAGTTGGAAGAGACCCTAGGGGCCATCCAGTCCAACCTCCTGCCCTGCAGGAAGCCACCATCAAAGCACTCCTGACAGATGGCCATCCAGCCTCTGTTTAAAAACCTCCAAAGAAGGAGACTCCACCACACTCTCGGGCTGCATATTCCACTGCCAAACAGCTCTGACCATGAGGAAGTTCTTAAGTGGATCTCTTTTCCTGTAATCTGAATGCATTGCTCCTTGTCCTAGTCTCCAGAGAAGCAGAAAATAAGCCCACTCACTCCTCAACATGACATCCCTTCAAATAGTTAAACATGGTTCTCATGTCTCCTCTTAACCTTCTCTTCTGCAGACTAAACATACCCAGCTGATAATGGGCTTAAATGCAGGTCACACCTGCTTCTCTCACGGTGGGCAGTTGGAACTCCCCTTATTTCGTCAAATTCAAGGTTTGTCCACCAGTTTTCCCAGCCTGCCGCTCTCCAGATTTATTAGCCTACAGCATCCAATTTTTGTTGCCTGGGGATGATAGCTGCTGAAGTCCAACCTCTTTAAACAGCACCAGACTGGAAGAGTTTGAACCCTGAATGGGCTGGTAGCTGCTCCATCAGCTTTCAGAGAGGAATCTCTCCCAATCCTACCTAGACATGCTGCGGATTGAACCTGGGATCTTTTGTGCACAAGGGACCTTGAGCTGTAATCTTGCATTTCTGTTTGAAGGGACATCCAATGGAATTTAGAGGTTCTGACCTCTGAGTAAAGATGCATAAATTTGGGCTTTTTTAGTCTGGTTTGTCCCCTGCACGTAGGCTGCCGCCTTATACTGGTAAATTTGCTTAAGTGACTAAAAAAGGCACTTCTGGCTAATTGGGTCACTCTTTTAAAAAAAGCTAATTGGACTCCTTCTTCATGATATGATAAGAGCAAGAATGTTGTTTGCCAGACCTTGAAAACAGACTAAAGCACCAAGGATGGAGAAGTGGATTGATAATCTTGTGGACTTTGCCCAAATTGCCAAACTGATGTGAATCATAAAAAATAAACCAATTGAAAGTTTTCCAAACAACTAGAACACATTTAGGGATTCGTTGAGCCTTAAGAAATTTAACAATGTAATAATCTGAGGTTGTAGTTACTAGCAATTCTTGCAAGTTGAGTTGAGTTAGATCTGTAATGGTAGAATAGTATGTTTTCTATTAATTAGTTTTTCTTTTTCATTACAATTTGTGTGAGAGGGTCAGAGTTCCTTTGTGTCCTGACTAGTTAGTGATTAATTGGATTGGGTTTATAGTAATAGATCAGTGTTTAGTAATGCGTTATTCTTTAAGCTTAGTCTAGCAAAAACTCTCTCTGTCACACACTCTCTCTCTCTCTCTGTGTAGTCTGTGTGTGTATGTATAAGTAGTTCTTTTCTTTTTTTGGAATGTTGATTATTCTGTTGTGAATTAGTTTGTACTAAAATTAATAAATACAAGCTTGGAAGAAGCTGATTGTTTTATGAATTATTCTTCGAGTAGGTAAATGAAGGGCATTGTTTGCAAGTTATATCCTGTGTCTGCATTTATATATAAAGTCCTCCTTTGAGGGGCTTTGCACAATTAACACAAGCTGGACTGTGCTATTTATTCACAAATGGGGACACAAGTCTCATGCAAGTGTATGCACTGAAGGATACATGCATGCAAAATGACTTTAAGGGATGTTCATCTTAACCTTCCTACAGCTAAAGATGTACAGCAGTGCTTCAACAGATTTATTTGAATGCTGACAAATAAATACTTCTCTTTAGGGGAATTTCTACACATTCTTTGACGTGTGCACACTTGTACATCACAATTTCACTGTGTTGTTTTTTACTCATAGCCAGAGAATAGCAAGAGAGTGGACTGTGTACATGCACACTGCCACACAGAGTGGACAGCCACTGCGCAAGGAAGATGGTGAATTAATAACAGGAGGAAGAAAAAAGGCAGAATTCCTCAACACCTTCTTCGCCTTAGTTTTTTCGCAAAAGGATAAAAACACTCAACCTGGCGGTTGGGGAGCAGGTGAGGAAGTGGGGGAAATGCAGCACAGAATAGATAGAGAGGTAGTACAGGAATACCTGTCCACACTGGATGAATTCAAGTCTCCAGGGCCAGATGAATTGCATCCTAGGATTTTAAAAGAACTAGCAGAGGTCATTGCGGAACCTCTTGCTATAATCTTTGAAAACTCTTGGCGGACAGGAGAAGTTCCGGCAGACTGGAGGAGGGCAAATGTTGTCCCCATCTTCAAGAAGGGAAAAAAAGAGGACCCAAATAATTATCACCCAGTCAGCCTGACATCAGTACCTGGAAAGATCCTGGAGCGGATCATCAAACAGTCAGTTTCTAAATACTTAGAAAACAATGCCGTAATTACGAAAAGTCAACATGGATTTCTCAAAAATAGGTCATGCCAGACTAATCTTATCTCTTTTTATGATAGAGTTACTTGCTTGATAGATGAAGGGAATGCTGTGGACATAGTATATCTTGATTTCAGTAAGGCCTTTGACAAAGTTTCCCATGACATTCTTGCAAAGAAGCTAGTAAGATGTGGACTGGACAGGGCTACTGTCAGGTGGATTTGTAACTGGTTGACTGACCGTATCCAAAGGGTGGTCACCAATGGCAGATTCTCATCCTGGAGAGAAGTGACTAGCGGGGTGCCACAGGGTTCTGTCCTGGGCCCGGTGCTGTTCAATATCTTCATTAATGACTTGGAGGAAGGAATAGAGGGCACGCTGATCAAATTTGCAGATGACACCAAATTGGGAGGGGTTGCTAATACACCTGATGATAGGATCAAAATTCAAAAGGACCTGGACAGATTGGAGAGCTGGGCCAAGGCTAACAAAATGAATTTCAACAGAGAGAAATGTAAGGTCCTACACTTAGGCAGAAAAAATGGTATGCAGAAATATAGGATGGGGGACACGTGGCTGGCTAACAGTACGTGTGAAAGGGATCTAGGAGTCTTCATAGACCACAAGCTGAACATGAGTCAGCAGTGTGATGCGGCAGCCAAGAAGGCCAACGCAATTCTTGGTTGCATCAATAGGAGTATGGTGTCTAGATCGAGGGAGGTATTGGTACCACTTTATTCTGCATTGGTTAGACCTCATCTTGAATACTGTGCCCAGTTCTGGGCACCCAAATTCAAGAAGGATATGGATAAGCTGGAGCAGGTCCAGAGGAGGGCAACCAAAATGGTGAGGGGCCTGGAAGCCATGCCCTATGAGGACAGACTTAGAGAACTGGGTATGTTTAGTCTGCAGAAGAGAAGGTTGAGAGGGGACATGATAGCCATGTTTAAATATTTGAAGGGGTGTCATGTCGAGGAGGGAGTGGGCTTGTTTTCTCCTGCTCTTGAGAGCAGGACAAGGAGCAATGGATGCAAGCTGCAGGAGGGGAGATTCCACCTGAACCTCAGGAGGAATTTCCTGACGGTCAGGGCTGTCCGGCAGTGGAATGTGCTGCCACAGAGTGTGGTGGAGTCTCCTTCGTTGGAGGTTTTTAAGCGGAGGCTGGATGGCCACTTGTCGGGAGTACCTTGAGGGTTTTCCTGCATGGCAGGGGGTTGGACTGGATGGCCCTTGTGGTCTCTTCCAACTCTACATTTCTATGATTCTATGATTCTATGCTGTATGCTTGTGTGGCAAGTTTTTGTTTGTTTGTTAAATATCCAGCTTCTTATTATTTCCTATACTCACATGTGGAATCCTGGCACCAGGAATTGTAAAACTGTCAGTGACCTGAATCCTGTTGATTACATGCAACTAAAGTAGATCCTTCTAATCATGATAAGTCAACATGTAAATAGCTCCAGTTGATTTAATGGATTTTAGTTAATCCTAATGGTAGAATTGGTGCCATTATTAATAAACCAAAGTAAGGAAAGAGTCTTTCAGAACATACTGGACTGTGTTAATTTTGCTGGGCAGAAACTGCTTTTAACAATTTTTATTATATACTTTATAATGTTTTTTCAGGTCAATAGCTTGATCCCATTTTAATGTTGCTTCTTTGTATGTGCCTGCTAATTTTGAGTCCCAGTTTTGAGACTCAATGAATAAAAATAAGAAAACAAAATCTCCAACAACTGCATATCATATGTTTTAAATCAAGTCAAGAAAAAAGGTTCCATATCTCATATTTGATTTTTGCATTGAACTGGGAAAGGCTCGTTTTAGATGCCATCCCTGGGATGAAAATCCAGATAATGAAGGGCTTCCTTCATTAAAGTATTAAAACCTTAATTCAATTGAATATATCCTTTGCCCCAGCAAGGTGCTTAAGCAAGGAGTTGGTGACCACCTCCAGTCACCCTTCAGTTACACTCATTGCCAAGATGCAGTTCAGTTAGGCCTAGGTCTGGTTAAGGAACCGAAACTACCCTGGTAGTCCTGTTGCTGAAAAAGAGACTACCCTATTGACTCCTTTAGGCCTCTCAACAGCTTTCCTTGCCACTAGCAATATTCTGGATAAACTGTGTGTGGACGGAGTGTTGAAGTATTGCATTATGGTGGTTCTTGCTTACACATGAGTAGCCAGTCCCAGAAGTTGGTGCTTGGTTGAGTCTATTTCCAAGTTCCTTGGCAGTTACGTTATGGGAGGTAGACATTGGGTTGCCAGGTCTTCAGGAAAGAAGAGGACTAAGGAGATGGATGGAGTGGGTATGCCCATCTTGCCATTTGGAGTAAGGCAGAGTAAGTAGAGCATTAGTGCTGGAACTTGTTAGCCTTCCTGTTGCACAAACCCTGGCAGAAGTGGAGCAGGGCCAGGAAAAAGGAGTCCCTAGAGTTTAGTGGTGGGCCTTCTACAAGCCTCACCAGCAGTAGAGAGCCTGGAAAAATTTGCTATGTAGATAATTTGCTGTAGGTAAGGGCAGGTGAGAGGTGAGCCCTAGCAAGAACAGCAGCGAGTGTAGCTACTGATCATGCTGAAGCTGCCTAACTGGCCACCCAAAATGCTTTGTTGTGTTTTGTGTTGGCTTTGGGCTCCACAAATTAAATGGACAGATATAAGACAGTATGCAAATAGGATGGGTGACACCTAGCTTGATAACAGTATACGTGAAAAAGATTTAGGGATCTTCAGTAGATCACAAGGTCAAAATGAGTCAGCAGTGAGATGCTGAAAAAAAGCAGTTGTTGGTTGCATTATGGTTGGTATGGTGGCCAGATTGCGGGGCTTAATAGTACCATCTGTTCTTTGGTCAGACCTCACCGGCAATACTGTGTCCATTTCTGAGCCCCATAGTTCAAGAAGCATATTGACAAGTTGGAATAAGTTCAGGAGACTCCTGAACTTATCATCTTGGGTAACCAAGATGATAAACAATCTGGAAACCTAGACCTGTGAGAAGCAACTTATGGAGCTGAGGATGTCTTTTTACTGGCTATGGCCTCAGAGCACATGAGTGAACTCATGTTCTGAGTACATAGGCCTACAAAAGATCTTGTGACCTTAGCCAATAGTGCACCTTCAGCAATTTGAAATCAGGTACACAAGACTTCCTAAAAGAGGGATTTTATTGAACTTGATCTTTTCTAGCTCATTAACTGACATGCCCTGTTCAAGGTGCTGTGTTAAAGAGTACCAGCTGATGCAATTAGGTGGCTGATACTATCTAATGGCAGCTAAGTGTAGCTGGTGTGATAAATCACATCTGAGAACCTTACTGGAGGAGAGAGATGTCTATATGAGAGGGAAGTTGTAAGTGTCTGTTATCCTATTGAACAGGGCATGTCAATTAATAAGCTAGAAAAGGTGTAAAACAAGCCGAGAAGTGAGAGAAGTCAAGCAACGCAGCTTCTGCCTTACCCACAGATTTGGCTAATATGCCACCCAAGCTGATGGCAATGTTCCTGGCTGGCAAAGACCTATTATGCTGGTAAGAGAAGAGAGGTTCTCTGCTGTCAACTAAGCTATGCTAAATAAATATGTTTCCCATTCTGCTAAATGGAGTAGTGGATGCTGCTAGATAAAAACAGTGCCCAGGGATGTTAACCCTTGGATGCCTGTGTATTCACAGATCCCTATTTAGAGATATATAGTTCCCTAAAAGAAGAGGATGTATTCCTTAGTGGATAGATGTCTAAGTTGCATGGTTTAATGTGGTAATGTTCCTATATGTACTAACTATAGAGAAGCCTGCTAAAGAGATGCAGATGATAGGATAGGAAGGTTCAGTCCTTGTGAAGATAGGATGTCTTATCTTCCATATGTCATAGGAATTGAAAACCACCTCTAAGTATACCTTGCCTAGGAAAACTCTATGAAATTCATGGGGCCACCATTAGTCAACAGGCAACTTGAAGGTACAAGCACACAAAATGAATGTATTGTGCCTTTCATACCATGTAATGAATTAATATGCTTAGACATTAACACGTATATGTTTCTCACTGCAGGGAGTGTGTGCGTTTGTCTATGTGTGATTGCCTGTAGGAAACACTGTCAGAGAGCCTGCTTGGCTTGAGATTCCAATACTAAAGAATGCTTAAGTGGAGTATTGATGCTAATTCTGCTGTCTGGGTTTCATAGTTGGTCACAAATTGGTCTCCCAGGCAGCCAGAAGATGATAAGAGGAACTCTAGACAGATATGGATTAGCTGACAAAAGGCAAAGGACCCTGGATTCCTCAGTCTAAAGAGATGGGGCTAAGGAAAGAGATGGGAACTAAGGAAAAAAGAGAGCTACCCTTTTTTAAAATGTCAGGTGAAACCAGTGATGTATTTAACTCTTTTACTCCAAGTCTCAAGTTGTGTCTCAAGTCCTTGCAAGATACTTTCAAGTCAAATCTCAAGTCTGGGAGCTAACTTTATGCCCCAACCTATATTCCAGAATTTCTGGACAGAGTCAATAAAAGTTAGTTTTAACAATTTAAGCACATTTGTGAGTTTGCCAACTGCTGCTTCAGAAGTTGGGAATAGGATCCTTCTTACTTCCCCTTTGCAAAGCTGGAGGCTTTTTCAGAAGTGGGAAATAGGATCCTTCTCACTCTGCATTACTGAAGTTTGAAAAGCTTTAGAAGGAAGGATCCTTCCTTCTCAAGCCCGTCGCCTAACATATTTGTTGTTTCCCTCTGAGAAATGTGCACTGTGCTCTGGGGGCAAGTCTTGCCTTCTGTTCTTAGGAAATGTTTTACAAGTCTCCTCCAATATGGAGTGAAGACAGGCTGCTGAGTGGAACTCAACCATGCCTCAAGTTCATTGCCTAACCGATTTGCTGTTCCCCTCCAAGAAATGTACCCACACTTCGGGCTTGAGACATGTGGTCACATAACCAGTAGGCAAAAAAGAGATGGAAGCCTTGTTCAAAGTTGTAAGGTTTCTGGATGAATGTGTTATGTTACTGAACTGTTACTCTGTTTACTGGGGGTCCTGTGAGGGACTCCAAACTGTGCTCAACAATAGGTGGGGAAAATTAGCTCAGAGCACTGCTTTAGCGTTACGAGAGGCAGGGTAACTTAGCAGGATCTTTAACCCTATGTCTATGGGGTCAGGCCAGTCAAGAAGCAAACCGTTTTGAAATAACAATTGAGAACTTTATTAAAATACAGTCAAACAGTGTATGCAACTCACTCACTCAGATAACTATAGAAAATAAAAGTAAGAGTGGGATAGAGGGATTTTGCAGAGGGATAGTTGAATTGGGTGATACTAAACCTGTCCTGAAGACCAGAAGAATAGAGAGTGATGCTGGGGTTCGATGTGGCTCAGCACGTGGAGATGAGGGGAAGCTCGCCAAGCAAAGCGGCAGCAAGGCAGTTTGGAGCTCAGGAGCGATCTGAGGAGGATCTCAGAATCAGGGGTTTATACAGGGAGAAATGTGACTGCAGGGTATGCCGTACTTGGTGAGAACAATGAGTTTCGGGCGCGAGACAAAGCCTCGGAAAGGTCAAAATTGACAAAGGAGTAGCTGGTATGCAAATACACGATGCTGGACAGTTGATAGATCAGCTTAGTCAGGTTACCTGCTCGGGGCAGGGAGTCCTTTGTAGGTGGCACGCATACATAATAGGGTGTTTGCCGGGTGGTCTCCTAAAGCTTCGATCTGGCTATTTCTGGCTTGCCTGTATTGTTTAGGAATATTGCAGCAATCAGCCGCCGAGCCTAGTTTCGTGCTTGTCCAGGGGCCTCACAAACACATGGAGAGGGGTGGTGGAAGAAAGCCAAATTATTGATATCAAAATGATATCTTTATGCTATCGCCAAGACGGCCTAGAAGCTGCAGTAACAGAACCAAGGGCAGCAACTTAGTCACTAAAACTTTACAAGCCATGAGTCAAGTTGAGTCAGTGCATCATTTATTGCTGAGTTGAATCCAAGTCAAGTCATTGAAGCAACTTAAGCCTGACTTGAGTCTGAGTCAATTGGCTCAAGTCTGCATCACTGGGTAAAGCCCTTTTCATTTTCCTCAGGCGTTTTAGTCCTTCAGCCTTCTGTATTTCTCTGAATTGTCATTGCGGTGGCTGGTGGCTTCTGTGTCAGTGGGGTGGTGAATGCATTCCATGTGTCATTCTGGACTTTAACAGTGCTTTCCAAGGTTCTGAACCTATTTCAGAGGGCAGAGTTCAATATCTTGGGTGGATGCTGTATGTCAGAGGGCCACAACCACCTCTGCCATGTTAGCCGTGCCTAGATTAGCCATACTGTAGCTATTTTGCTTTATTCCCTTCAACACTGTGTTTCCTTTTGTTGGGAGCTAGAGTTTCTCAGGGTGTTAGCCCTTTGAGGGAAATTCTAGGAAAGTAAAGCCTTCTTTTAGCAGAGTAGCAGAAAAAGCATGTCCCAATCTCTGTGTGGCTTTTCTGAACTGAGACTGACTTAGAAAACAAAACAAGGCAGGCAATTTCAGGTTACAAACTTATGAAAAGTTTACTAATGAATTTTACAATTGCCAATGCATTAGAGTCTAGATACTAACTAACAAAAAGATAAGATAGTAGCTTCATTCTTAACTCACCTTCTTGTTGGTGGAGAGGTGAAGCACTGTCAGAGAGATGGAAGTAGAAGCAAAAGTGGCAAAGAGAGAGGTCTGAGAAGTGGGGTCTTTTATATAAGGCCAATGACCCCAGGATCTATCCTGGGTCACATGGTCTGGTCACCTGGATTCCATAGCCATGCATTTAAATAACACAAAGAGCAAGAGTGAGGCTATAGGTGAGAAAGCAGAAGGTTTTGACATGCAAAGGAAAAAGAAACTCTATGCTAGCCAAGCCCCACTTGCCCTAGAACAAGAAGTGGGGGGAGGAGAGAGAGCTGGAATTTTCCAACACCCTTGATGTTTGGCTGATGGGAATGGGAACTTGGCTGGAGCATGGGAACCAAGGTCATTCTAATGGACTGCTACGATCCGAAGTGTGAGAACAGAATGTGAACTGGAAGGGGCAAGAGGGGTTCTAAACAGCTAAACTTGCATTGTATCCTCAGTTCTTGCAAGGACATTATAATCTTTAATAAAACCTTTTCTGGATCTGTGTGTGAAGACTGCTTATTGAGTTAGGATAAGCCCAGACATTGCCGTTTATAGTTCAGGCTAAAATCTATAGCAGATATGCCAATCCCTTGGCAGAGAAGCCACCAATCACCACTGCTCTTACCTACCACCTGTCAGGGATGATTTAGATTTCTGCGCTGGCAGAAAGTTATGCTAAGTGGCTCTTGGGATTTCTTCCAGCTCTTGAAGCAATTCATACATTTTAAGATGCTGAGAGTCTGGCTGTTGCATTTTGTCCCCCTGTGTTCTAGCCATTGCACTGTACTAGCTTTAAACAGATCACCTCCCATTAAACTTCTCCAGTTGGTTTTATTTATTACGTCCCCAAAAAGCTAACACGACGGAGCTTTGTGGCACCTTACAGCAAACTGTGGCATTAGGTTTCATACAGCCAGGCTCACTGCATCACATACAGCATCAGCAGGGCTGTACCCACAGGGAAATCAAACTGAGACATTGCCCCTCCCAAACAAGAATTCTGCCCTCCTCCATGAACTTTTCCCTCAGTTCCCAAGTTTCTACCATTGCAGAGTGTGAGGCATTAAGAATAATTCACAATGAGAATTCTTATATTTTTTTATAAATGCATTCTCTTGATCATTTGGCCTGACCCTTTTCTTTGGATCATAAAATGTAAAGTTACTGCAACGTTACAGAATTTCTTGGGCAAACAGTACCCTCATTTTACACACACACACCCCGCAATAACACTTCTGAACACCAGATTTTCAGTGCCTAAAAAAATGCCAGGTCTTTTACAATTCAGTGGGTGTCCTGCACAAAGGTCTGCAAAATTGGAAGAAGTGTCATACACTGTATTTTGTATACTGTATATTTATAAGATCATAGTTGAAGTAGGAGGGAGAAGGAAGGAAAGGAAAATAAGAAGAATATATGTACATATTTACAAATACTTACATGTATATAAATATCATTGATTGATTTATATAATGTGTATTGTACAATGTATTTATAAGTTCATAGTTGGGGTAAGAGGAGAAGGAAAAGAAGGTAATAACAATATTTACAGATATTTACATCCAAAAGAAGAAAGTATAAATATTATTGATTGATTTATAGAATTTATATTGTATAATATTTATAAGATCATAGTCAGGGTAAGGGGGAGAAGGCAGGAAAAGACTATAATAAGAACATATATATATTTACACATAGTTAAGGAATAAATACCAAAAGCAATGAGGTCAAGAGGAGTTATTAATTTGATAAGATATTAAGGAGTTTAAGGATGAATGGATATAAGTGATGTTGGGTTATGTGTGACGTTGATTGTATGAAGCAGAGAATAATATGGAAAATCAATAAAAATTATGTTGAAAAACAAAATTGGAAGAAGTGCTACTTCAGTTACCCGTGTAGAAGCCAAGCCATGTGTGGTGTACATGGACTGGCTTCATAAATGCTCCCTTCTTAACGCTTTGTGCAGAAAAAAAAAGAAGTTACAGAGATGAAAGGGGAGCTATGATAGATCTAATTTGTTCCATATTACAGGGCTGATATCTTAATGCAACCAAAACATTAACAGGCAAATAGATTATGAGCATATGCACAGAGGAGAATGCATGTGTGGCTTAGATTTTTAACACGCTTGTTCGCTAGGGATTAGTTCGTCTTCTTTCGTGGGTTGCTTCCTTCCCGAAAGATTTTGGGTTTCGCCATGAATTCCCTTAAGCCATCTGGTGGACTTCCAGAGTAACTACAGCATCCTGGATCTAGGCCAGCTGCTCTTCACATCCAGTCGATTCTTCTTAACAGCTGTATTGATTCCAAAGCCTGAGAACAGGGCATACTTCAAATGCCAGAGAAGACTGTTGTGTCCCCTTGAACAGAGTCATCCATTTTGGTGAAGATTTCTAACAAAAGCCGTCTATGTTCTTGCAATAGATTTGCTTGCAAACGTACGGGTATCTTCACGTCTGTCACATTTCAAGCCTGGCACGTGCAGGGTGATACATTCTCTTTTTTCCGTATTATGTTTTATATGAGGGATATCTTGGGTTTTAATGGTTTGTGATTGTCGAATAAGTGCATCAGCTACCTCAATTTTCAGGTGTTTTGGACAAAGATATATTCCAGAATGAATCTTTGCTAAATCATGGTTGAAATGTAGCAAGGATATAAGAACTCCAGGTGGAGTTTGCCCATTCAGCACTTCCAACATTGATTGTTGTTAACGTGCAACCAAGTCAGCTTCGATTTACAGTAATCCTATGAATGATAGTTTTCTAAAAGATCAGTTACTTGCTTCCCTGCTCAGGTCTTTCAAATACAGGACTATGACTTCCTTCATTGAACCAAACCATCTGTAATGTGATTTTCTTCTTTTTCTACTTCTTACAACTTTCCCCAGCATTCTCATATTTGGCAGACAGCCCTGTCTTCCCATAATATGTCCAAAGTACAGTCCTCCCTTCATATTTATGCTTGCCTTCTCCCTACCCATTCTCTTCCTCCCCTTCCCTTGCATTCCCCACCCCAGGCTTGAAAAGCCTGTGTTTAAAATGAATATTTATTCCTTTTGGGTGAGCAAAGCCCCTGCTGTAGGCATGTCCTCTCTGCCACGTGGCTGCACATTCTGCTGTGCAATGGCTGCTGATTTGTCAGGTGCTCTCTTTGCTCCTACTCTTCCCCTCTAGGAGGAATCTCCTTTCTCAAGGAGGTGACCAGAAGTAGCTAGAATGCCAGAATTCAGCACTCTGCTCTTCTCCATCTGATGAGAAAGTACCAGTAAGCCCTCTACCTTGTCTTTTTTCTTCCCCCTGGGAGCACTGGGGGCCAGAGGCAAGGAAATGAGAGACAGAGCTCCAGAGGGAAATGGAAAGGGGATTCGGGGGGGGGAGGGAGTTGTTCACAGTTTTTCCATTTTCACAAAGTTTCTGTGCCCCAAATCCTTTTGAATGTGGAAAACCTCTGTATAACAGCCTTAGCTTAGTCATTTTGCTTTCTACTGGGAGTTAAAGCGTGATTTGTTCTTGGATGCATTTATTTGTCTTTTCAGTGAGCAACAGTATCTGTAAAACTCTATTCCAGGACTACATTTTTAATAATTTTTATTTTGCTTATCAACTTTCTTCATTTTCCAGCTTTCGTGCCCATACATAGAAATAACAAATAGCATGGTATGGATTGTCTGTTATAAACCGTTTTGGGTATTTGAACAGTAATGAACCATCCAATATAAGTCAAAATTAAAATTCAATATTTATATCGTTCCTACAGTGGATGATGGTAGGCTGGACTCTTGAAGTTCATTGAGGTAGCCTTGGGCAAGTGGTAAGCCATCATCCTTGCTTCCATCACTGAAGAGTTGTGGGGCCAAATGTCACTCTGAACTGCATAATGGAAGGGAAATGAAAGAAAGACAAACAGACAGACCTCAGCAAAGGTCAAGCAAGAAAAGTGATTTCAGGTAGCTTCATGCCAGAATTTCAGTGGAGACACCATAGGATTGATGCCACAGTTTACATATGAAGCTCATCTCATAAAGCAATATAAAATATATAGCCGGAATCTATTGGTTAGACACAAATAGAGATCTGTTGAATAGCAGATGACCTGGTAGGTAAATCCAACTAATTCAGTGGCTTAATATAGTTGGGTCTAACAATAGGATTTGGGTCACCTCTATTACCCTAAGAAGTGGGTGATGTTGGGGCCCACCTGCAATGCCAGCATCTCCTTAGAATTAGGGGGAATTATAGCTCAAAGGAGGCCTGCAAGAGGAGGGTAATGGCAGAATCTTTTCACTTATATATACTACTACTAACTGTAGAGAGGACTCCAGTTAAAGTTTTTTGTTTGAGTTGACAAACATGAGAAATCAGACACTATTAAGAACTATACAAAGCTAGCAGAAGGTGAGGCAAGAAAGGTTGGATAGAGAGAGATTAGGGCTGAAGAGGGTGATAATTCCCAGTCCTGAAGAAGGAGATGGCAGCGGAGGGGTTCAGACAACATCTGAGGGTGGCATGGAGGAATGGCAGTCTGAACTATATACTACATACAAGGTATTACAATTGGTTGAGGTTGAAGCTAGGGTTTTTATACCCTGTTTCATACAATGAAGGGGTGCGTTGACAAAGCCATAATGGTTTTCCAATGGACTGACAAAGGGGTCCAGAATTGCTTTAACTTCAGAGTGACAAAACATGGGACTCATGACAATCTCTTAAGGCTTGGTCAGGTAGAGTATGTAGGGAAGATCTCCATAGGGTAAGATCAAGGGATGATCTCTGATTGCTCACCATTCTGGGTAGTTTGTTTTTCATGGTATTCGCAATGCCAAGAGCCTGAAGCAATGAAGAGATTAGCACAAACCCATCAGTGTCAGGGTTCTCCACATAATCCTATCTGAACCTTCATGACCCCAACCCCGTCTCTGGCTAGTGCAGTTCCAACCATGTTCTCTGATCAGCATGAGTTCGATCATGTTCTCCAGTCACTAATAAGTCCAATATAGGAAAATCACATATCTCATGGGAGGAGTGGTAGGGTGTGATAACACCTAGTTCTTCTGCTTATCGATTTTACTTATTTACAATATAGTTGCAGAGGTTGTAAACCAAGGGATGCATTAGATTTCTAAAAACTGATCTATAAGCCATTCACAAGCCGTTTGTTTACTCTCCAACATTTCACAGGAGCTGTGTGACTCCCTCAACATCAGAGTGTAGTCAAGATGGCAACAGTTATAAATGAGGCTGCAACCATTTGCTTTTTGACCAAGTCAACCGGGCAGGGCAAGATTCTTTCCTTTCCTCTCCTCCCTGCTGCTGAGTTAATTAGGCTTTGCTGATTGTTAATTAGGCATACTACTTTTGCACTTTGAACTCACTTGGCAGCAACTGAAGTAAGCTGAGGACAAAGGGAGCAAGTGGGGAGAGACAAACAGACATTTTGAAAGCAGCTGAAAAAAGTGGGATGGAAGAAGATTAACTGGAACTGTTTCTGCTAATTTGGGACAGTTGGGAGGTGTGTGCTTGGATTTTAGGATCATAATCTTTACTATTCCTACAGCTGTGATGTTTCTTATTGAAAGAGTCAACTCTCCAAATGCTACATAAAGATGCAGTGGACAAGGCCAGTGTCTTCAACAGGATGAAATAAGTGGGATCTGCTCAGTTCTATATTCTCCTTTCCAAGCAGAGATGAGGAAAGTGTGGCTCTCAGTCTCTCTTGTTTGAAGGCCTGAGGATACCTTGGACACCCCTGAGCCCCCTCCTCCAAAAAGTGTTAATAAAATTTCCCAAAATTTATCCAAATCACCACAAAAAACAATGAGGTAGCTGGGTTTACTCTTCTGGTTGGGTACTGTGAGAGTACAAGGCTGGACTAGGCAGGCCTTAGCAAGGCCTAAATTCTCCTACTCGTGTGGGTTAGCTCTTCATTAGTGCCTTCAATATACTACCATTCACTAGGTTTGTAAAAACAGATTGTGACATACTTTCCAACTATCCCAGTTTGAAAGAGCCAGCCCTGGTTAATCCTCCAGTCATCACATTTTTTCAGCTGTCCTCAGCTTACTTTAGTCACTAAAAACTGAGTCCAAAATGCAAAAGTAGTTTGCACTTAATTAACTCATCTGAGAACAGCAGGGATGGAACCTTGCCCTTCCTGCAGGTGCAGGCAAAAGCAAACTGCTGCAGCCTCTCCTAGTCTGTGTGTTCTTCTTCATTAGTAACTGTGATAGAGTTCGGAGGGGATGGCTATCCAGAGTACCGGAGCAGCCTGGAAGCAGGTTGCCAGGCAACCAGAATAGCTCCTCAGGAGATAAACCCAGCTCTGTAATGTGTGGGAGGGACTGGTGGCTGAGAGGAAAAGATATATAAAAGCAAACACTAATTGTCATTGGCAGTCCTTCAGTGAGAGTTCTTACTAGACAGAGCTCTGGAATAAAGTCCCTCAGTCAGCCAGGAAGAGTGACTGTGTGGGAAGGGTTTAATTCTCAGGGGAAGCCTACAGAGCAGCATTGACTTTGAAAATGGCTGGCTTGTGTTGTACATATTGATGGGATGGCAAGGGAGGCTGGAGGTGATTATGTTCTGTATCACATGAGAGTGGCTTGTAGCATTCAGATTTGTTTTTTTTAAAAAGTAAGAAATAATAAATTAAACATAATGGTTGAGATCTTTCACCAGAGTTGCATAACATGAATTTTGATATGTAGACTTACACACTGATTTGCTTTACACCTTTGTTTTAAATGGCAATGTTATGCAATTGAACAGATACCCAAATGTGCACCCAAATGCCCAAACCAAAATCATAGAACTGGAATCATAGAACATAGAATTATAGAACTGGAAGAGACCACAAGGGCCACTGAGTCCAACCCCATTCTGCCATGCAGGATGACACCATCAAAGCATTCATGACCAATGCCCATCCAGCCTCTGTTTAAAAACCTTCAAAGAAGAAGACTCCACCACACTCCCAGGCAGTGTATTCCACTGTCAAACTGCTCCAAGTCAGTTTTGGCCCAGCTTTCTAATCTGTTAAGGTTATTTTGAAATCTGAACCTGTCCTCTGGGGCGTTAGCTACCCCTTCTAATTTGGTGTCATCTGCAAATTTGATAAGAATGCCCTCTGTTCCATCATCCAAGTCATCGTTAAAGATGTCAGCTAGCACTGGGCCCAGGACAGACCCTGCGGCACCCCACTAGTCACTTCTCTCCAGGAACTTCAACTAATAGCAATCCTAAAGCAAACCTATTATCGAGTTTCTTGGCAAGTTTTGTTCAGAGGGGGGCTGCCCTTGCCTTCCTCTGAGGCTGAAAGAGTGTGACTTGCCCAGGGTCACCCAGTGGGTTTCTTTGGCTGAGCCAGTGTCCTGCAGACCTAGTCCAACCCATTATACATGCTGGCTGTCCAGGGGAACTTGCATAAAGACACCGATAGGAATCTGGCCACAGTTTGTAGCTAGAGTGGGAAAATGGTAACTATTTTCTTGTTTAAAGTAATTTTACAGTCTCTGCTAACTCTGCATCCCACTGCTCCCATTCATGGAATTTATTCATTGTGATTGGAAGGGGAAAGGTCACACAGCAGACATGGATGGAGGGGGACCAAAGGAAATCATTACCAATCTATAGAACTGGGTGTTTTGCCTTTTATTCTTCCACCTGATGCATGAATATTGACTAATTTCTGTTGAAGCAGTTTTTTTCCTGACTTCCTAATGGACATATAGCTTATTTTCTACCAAATTATGCATTATCTCTAATGGGGAAAGTACAGTTGCCGCCTCCTTTCTCTCCAAGAGTGCTCAACAGTTTCTAACTGTTCAAATGAGCATTACTGGGAAAGCATAATAAAGAAGCTTTGACTACCTCTTCTGTTCTACCATCGTTATATTGTCTACTTCCACCATCTTTATTAGCCCAGCCTGCCACATACACATCTCCCTACTTCTTTTTCTTCTTGTTACTCCCATAAACCGCTTTGCAGAGCGATTATCTGTGAGAGTGCAGCTAACGTTGCAACCCAGAATTGGAAAATGCCACTGCACTTTGGGATTTAATTGGAAGCAATGCACAGTCTCCCTAATCATTGGATCAGCCACCCTTGGTGTACACTAATATATCCCTTGCCATTCTGTTGCTTAATCTCCTTTATTTACTTTCTCCGTTTTACAATTATGTAAAAAAAAAGAAGAAGAACTGGGATAAAGGCTGCTACTATTAGAGAATCTGCTAGACATTCATTAGACATGGGCAAGAAGTTATGCTAGTTAATAAACTGTGGCTTTTTAGAGGGCTAGATGAACACATTAGAGGCTACATTGCTCACTAGCCACACTGCCAAAAGGCGAGCCAGATGCAAGCTCAGGTCTCTTTTATGCTACAACAACCATTCCCAATGGTCCCCAAGAGAACCCTGATACATTTTAAGGGGTTCTCAGACTGAAAATTGTGAGAAGGGGAGCCTTAGTGGTTTGTAGGGGCCCTGATAACTGAACTGATGAAATACCCAAGCACCAGTCTTAATTGGACTCAATAGTTTCCCTCCTGTTTTTATCTTTCTGCATTCAGATAATATAATATCTGTGTTTGGCCTGGTAAATCCATTGCTGAAGTTTCTCCCACATCCTGATATAAGAGCTAAAATCCACAAAAGTTGAGGCTTTTGCAATATATTTCATAACCCCCTTGATATCATGAAACTTACAGAAAAATACCAAGCTCAAGAATCTCATTAGGTCTGAGAGATATTTAATTTCATACAGTTTCTTTTCAAGTTTTGTCCTGTATGTCAGAATGTTCAAGTTTCCTTGATTTTCTGTTTATCTGTGTTGTATTCCTGTTTGGCCAGGGGTGGAGGAGTGGCCTGAAAATGGAGAAGAGCTCCTAAGGCAGTTGTGGCCAAAAAAGAACTGAGAATGGTTATGCTTCACAATTACACTGTGCGTAGGCTACAACCACTGGTAGGAGGTCCTCCGTCCATCCCAACTGCCACCGCTCTGGCCTCAGAAGGAGAGAAAAGGCAGGCACAGCTTCACCCTGCCCGGTGTATAGTTTTACCTGAAAATGATATTTTATGGCAATTTTGCTATATCGCAGGATTCGGAGGGGGTACAAGAGGTAGTAACAGGCCTTCCAATCAACCCCATTCTGCCATGTAGGAGGATGCAAAACACTCCCAGTGGATGGCCATCCAGCCCCTGTTTGAAAAGCTCCAAAGAAGGAGACTCCACCACACTCCAAGGCAGCATAGTCCACTGTCAAATGGCTCTTACTGTCAGGAAGTTCTTCCTAACATTTAGGTGGAATCTCTTCTCCTGTAGTTAGAAGCCATTGCTCTAGTCCCTGGATGAGCAGAAAACAAGCTTGCTCCATCTTCCTTACAAGATCTCTTCAGATATTTAAACATGGTCATCAAGTCACCTCTCAACCTTCTCTTCTCCAGGCTAAACATACCCAGCTCCCTAGGCTGCTCCTCCTAGGGCTTCATCGTTTCCAGGACTTTTACCATTTTGGTCACTCATTGTTCCATCTTTTCCCCAATAATGGGATTCCAGCACAGATGAGAAACAAATGAAAAACACAGATGAGCACAGATGAGAAATATAAAAACATTATATGTGTGTGTGTTATTTAAAAAACAATCAAAGTAGTAAAACAAAAAGTGCACCATTAGAAGATCATCGTAGTCAGTTCCTGAAATCCTGATGGAAGAGCAAAGTTTTCACTCACTGCTGGCACAAAGACAGTAAGAAAGGAGTTCCAAAGTCTGGGAGGAGCCACCAAGAACACCTTCTCCCTTGTTCCTACCTAGGAAGGATTTTGGGACAGAGAGAAGGCCCTCCTGCAAAAGATCTTGGAGGTCTAACAGCCTCATCTAGGGACCTGAGCTGTTTCGTACATGTTTAACTAAACATAAAATCTCTAGGAGCTTATTTAGAGCCTATGGCCACTTTCTGGTTTATACTCTTTACTACACCATCTGCAGGCCTTCAGTTTCTCTAAATTCCTTGCCTCTAGACAGCCTGTGCCTCTGGTTGGGACCTCAGCTTCACTCTTTCTCTCCCTACTAGCGCAGTATTTAAATCATTATATGTGTTTTAGAGGCACCAGACAGTAGACTTTAAGCCAGTGGTTCTCAACCTGTGGGTCCCCAGATGTTCGTGGACTTCAGCTCCCAGAAGCCCTGAGCATTGACCATAGTGGCTGGGGCTTCTGGGAGCTGAAGTCCACAAACATCTGGGGACCCACAGGTTGAGAACCACTGCTTTAAGCAAACGGACTGGAGATGAATTTATCCAATCTGTTGCTTCCCAGATATATTGGGGTTCAACTTCCATCATCCCCAGCCAAGTCTAGCCCATGGTCAAACAGGGCTAGGGAGTTGTTATGAGACTATACATCTTGAAGTTGGAAGAAATGCCAGTTTTGGAGAAGCTGCTCTAGAGGGTCACATACGGTTAAACTAATCTGCTTTTAAACTCCATTGAGTAATCTGGTTGACTCCTGTCAGAACACAGAATGTTGACGTAGATGCAGACCTATCACTTCAGCATTGAATCAGTTCTGAGATTTGTTGGCATGCAAGAATACAGGAGGGAAAACCAAATTAAATCTTTTCTTTTGTGTATTTCTTCATTTGTCTTGGCCACCCATCCACTCTTGTACTCATCCAGCCCTTCCTTCATTTTAAGAAACACAGGAAGGCTGAACACAAGTTAAGGCTGAACACAGGGGCAGACTTATAGTATCATAGAACTGGAAGAGAGCCCAAGGGCAATCCAGTCCAACCTCATTCTGCCATGCAGGAAGAGACAAAGTATTCCCAACTGATGGCCATCCAGCCTCTGTTTAAGAACCTCCAAAGAAGGAGACTGCACTACACTCTGAGGCAGCGTATTCCATTGCTGAGCAGCTCTTACCATCAGCAAAGTTTGGAACACCTTCTTGTTTTGGAAAGCAGCTCCCAGAATCCTCAGCTATTTACTTTCACAGCCAAAAGTGTACCCAGCTGGCAAGAATCAGGCAACATTCACTCTGTGTTTTACTCCACATTTTTAAGGATCTATCCAATGTGCTGAACTGGTTCCCAAAATAGGTTCAGAACCTTGAATAGCTCTGTTAAAGTTTAATCAAAGCCTGGAATGGACTCACTACCCACTGACATGGAAGCCACCTGCCACTGTAACCCACTGAGTTATTGATTTGGCCCAGTGTGTGAGAAAACCCTAAGGAAGGGATTGTACTTGCTGGATGAGTTCAGGTGGAGAGGGACTGCTGGAGCTGCACTTGCCAGGGCTAAGGATCAGGCCTTTTTCATTTTGTATAAGAAGCACAAGAAGTTGTGCATTTTCAGTTGTGCAGTTAGAAGAGAGCAAAAAGGTAAATTATTTGCAGTGAAATTTCTATATTCCATTTGCTTCCTTTTAAGCATCACCTGAAACAAATAAAATAAGTAATAATAATAACAACTAAAGGTACAAGAGCCTTCTCCAGTTTTCAACCTGGCGCCCCTACACCCAGTGGACCCACTGGTCACTTAGATCCAGCAGAGATGGCCTTCTCTCTCAGTTTTCAGTGGAAACCCACACATGTGTTGCTTTGCCTATGGAAGGGCTTCACATTCTCCACAGAAATGAACTGGGAAGGGCAGGAGTGAGTCTGAAAGGGCACTGAAGCATCTGAGTGAGAAAACCAGGGCAGGAGACTGTGGTTTTTCAACTGCCTAAGAGGTGCTCACAGTTCCTTGCACACTTTTCTGTGGGTCCACAAGGTGAGGGAGAGTCAATGGAGACAAGATCTTGGAGTGGCTTACAAATAGTATTAAAACAAGTTCATAGAATCATAGAGTTGAAAGAGATCAAAGGGCTGTCGAGTCCAACCCCCTTCTTCCATGCAGGAAGACGCAATCAAAGCATTCCCAACAGATGGCCATCCAACCTCTGTTCAAAAATCTTCAAAGGAGACTCCACCACACTCCCAGCCAGCAGTGTATTCCACTGTTGAACTGCTGTTACCATCAGAAAATTCTCCTAATGTTTAGATGGAATCCCTTTCCCTGAAGTTTGAAGCTATTGCTCCATGTCCTAGTCTCTTGAGCAGCTGAAAACTGTCTTGCTCCATGCTCCATATGACATCTCTTCAAATATTTAAATGTGGCTATCATGTTGCCTCTTAACCTTCTCTTCTCCAGAGTAAACATCCCCGGCTCCCGAAGCCACTCCTCACAGGGCTTCATGATTTCCAGGCTTTCTACCATTTTGGTTGCCCTCCTCTGGACATGTTCCAGCTTGTCAATATCCTTCCTGAGCTCTGGTGCCCTGAACTGGACACAGGATTCCAGGTGGGGTCTGACCAAAACAGAATAGAGTGGTTCTGTCACTTCCCTTGACCTAGACACTATACTCCCATTGATGCAGCCCAGAATCACATTGGCTTTTTTTAGCTGTCACATTACACTGCTGACTCACGTTCAGCTTGTGGTCTACTAAGACCCCTAGATCCTTTTCACATGTTTCACAAGTCGAAGACTTTAAAACAATAAAATAATTAAAATATGTTAAAAACACTACTGGATAAGAGGAAGCCCTGATCTGAAGGCCTAAGGCACTTAAGTTGTTACCACTGCGTACTGGCCTGGGCTTTGGTGAACCAAAGATATCATTTTGATATCATAATTCGGCCCTACTCTGCCACCAGCCAAGCGTTTGTGAGGCCCGCCGAACAAGCGCGAAGCTAGGCATGGCTACTGCTTGCTGCTCTCACCAAATCAAGCCAGATATCGCCAGTTCTGCTTTAGGGGACCTCCCGAAACAAACACCTTCATTACATATGCACGCTACCACAAAGGGATCCTCTGTCCTGAGAGGACACCCTGGCGAGCTGGGTACTTAACTACTGGGCTAGCCGCATTTACATACCGGCTATACTATTGTCAGTTCAGACTTTAACTCAATCATGCAAATTCTGACCTTTTGGAGGCTTTGTCTCCAACCCAAAACCTATTGTTTTTGCCCAAGACCAGACTAGCCTGCGGTTGTTCTTTCCCTTATAAAAATCCCCCGCTCAGAGAGCTCTTTGGAACTCTCGCTGGAACTTCTCCAGAACTCTCGCCGGATCACCCGAACTTCACTCTGCCTTGCTGCCGCTCGGTTCAGCAGATTCCCCTTGGCCGCCACACCGGGTTTCCACTTCTTCAATCAGGCTTCTTCAGGACTGCAGGACAGGTGGCGTATCACCCATTCCCCTCAAATACTATTTTCCTTTTCTAGTTAGGAGCGTGTTTGTGCTTTTCTTTAATAACTGTTTAACAAACCTTAATTATTGTTTGAACCATTTGCCTCCTCACTGACCTGACGCTGTAGACATAGGGTAAAAGATCCCGCTGCGTTGCCCTGCCTCTCGTTAGCCAAGAGAGTGCTCCAGCTAATTTCCCCATCTTTGCTTAGTTTGTTTGGTAGTTTGGGCGCCCCTCCCGGGACCCCCAATTCACAGGGTAACAAAGTCCTGTTCAGTTTTAGTTGAATAGCACATTGAATTAAAAAACAAAACATCACACACTTTCTGCCCCAGAAAACTCTGTGATAGATTCACCTTAGGGCTGCCATAAGTTGGAAGCAACTTGAAGGCACACAACAACAATAATAAAGTGGGAGGTACTCTGAAAACAGGAAAACTGCAATACAAATGGCTTGATACAGTCAAGGAAGTCACGGTTGTGAGCTTGTAAAACCTGAGCAGTGCTGTGCCTTGCAGATCTCCTATCTACAGGGTCACCATAAGTTAAAGTCAATTTGGTGCAATTAACAGCTGGAAGAAAGTGAGATACATGACCTCCCAACACACGAGTCCTATAGAGGCAACAAGACGGAAAACCACAAGACCCCCAGGACAACACCCAATGAAAATCCTTATCTTTTCAGTGAAACAAGAGTCCTCAAGAGTTACAAAATAGTAAAGACCCTTTGATTAAAAGAGCAAGACTGGCTTCTTTTTCACTGACAGGTTGCCTCCCGTCACTGACTGGAGAGCTTCAAGATTCATCTCAGGAACATCAGGATGAAAAGGCTTAGCTAAAAATCATGCATGAGATGGGTGAAGTGCTCAAGTAGAGGACAATGACTCTAAGAAGGGCTGTAATGAGAAGTTGGATTTTAGACCTTATCTATTTTGTAGACCCCGCTGCTAGAAGAGGAGCAAACAAAAGATTTGCTACAATAAAGGAGCTAACAAGAACAGGAGGGGAAAAAAAGGCCGTAGGTATAAAAATACCGTGACATGTACAAGTGCTGAAAAGAGGTAGTGGTCCTCTAATGGGGCAGAGGGGAAGAGCCACCAATTCCCTCTGGCAAGCGACCACAAACCAATGGACCATGCAGAAAAAGATCACGGGCCAACTCTCCTTTCTTCTGCCCTTGATACTGTCTGAAAACCACCTTTGTGCTGTCTACAAAAGGAAAACCTGATCAGGACCTGGGTCAGATGGCAACAGGAAGAACTGGAGGCGTGGGAAGAGAGGGATTATGGGAAGCAATATTAATCTGCAAACAGTATGCAATCAACCATTTAAACAATGGGCTTCCATTATTCCTGTTTGATCATTGGCCATTTCTGCCCTACACTGTTATAGTGCTATTATTCCACTTTCAACCTCCTGTGGATTTCTGGGGTGTGTAGTTTAGGGAGGCTGAAGAGCTCGCTAGCTGAAAATTCTAAATGCCCCTCCCTAAACTGCAAACCCCAGGATTCCATAGGAAGTTGAAAGGGGAATAATAGCACTGTAACAGTGCAGTGCGAAAATGGCCATTGTCCCTGATTTTACCAGCCCTTAGCTTTGTTGAGGATCCAGTTACCGCAGCGCAGTACGGCCATATTGGGATTGGTGAATCCACAATGGGTTTTATTCCTAACTTTAAAGGTGTTCTCCAAGGTGCTGAATGTTTTGAATGGTAAGTCTACACATAGGTAAATCCCATTCATCCAATGAATCAACTTTCAGTAGGGCGACCAACAAAATTCAGGCCTAAATTTTTGGACAGGAACTCCCAGCATCCTTCAGCCAAGCTCTAGCCTATCTTGCCTGGCATTCTGCTTCCAACAGTGGATGGCCAGACGTTTCCAGAAGTCCACAAGAAGGTCATGGAGCCAATTGCCCTCCTCTTCATTGCTTCCCCTACAAGATCCGGAATGACCAGGGCATGGGAAATGTAGTCTTCTGGAATATAGCTCCCAGATTTCCCTAATCAATATGGCTACTACCTTTCCCATGCTCTGGGAATGGTATGACCCATTTCAAAGGGCAGCAATGTCTCAAATAATAAAATAACATACTCAAAGATGAACCAAATTGTGAGATAAATTCTGGTCTGGCCATAAGTCAACAACCTTGGTTTGGCCATTAACTAGCTTGTAAAGAGTCTAACCCAGTTTCTGCTCTTAAAATAGAAGCAGGGGTACCTTTTGGGGTGGGCATTAACTAGTAATTTGAATGTAGGGTAATGGCAAAACAACAAGATTTCAAAAGAGTCACATCTGAACAGAAATGTCAAGTATTGCCAAGAATGGAGATCACAAACAGAGAGTACTTGGGTGCAGAGAAGACAGCAGGATGGTTTTCTTGATGTGGAAAGTGTTTTTGGAGTGTTTAATTGGCAGCCCTAGATAACAAACTGGAATCGTTATATAATTAGCAAGAAATTACAGATCCCATTAGGTGCTTAGAACAAGCCAGATTAAGTTCTGATTATTTTTTAATAGGGAGGGAAGCATGATGCATTGCTAAGGTTTGCTGTATAATGACTCTGCCTCGAAGAAACAGTTCTCTCATTCTCCAGACACTTGAAGTCAAGAGCAACTCCATGTTCTAGGGTGGTGAACGAGACTGGGAAATGCACGTGCCTTGAATGGACCAGGGATCCACTCATGGGTACGTAAATTATTCTATGGCTGAGATGGGACATCATGTTTGTATGGTGTAAATCTACATAACTGTGTGCAGTTCTGGGCACCACAATTCAAGAAGGCTGTTGACAAGCTGGAAAGTGTCCAGAGGAGGGCGACCAAAACGGTAAGGGTTCTGGAAACCAAGCCCTTTGAACAATAGCTGAAGGAACTGGATGTGTTTAGCTTGGAGAAGACTGAGAGATGATATGATATGATATGATATGATATGATATGATATGATATGATATGATATGATATGATATGATATGAGATGAGGAACGGCTTAGGGAGCTGGGTATGTTTAGTCTGCAGAGGAGAAGGTTAAGAGGGGACATGATAGTGTTACACCCCCAAGTAATCCCAAGAGAGGACCCCTAAATTGGCTTGGCTCCCCCAACCTGGATATTGGTTAGCAAAGGTCAGTTGCAGTTAAAAACAAAATTGGTATTGAATGGGAAATCCCTAAAAACAATACCGTCTCCCTCTGCTGTGTGGGAATGTAGACAACGTCTTTTAGGCTAAAAGACTGACCTATTGTTCCGAGTCACGTATCTCTAGGCAGACAATAGACTCGCTCCTGGACACTGTCACACCCCAAGCTACGCTGATGAACTGTGGGAGGCCGGACAATCAAAACCTATCAATTCGGAATTTTAAACCTATCACGCACCTGGACTTCCCAGTACGAAAACAATACCGAGGAGGGGTCATGATATTTGCCTAACATTATATTCCGCACTTATCGCCCATTAACGATACTTTGCTAGCCGATACCTGGCCTGAGGACAGAAATTGGCTATAAAACTCCCCACTTTTGGAGCCTCTTTGGAGAGCCTCCTAGACCGGACAGAAGGGCCCTTTTCACTGCTACCGAAGCCTCCCATACAAGCCTCTCAGACACTGCCGAGAGCCAAACGCGACTCGCGTTCCCACTCCTCCGCGAGACCCCACTGCTACCATCCATCCAGCCTGGGATCCAGCCTCCCCTTGGTGCCTTACACTGAGCCTGCGCTAATCTTCTCCTCCCAGGACTTCTAGACTAAGGTCCGTATGCCCTCTCGCCCACTTGGTCTCTTATTTCCATCTTTATTTCTGTAGCCCTTGTATGATTGCAAGAATATTTGATAACGTGTGTACGTGACTCTCTCTCTCTCTCTGTTGGTTTTGTTTGTTTAGATTATTTCTCTGACTCTTGCGTGATTCTGACCCCATAGACATAGGGTTGAAGATCCCTTACCCTGACCTCTCACAAGTTTTGCCGGGTAGCTCTGCTAATTCCTTAATTGTTAAAGCTTGGTTTGGGGTGTCCTCAAGATACCCCCAACTTTCAGGGTAACAATAGCCATGTTTAAATATTTGAAGGAATGTCATGTTGAGGAGGGAGTGGGCTTTTTTTCTGCTATTCCAGAGACCAGGACAAGGAGCAATGGATTCAAGCTGCAGGAAAGGAGATTCCACCTGAACCTCAGGAAGAACTTACTGATGGTCAGAGCTGTTTGGCACTGGAATCTGCTGCCTTGGAGTGTGGTGGAGTCTCCTTCTTTGGAGGTTTTTAAGCAGAGGCTGGATGGCCATCTGTTGGGAATGCTTTGATGGGTGTTCCTGCATAGCAGGGGGTTGGACTCAATGGCCCCTGGGGTGTCTCCCAACTCTATGATTTTATGATTCTATGATTGCCTTCTTCAGTCATTTCCACTCTACGCTGTTACAGCGCTATTATTCCACTTTCAACATCCTGTGCAATTCTGAGGTTTGTAGTTTCCTGAAGCCAAAGAGCTCTCTGGCCGAGAATGCTAAATGCCCTTCCTTAAACTGCAAATTCCAGGATTCTGTAGGAGGTTAAAACTGGAATAACAGCACCATAACAGTATAGTGCAGTAATGGCCTTCAAACCTTTGAAAAGATTTGTCGAAGACGGAGTGAGCTTGTTTTCTGCTCCAATGGATTCAAACAACAAGAAAAGAGATTCCATGTAAACATTAAGAAGAACTTTCTGTTCAACAGTGGGATGACTGCTTCAGAGATGGTGAAGGTTTTCAAACAGAGGTGGAGTCCAAACAGAAGGATGGCCATCTTTAGTTGTAAGTTCCTGCATCCTTCATCATAGAATTCATGATTCTGTGAATTCAAGATCTCACTAGCCCCTTTGTCCATCAAAACCGAACTTTGAATTACACTGAGGTGGCAACAGAAAGCCAGTTTTAGGCCACCGAATATGGGAGAACACAAACAAAACCTAATTAAAAAGAAGGGGTTGGGGAGGGGGGACAAGGCCGACCAATTTGTCTCCTCCCTTTCTTGGGTTGCTCACTCATAGGTGGATTTATTTAGCTGGGGAAATGAATTATTTCGACTCGAACAAGAGTGGCCGAGGGAACATTTGTTATGCAAATCTTTTCATTACTGCCAAGCCGGAGTGCTGATCAGAGATAAAAATTCTTTGTTGCCTCCCTCCCTTACCCAGCCCCACGTCAGCCACAAGAAAGTGCCACCTCGCCTGATTATCTCTGCAAGAAAGGAGAACAGGCCGACCTTCCAGTGACGCCCTCTCTTCTTCCTTTCTGCTCCTTTATATCTGTTGCCAGGGCAAAGAAGAAAGAAGAGGAGGAAGAGGAGGAAGGCCTAAATGGAAGGTGAAAAACAGCTAGGTTCATCAAAAGTGTGCTCATTTTAATTTCTCCCCCTTTCTCTCAATCTCAGTCTCCCCAGCCGAAGTGACATCTGCTCTTGAATGACCTCAGGTGGCTTCTGTCAGGGTCTATGCCTCTAGGGGTTGGCTTGCCATTCTTCATATGTGCATATATTAAGGCTGGTTGGAGTGGGGGAAGATTCCCTCTTGCTTTCTTGAATCTCTGCTCCTCCCGTCAACATCTGAAGCAACAAGACAGATGAGGAGGGGAGGGCCATGGGTGTGATATATGGGGCTGTACAAGAGGGATGGAGGAAGGGGGTCGGTGGCTTCCAGGTCAATGGCTGGAGGGGAGCCACTCTCAATTTGATTCTGGATTTTGAAGCTGCTGCCCAAGGTGCTGAAGGTAGCTTGGAGATAGAAATGTGTGTGTCAAGGTATGGCAACTCCCATGAATTTTATAAGGTTTTCTTAGGCAAGGACTATGCAGAGGTATTTTTGCCAGTATACTTCCATTTATGAAGTTGATATATTCCCTGGGCATTGCTTCCGTAACAGAAAATTCAGTACTGGGGCAGACATAACATAGAAAGAATAGGTTCCTACACTATATGAGAAAGAGCAGTTCAACATGTTTTGGCAGGCTTTTTTATCCCAAACTAACAATATGCATGTAGGAAATAAAACAACCAGCTTAGATAAGCCTTCCATAACTTAGCTAAAATGTTTGGAAATTTTTACGAACTCTTTGGCAACTCCTTCCAAAATGCAACCAGGGAATTCTTTTTCTTTTCCCAGCCTCCACTTTTCTTACAATTTCTTTTTCAGTGACCAAAGTTACAGATATATGCCCTTTAACAACATGCTGGGAGTAGCTGATGAGACCGACTTACCTACTCTTGTCATGTCCTGCTTCCAGAACATGGACTCTGAAACAAAGGACATGCCAGAGGCTGAAACAGGGGGCGTGCCAGGACCTGCTGTACAGAAAGAGGTTACTGTGCCACAAACAGACCAGGAGGTGGTGCCAGCTCTAGCAGAGAGTCCTGCCCCTTCAGACACAGAAGATAACTTAACAGTACCGCCTTTGCTGAGCACAGACAACAGAGAGAGAAACTACGTTGATCCCAGAGAATTTATAACCAGCAACAATTAATCAGGCAACAGCTGTGTTAGGCTTCTGACCTATATAGCTGCTGCCCTTCCCCTCCAGGAGTTGTCAGAGCTTGTCTGACCTCTCTGTTTGCTGGATGCCTTGCTCACTCTGTGCCTGATTCTGGATTATCCTCACTCTGGATTATCCTCACTCTGGATTATCCTCACTCTGGATTATCCTCACTCTGGATTACCCTTATTCTGGATTACCCTGACTGACTTTGGCTTTTCTGCCTTTGAACCCTTTTGAACTTTATTTTGACCTTGTGCTTACTGAATGAAAGTAAGTAACAAGCTGGGAGCTATTCAGTTTGTTTTGTTTGAATTATCAGCTGTGCTGCCAGGATTGAGATAGGACAGCTCTCTCTTTTCTCTCTACTGCATGATACCACTGCGATCTGGTCTGGCCTTTGGTGAACCAAAGATATCATTTTTGATATCATAATTCGGCCTTCTGCCACCAGCCAAGTGTTTGTGAGACCTCACCGAACAAGCACAAATCTAGGCATGGATGATACTTGTTGCTCCTATCAAACACCAGATATTGCCAGATCCGCTTCAGGGGGAGACCTCCTGAAACAAACACCTTAACAATAGGATTCTCTGCCTGAGAGAACACCCTGGCGAGCTGGGCACTTAACGGCTGAGCTAGCCGCATCTACATACCAGCCATACTATTGTCAAATCGGCATATAATTCAATCATGTAAATCCCAACCTTTCGAAGGCTTTGTCTCCAGGCGAAAACTTATTGTTCTCACCAGAGACCAGACTAGCCTGCGGTCATTCTTTTCCCTATAAAAACCCCCAGTTTTGGTAGTTCAGTGGACTTTGCTGGACCTGGCCGAACTCCACTGGAACTCTCGCTGAATCACTTGCTGAAATCACTTGAAGCTCCCGTTGGATCTTTTTCTTCGCCTCGCTGCCGCTTGGTCCAGCAGATTTCCCTCAGCCTCCATGCCGGGTTTCCTCCTCTTCAATTGGTGTCTCCAGGACTTCGGACAGGTGGCGAATTGCCCGTTCCCCAAATTCTCTTTCTTTCCTTTCCTAGTTAGGAGTGTGCTTCTGTTTTATTATTTTTGTTTAATAAAAACTGTTAATATTTTGAAACTGCTTAACTCCTCAATGATCTGAACAGGTATACATAGGATAAAAGATCCCGCTGCGTTGCCCTGCCTCTCGTTAGCCAAGAGAGTGCTCCAGCTAATTTCCCCATCTTGCTTGTTGTTGTTTGGTTATTTGGGCGCCCCTCCTGGGACCCCCAATTTACAGGGTAACACTGCATGCTTAGCAAGGTATTCAGGAGGCAGCTGCTGTTTACCTTGCATGTTATAGGCAGGCGCACACCCCACAACATTAGGATCAGCTAAAAGAGAATCCCAGTCTTCCCCAGCTTTAAGCTTTATTGCAATTTTAATTGTATTCATACTATTGAATCCTGACACTGAAAGTCTATATTTCACCAGCCCTCCTTCACTGTCTTCCCAATGCCAAATTACTAAAGAATTTCTAGGTAGAGACAGGATTAACAGAAAAGGGAGGGGGCATAAAAAGACAGAAAGGGCTTCACTCTCAGAGGTTTTGTTAACTGAAGTATCACTTCATTTTGTTTTGTTTTATTAGAATCATAGAATCATAGAAATGTAGAGTTGGAAGAGAGCACAAGGGCCATCCAGTCCAACCCCCTGCCATGCAGGAAAACCCTCAAAGCACTCCCGACAAGTGGCCATCCAGCCTCCGCTTAAAAACCTCCAAAGAAGGAGACTCCACCACACTCTGTGGCAACACATTCCACTGCCGAACAGCCCTGACCATCAGGAAATTCTTCCTGATGTTCAGGTGGGATCTCCCCTCCTGCAGCTTGTATCCATTGCTCCTTGTCCTGGTCTTGCCTTTCTCCCAATATGAGATCCAAACCAGCTCACAGCATAGGTTAGAACAAAATGCAGTTAAAGAGATTATACAGTTGGCCCTCCACATTTGCAGGTCTGACTTTCATGGATTTAATTATTTGTGAGTTTCTCCAATCCCTGCTTCTTTTCCAGGGGAACCTTCCCTCTCAGAAGCTCCAATCAGGCTGCTGAGCCCTTTAAAAACCCACCTCTGGTCCTCCTCTTATTCCAGCTACTGCCTGGCCAGGTAGAGCTGGCTTTCAGCTTGATTTGTCAGCACCACAAGCCTTCTCCTGATATACGTATGCACCCATAGAAGGAGACAGGCAAGAGAGAAGAAGTATAGGGCTCCCATGCTGATCCACCCCCTTTCCCTCTCCTTTCCCTGACCTGGTTTGGGCCTTGGGTGCCCACTCTCCCCACCATGCCTCATCCCCCTTCCCATGGACACACAAAACATTTTGATATTTGTGTTTTTACCACTTTTGTGAGGGTCTTGCGCCCCTCACCCTAGCGAATGTGGGGAGCCAACTGTAATACAATTTTTTTTTAAAGCAAATAAACAATCCTATTAGAAATACTAATTTAAAGTAGTTTAGAATTTATAGGATAGGATTCAACCCCTTCAATTTTTTGTATGGTTTTAAGTAGAAATACTACAAATAGTACAAATTAAAAACAGCCTTGACTCCCATTATTGGAAAAAAAAGCAGACTATGAATGAATACTGTGGCCCCTCCAAATTTGTGAGGGTTTGGGATGCAAAACCATTGCGAAAGTGAGAAAACTGTGAATAAATCGTCCCCTGTGATATCCCTCCTATTCCCTTCTGAGCGCCTCCTTCTCATTCCCTTTCCTCGGCTCTGGAGCTCTCAGGGGAGGGGAGGGGAGGGGAGGGGAGGGGAAAAAACAAAGTAAAGGGCTTATCAGTACTTTCCCCTCAAGTGGGGAAGAGCAGAAGGCTGAGTTCTGGTGTTCTAGATATTTCTGGTCCCCATCTTGAGAAAGGAGATTCTTCCCAGGGGGAAGAGGCAGGAGCAAAGAGAGCACCTGATCAATCAGCATCCATTACACAGCAGAATGTGCACCCATGTGGCAGAGGGGACACACCTCCTGCAGTGGGAGGGGGCTTTGCTCACCCAAAAGTTAAAAACCTTGCAAGCCTGGGGTGAGGAATGCAAAGGGATAGGAGGAAGAGATTGCTGGGGATGCAAGCATTTGCCTTGTGAATAATCAAATTTGCAGAGGTCAAACCCATGAACGTGGAGGGATGAGTGTATACTAATAATATACCAATAACTCTTCTTGTACACTGGCGGCTTTGTTTCAGCATGATCATTCTTGAATCTGTTTTGGTTTGTAACTCTGTTTGTAACTCCTGCACTATTTTCACCCTGATCCAAAGAACAGAAGGTTTAGGAACACATGCTCCTCTCTTCTCACCTGAAGATACTTATGCAACTGAGTTGTGTTATGAACTAGACATAAAACAGAGATGCTGCTCAGCAGCCTCTCATCTTTATTTAGAGCATTTATGTGCAACATAGGCTGGAATCCTATCGATGTCACACTCACACAAAAGTTGCCTTATGCAAGCAGGTTGTTACACAAGGGATGTATTTGGTTCACAGTGGTGGGAAGTACAGCTCTTCAAATGTAACCATTTTGCAGGCAGCTGTACATGTTTGGATAGTGTGCAACTATTTGTGAGTGCCTTGAATGTACCATTTGATTCACCAGGAAACAGACATTGTATATCTATCCTCCATGATATGATAAACAATAAGCAAGCATGCTGGCAGATATACAACTGGTTGCACAAGACTGGTATTCAACAATATGGTAATAAAACAGAACTACTGCGTAACTACATGAGTGTGGAATCAACACAGCTTCCATACATAAAGTGGGTGACAAGTTGTGTTACTGTAGTTTCTAGTCCGAACTTGTGGTATATTAGATATCATTTGATATCAAGAATGTGGCCTTCGCTACCCATTCCTCTCTATGTGCTTCTGAGGCCCCCGGACAAGCACACGCACAGGCACGGCCGAAAATAGCTGAACTATTCAAAACAAATCCAGGCAGGGCAGTATTTGCCGGACTGCAGCTTCAGGAGACCTCCAGGCAAGTACCCTCTTAAGATCACATTATGTACGCACGCAGTTTACAAAAGATCCCCTGCCCCGAGCAGGCAGCTCGACGAGCCGAATATCCAACTGTCAAGCACTCCTCATTTGCATACTGGCTACACTATTGACAACTCTGTCATAATTCAATCATGCAAAGTACTGACCTTTTGGAGGCTTTGTCTCCAGCCCGAAACCTATTGTTTTCCTCGGGAACGGACTAGCCTACAGGCACATTTTCCCCTATAAGACCCCCTGATTTTGAGCATCTCTTCGGATCGGTCTGACTTCCATCTTGCCTTGCTGTCGCTCCGCTTGATGAGCCTTCCCCTCAGCTTCCACATGCTGAGAATCTCCACTCCAACTGACTTTTCTTCAGATAAACCGGGCTTCAGGATCAGGTGTAGTATTTCCCCTGAAAAATCCCTATCAAAACCCTCTATCCAACTTCTACCTTTCTTTCATTAGGTCTGTGTGAGTGTCTGCGTACATACGTTTTGACTGTGTTTCAAAATAAAGAAAAACAATTTTAATTTACTTCTGTTTGATGATTGACTCGGACTGACCCCATAAACATTGGGTTCAAGATCTCGCTAGGTTGCCCTGCCTCTTGCATTGCTTAGCTTGTGCTCTTGCTAATTCCCATTCCCCATTATTTTGAGCACATTAAGGTGTCCCTCACAGGACCCCCAGAAATCAGGGTAACACCTGATATATCATGGCCAATCTGTTTTCTGCAGTCTTCAAAGTGCTGGTCTGTTTCAGCATTAAAATAAACGCAGAAGCTGACAGAATGTAGCAGCACCTTTTAAGACTAATTGATTTATTTTAGCATGCCCTTTTGTGGATTTCAATCCCTCTCCTTAGATGCATGCCCAATAAGAATGGTTTGGCAATGGAACCAATGGCCAGAGAGGTGGTGTGGTCTCCTTTTCTGGACTACAAATCTGGAGAGCAGGATTTGAATCCCCACTCAGCTATGGAAACCCATCTTGGGCACATCACACTCCCTCAACCTCAGAGGAAGGCTAAAGTGAGCATCCCTGAACAAATCTTGCCAAGAAAGCGCCATATAGGATCACCTTAGGGTCACCACAATTTAGGGAGAGTTTGAAGGCATACATACATGTACATCCTATCATACATCAGTCTTTTCTCCTCCAAAGTAAACATACCCACCTCCCTAAGTCCTTCCCCATACGATTTGGTTTTCAGATCATCTTGGTCTCATTTCTCTGGGCCTTCTCCAGCTTGTCAATATCTGATCTATGGTGCCTGTCTTGTTTGGCTAGCCAGCCACAGTTCATAGTCATGTAATAGAGTCTACAACAGCAGCCACAGACAAGGTTTACAAAAGCTTATCAGTCAGTTACCTTTTCTTGTTTCAGCAGTCCAGGTAAGTAATAAATTCAGCGTGTCAGTTCAAGGGAGTATCCAGCAACATAGTTGGCACACAAAGCAAGGGTCAAGGTTTTCCAGGCACATAAGCCAAGGATCCAAACGAAGAACATGTTGCTTCCACCAGAAATACCAGTTATCTGCAATGGATTTCTCCCCATCCCATCCCTTGTATTTATTAGCCAACAGCCTCTCCTAGCTGTTTGCCTAATTAATATGTCTTCTCTATATAAATAGTTTGAGTCTCGTGGGGTCTCCCTTTCTCACCCATGCTGGGCTGCCCATGTCTCTGTGTTGTGGCTGTTGAAGAGAATCCTGTCTGTGTTTACACCTGAGTTCTGGGATTGGGACATGACAGTGCCTAAAATTAGAACCAGAATTCCAGCAGAGGTCTGACCCAAGGATAATACAGCGGCACTACTTCTTGCTTTGATCTGTACACTATACTCCTGTTGATGCAGCCTAGAATGGCATCTGCTTTTAGGCCGCTGCATCACCTGGTTAGCTTGTTGTTCACAAAGAACCCTAGATACTTTTCACTTGTAGTGCTTTCAAGCCAGGTGTGCTCCATTCTGCACTGTGCATTTCAGGATCAGGACCAGTAGCATCAGTAGGAGAAAAGACCAGCATTGTCATTCCAGCTGGTTAAAAAAAAGTTACTGTGTCTGGTCCTAAAAATTACCAGTACTTAGAGGATTTGCAATCTGGCTTTGGTGAAAGTCAAACATTGTGTAGGCATTTGCAGCAGGTCCTGTGTAAATAAGCACCTCCGCAGTCCTCTCTGCATGCTAATTTGTATTTTTCAGCACGCTCATAATCCCCCAAAGTGAAATCACCTTCTCCTCTAACCTTGCAGCCAAAAGACAGATGAAAGTCCCGTTGCATTGAAGTGAGAAAGTGCCAGCCTTGCTCTGCCCAGGCAGAGACATTAATAAAGCAAAGCCACTCCTTCTGTCCAACAGAGGAAATTAAAAATTATTACCATTCTGTTCCAGTTCATTGCACTGGAACGGGCCATATATTAATGGCGCCCATAGGTCAAAGCCAGACATGCTTTGGGGCCAAGTCATTCAGTGGCTATGAGGTAGAAATCCTTTTTTGGATTTAAAGCCTTCAAAAATTCCATCTTCCTATTTCAGGGTGAACTGTTTTTAATGGGACTGGAGGTGCTGAAGTTTGGTTAGCCCTCATCTCCTTTCAAAATAAACACAAAGCAGCATCCAAAGGAATTAATATGCAGACGAGACACTCAGCACTTGCACATAGTTCCTTGTTGCCCAATGAGGCAGAACAGCCTCTGTTCTCTTGGGAAGCTTTGTCCAAATCAGTGCTATCCAGATGGTTTGGACTGTAACTTCCATAAGCCTCTGGAAAACTGGTGGTTTACGAGATTTCAAACTCAACATATTTCTCATTTCCGCACTACACAGTTATAGTGCTATTATTTCACTTTCAACATCCTGTGGAATTCTGGGGTTTGTAGCTTACTGATGCCAAAGAGCTTTCCTGCTGAGAATTCTAAATGCCCTTCCATAAACTGCAAACCCCAGGATTCCACAGGATGTTGGAAGTGGAATAACAGCACTATAACAATGTAGTGTGGAAATGGCCATTGGGATTGGGGTCAGGTTGGGGTAAGCCCCTTTGGAGGAATTGGCCCAAATCCTGTTCAATGGCTGCATACATTGGTTAGCAACTTTTCTATGCCTCTACTCACAAATTGCTAGTTTGTAAGTTCATAGACTTTCTGTTGTTTTCTTTTCCACACCCACTCTTTTCCTGCATGACACTAACTGGCAGCTATTTTTCTTCTCCTGTTTCTCCTCCCAGATCACACATTCATCTATGGTCATGTAGTTTGTAAGTAAAGCTCCTCTATATGTTTTACATTTGCTTCTTTCTCTGCTGTTGCTGCTTGGGTGAGCATGGGGCTGGCTTATTGTTCAGCTTCTGCCTCGCCAATTTGTTCACTTTGCTTGAGAGATCCAGTACTGTCTCTCACATTTCCCAACAGCACAGTATAAAATCACATAAGCATGGCTATGCTGCAGTTATCATGACAAGTCCACTGTCAAACAATTCTTACCACCACAAAGTTCTTCCTAATGAAAATCCTTGATTGACTTTTTTGAAAAATAATGAAGGCGATTTGATGATTATAAATGAGTATGACTTAAGTATATAGATGAAGTGTAACTCAGTGGTAAGATAGAGAGATGTAGCCTTTAAGAGTTAAAATATACCTGCAGGAAAGGTAGTTGGGAGTCAATTTTTTTGTTTTTCCATTTTGTTAGTTGTAGTTTTTGTTATATGTAAAGTGGAAGTTGGGAGAAGGGTTGGGAAATGTGGTAAGTTTTGTGTTTCATTTTTCTTTGTAGTTTGTAGTTTGTTCTTTGTTATAAGTGTAATTCAATTTTTATTTTATGTAGATTTTACTCAGTAAAATGTTTTGTTTTTTTTTAAAAAAAAGGAATTTCCTCCTAGTATTTATTCAGAGTCTTCTTTCTTGTAATTTTAACTGATTAGTTCAGATTCTGCCCTCTGGTGTAGCAGAAAACAAACTCACCCATCTTCTACATGACAGCCCTTCAAATATTTAAAGGGAACTATCCCATCATCACCTCTTAATCTTTTCTTTTCCATACTTCTTCAACTGTTCCGCACAGGGCTTCATTTCATGACATTAAATCATCTTGGTTTACCCTCCTCTGGGTAAATACCAGCTTTCCAGTCAGTGGCTTTCTTAAACTGTCATATCTATGATCCTAGAGACCAGGATTTGATTCCCTACTCATCCATGGGTGACGGGTGACTTTGGGCAGGCTACATACTCTCAGCCCCAGAAAACCCTATGATAGATTCACCTTAGGGTTGCCATAAGCTAGAAACAACTTAAAAGCACACAACAATCAAAAAATCAATTAACTGGGATGATGATGATGATGATGATGATGATGATGATGATGATGATGCGGTGGGGAAGGCAGGGTGGGAAATCCCAGTCCTACCACATTGGATTTCAAGCAGAGCTCTCTTCCTGTTCTCTATTTTTAAAAATAGTTCAGAATGGCAAGGCATCACAGCTAAGGTATCAGTTCCTTCCCTGAACACCATAGTAAGTTATGCCGTTAGGTCAGTTTCAGAGAATGGAGAAGTTACTCCTTTGGACTATAACTCCCAGAAACTCCTAGCCAGTCTGCCATCATGGCCACTTGCCTGAGATCTGTTCTGCAAAGTGTACCAGTTATGAGTACAAAGCAATTGATCAGCCAGTCCGAGAAAGCACTCGTGAACTGAACAGCACTATTTAAGGTTTGCAAATGATTAAATAATGAGGCACAAATTATTGTGTTTGGTGAATTCCTCTGAACATTTCTTTGCTCTTTCAGTGACGTGTAGAAGCCACAAGCCTGAAGAGGCCTAGAGTTAAATGGAGTCACTTCCTCCCTCAACATATCCACTTTGCTCGACAGCCAAGTTGACCGGCCTTCCAAACTGTCCATCAGATCTATCTCTCCCACACACACACTCCATCTTCCCCCTCTAACCAGAGATGGCTGTCCTTTCTGATATGGCTTGCCTCTCCAGATTAGCAAGACCAAAAATAGCCAAGCCGTAATCACATAATCCAAAATCACTCTCCTAACCACAGATTTGCTCTGGGTCTCTTCCTTCTTTCAGCCAGGCTGTTTGCTGGTTCGTCCTCTTCAGCAGAGCCATTGGTTGGCTCTCCCTGCAGTGTAGTTCTGTCTTTGAGACAAGCAAGCCTGGGGAACAAGGGTGGAGGAACCAGCAGGAAATCAAGATGTAGGAAAAGATTATGGCCATTTCCACCCTACACTGTTATAGTCCTATTATTCTACTTTCAATCTCCTGTGGAATTCTGGGGTTTGTAGTTTCCTGAGGCCAAAGAGCTCTCTGGTTGACAGTTCTAAATGCTCCTCCCTAAACTGCAAAGCCCAGGACTCCACAGGAGATTGAAAGTGGAATAATAGCACTATAACACTGTAAGGGGGAAATAGCCTCTGTGAATGTTGAATCCCCTCCAGGGATTTTCTGCAAAGATCCTTAGCGTTGGAGAAGGCATGCACTGCAATCTCAGCCAGCAAAATGTACAATTGTGCATTTTGCATTGCTTTCTATCAGTGCTACTCACTGGTGGTCCTTGGACCAGTGCTGACCTGTGAGCCATTGGTTGTGCGTGGCAGCTTTCTAGGAAAGAATGAAACAGTTGGACATTAATACGATGCCAGTCCCTGACACATAAGGGGAAGTGTCCACTAGCAGCCTGCCATATCCAAAAAGTTAAGAAGGACTGCCTTACATTTTTTTTGTGGTTTAATAGAAGTATCTGTTTATACAAGAATCAAAACTCTGAGAATGAAGTGTCCTCAATTGCTTAGAACTCAAATTCATATAGTTAGGGCTACTGAATAAGATATGGCGTCTCTTCTATGGTATTTGAAATTTTTAAAGAAAGGTTGGATGACCATTTCTTGGTTTAACTTGGCTGCAGATTCCTGCACGGTAGAGAGTTAGACTAGATAGGCTTTAGGGTTCCTTCCAAATTTACAATCCTAGGATTCTACACAGAAGGTACCACAACCCTGCGGGCATTCTGGAGTTCGCAAGGATGTAGGAAGGAGACATCCGTTGAATAATTTGAAGATTATTCTATAGTGGCATTCAATGGCCAAAAAAGTAAATGCAATTTTAGGCTGCATCAACAGGAGTATAGTGGGCAGATCGTGGGAAGTAATAGCCCTACTCTGTTCTGATTTGGTCAGCTCTCACTTGGAATCCTGTGTAAAGAAACCACAGATCAAGAAGGATATTGACAAGCTGGAATGTGTTCAAAAGACGGTGGCCAAGATCATAAACGGTCTGGTAACCAAGCCTTATGGGGAATGACTTAGAGACCTGGGTAGCTTTAGGTTGGAGAAAAAAAAGCTGAAGTGTGATAGGACTGTTGTTGTTCTGTACCTTTAAGTCGTTTCTGATTTGTGGCAACCCTAAAGTGAACCTATCATGAGGTTTTCTAGGACTGAGAGTATATGATGCACCCAAGGTCACCCAGTGGGTTTCCATGACTGAGCAGGAAGTCAAACCTTGGTCTACAGGGCTGTAGTCCAATGCTTAAATCACTACACTATACTGGGTTTCTGCAGCAGGATAGCCATCTTTAATTATTTGAGGGATGTCATGTAGAAAATGGAGTGAGTTTGTTTTCTCCTGTTCCAGAGACTAGAAGATGAACAGTCTCCTTCTTTGGAGGTTTTTAAACAAAAGCCATTTCCGCACTAGGCTGTTATAGCGCTATGATTCCACTTTCAACATCCTATGGAATCCTGGGGTTTGCAGTTTCGGAAGGGGCTGGCTGGCCGTCCCCTCCCGAAACTGCAAACCCAGGATTCCATAGGATGTTGAAAGTGGAATCATAGCGCTATAACAGCCCAGTGTGGAAATGGTAAAGCTGGATGGACATCTGTTGGGAATGCTTTGATAGCGTATTCCTGCATGGCAGAAGGTGTTGCAAAAGGTTGGCTGTGACCTTTGGTCCAATAAAATACTTATGATGTGCATGTTGAAAACACCTGGGGGAACGACTGTGCGTGTCATAATGAGGTAATCCCCATGGGACAAATGCTGAGTCACAGTGCAATGTAACCAGGACAAGGGGTTACATCAGCCATGGGACATGAAATCCTGGCTGGGGTTACATCAGCTAGTCATGTGTATATAAGGAGGTGGGATCTAGCCAACATCCTCTCTCTCGTTTGCCTGATTGTTGGCCGGAGGCTTTGCCAGATCATATCTCCACTTGATGTGTTGATGATGGAATGCTGAATCTCTGTTGGAGGATCTGCAAATCCTGTAAATATGTATATATTGGAACAGAAGATTAAAAGCGTCCAGGTATCCTTGGAAGACAACACTGTGTGATAATGTTCCTTCGTGGGCGAGTTTTGTGATCAGAGCAGTGCTGCATATCATACTCTACTGCACACGCATTCGTTGCTGTGTTTATCAACTCTGCTTAATGTGTTTTTGTTTTGCACTTGACTCTGAGCCACGTTTTTGGTCAGAGCTCAGTGGAATGTGGGAAGATTTATCGTGGTTTGCATAAATCCTATCATCCACCATCCCTCCACAGAAGGGGGTTGAACTGGATGGCTCTTGCGGTCTCTTCCAGTGCTAGGATTCCATAATTCTAGGAACCAATGGATTCAAATTACTTGAAAAGACATTCTACCTAACCATTAGGAAGAACTTTCCAACGGTAAGAGCAGTGTGACAGTGGAATAGCCTGCTGCCTGGGAGTGTGGTGGAGTCTCCTTCTTGGAAGGTTTTTGAATTCAGGCTGGTTGGAGTGCTTTGATTGTGTCTTCCTGCCTGGCAGAATGGGGTTGCACTGGATGGCCCTTGAGGTCCCTTCCACCTCTATGACTTGATCATTCCAGGGCCATTTCTGCAGTACACTGTTATAGTGCTATTATTCCACTTTCAACAGCCTATGGAACCCTGGGGCCTCTGGCCCCAGACATAACTGCAAACCCCAGGATTCCATAGGCTGTTAAAAGTGGAATAAAAGCATTATAACAGTGTAGTGTGGAAAGGCCCCAGGATGCCTCAAGGAATCTAGGCTCCATGACATTTTACGATTCATTCTGGTTCAGCACGATTTGTCAAATCAAGCCAAGACAGTTGTATATGGATTTTTCCTTTCCTCCCCTCCCTCACCACCCTTTATTTATTTCCACTGTGTGAATTCAACAAATTGCTTTCATCAAAAAGCAGCTCCACAATGTGCCTGCATGCTCCGCTCAGTACTGCGTTTTCCTTGCATCAGCCGCAGAAAAGCTAGCAAATGTGCTACTGTCAGCATTTCAATGTTGGTGCAGCAGCCTTGGGCAGTGAATCAAGGGATGGGGAGGTGGAGGGGGAGGGGGAAGGAAGAAGGGAGCCAGAGGGAGGATGTTTAATCAGGTTTGCACCATTTTTGGAGCTCTGGGGCGCATCGCTCAAGAGTTGCTCAGCAGGCAAAGCACAAGGAAAAGTAGAATCCTGGTTTTGTAATGTCTAGGAGGACATTTTCTTCAAGAACAGTTTAAAGCAGCAGTAAAAGGCACACGTCTACAAAATGCAGCCAACAGGACAGCAAGAAGTGGATAGCTGCCTTGATTTTCCTGTTTTAACAGAGAAAGTGATACTTTCTGTTCCTGTAGTCATAAAGGTTCCACAAAAACTGCTCTTCGTTACAATGCATTATGTTTCCATTCTCTGTCTCAGTCTATCACATAGATGTGTGTGTATACGTGTGGAGAGAAAGAGAGAGTGTTGAAGTGCTTGTGGAAAAACACTGCCCTGACCCCTTTCCTGCCTCACAAACGCATATTGCCGCAAGTAACAACATAGCTACCAGAATTCTGTTCCAGTAGCTTGACTCATACCTAGAAAATCTCACAGAAGCTTTGCACTGTGTATTGAAGATACCATTAACTTCCTATATAAGCTGAACTCAATATACAACACTGGTTTTATAATAACATCACACTTGATGTCACTTCGTTTTTAATGATGGCTCTCAGGGGCTGATGGGATTTCTAAGTAAACTTTCTTGTGGATCTCCTGCAAACGTTATCCTCTCTTAGCACCTGCCGTTCTTACTTGCAGCAACTTTCTTTTGAATGGCATGCACCACCGACATATGGAAGGCACGACTATCAGCCCCTGCATGGCTAGATACCAGTTTAGTTACGGCAAGTTGAAAGAGCTGCCCTTTAAAAATCTCCCTCACAAACCTCTCATTTGGGATGCTGCAATGGTTGTAGTTCAAATCATTTCCTTCTTATGGAAATGCTCCTAAGGCAAATCTTGGTAAGATTTTTTTCAGAGAAAGTCTGACATTGCCTTTTTCTTAGGCTGCAGGAGGGTGACTTGCACAAGTCCTTCTCAAAATGGTGACAGGAAGTGGTCAGAGGAAATACAGAGGTTTTTGGGCTTGCTATGAGAGATGCAGCCCATGTGGGTGATTGGGGGGGCTCACCCCTGTCCCCCATGCAATTTACACTCCTTCCCTACATCAAGGTTGTATAGCTTGAATCTCCATCTGCAGAGTTACATATTGATCATGCTCAGCAACGCTTGTATCAAACGGCAAGGTCGGGCAAGTGAACCCAGACGACAAAGGTGCAAACAAATGCACCTACACACCCATGTGCAAGGCACAATGCAGGTCTGTGTGCATGATGACAGTGCGTACACAATTCCACTTTTACAGCATCGAACTAAGTGTGGCCGTTCTGCATCAGACAAAGAACAGCCAGTCGCTTCTGTAGGAGAGCTTACCCTGCATAAGGTGCCAGAGGGGTTTCAGCCAATATTACTTCTGTGACATTCTTCCAGTCTTCTGAGTATCAACTCATGATTAATGAAAAAAAAATGCTTGCCCAAGACAAGGGGTGGCTTCCATGGTGGGGATGGGGAGGAATCCACTCTGAGTGTTAGTTGAAGTTTAAAAGAGAGCCCAAGGTGATGCACCCTGTATCTATGTGTGCTTTCAAGTCCTCTGTCAACTTATGGCAACCCATGAATTTTATAGGGTTTTCTTAGGCAAAGAAACCCTATAATGCCCCCGCCATGGGGAAAAAAACCCACACACCCCCTAGAAATCTGTAGGTCCTCTAAGCACAGTAGTGGACCATAGAGTCAAACTGGAGGTTGTAGACATTCTTAGAAGGAACACTTCTCTAGGCATTGCTAGGTCCTTCAGTGTGACTCTAATGCCCACTTCCACCAGATATTGACCACAGAATCATGCTAGAGGACCTACAGGTATTTTTAAAAAAGTATTTGTGATTTTTATTTTTAATTGCATTTTTCCACTTTTTTGCAGGGTCTTACACCCCTAACACCCACAGAAGTGGAGGCTTCATAGTAGTAGCCTTCATAGTAGTTACACACCATGCAAGAATGCTCAGCTGCATGTGAAATGGTTAGGCTTGCAGAGCTCAACCATGAATTGAACATTTATTGCACAACAGCCAGAAAAGGTACAACCATATGTGGGAGGAAACTCATGCACAGGTATGACACCAACAAGATTCTGGCCAGTACGGTATATCAAAAGTGTGCTACACTTCCATCTAGAATTTGACCCTTTAAAGAGACCTGGAAGCCATTTATGCTATAGAATTATAGGGTGTTGTGGTTCCACTTTAACTGCCATGGCTGAGTATGCATGTATGTGCCTTCAAGTTGTTTGTCAACTTATGGTGGCCCCAGGAATTTCATAGAGTTTTCATAGGCAAGAATACTCAGAGGTGGTTTTCCCAGTTGCTTCCTCTGAAATACAACCTACAGCACCTGGTATTCATTGCCAGTCTCCCATCCAAGTACTAACCAGGGCTGACCCTACTTAGTTTCCAAGATAGACAAGATCCAGTGCCTTTTGGAGTCCTGTGAAATCTTGGGGTTTGTAGTTTAAAAAGTGTCATTTAGACTTCTCAGCCAGAGAGCTCACATGCTTCACCAAACTACATACCCCTGGATTGCTTAGGGGGTTGCCATGACACTTGAAGTGAAACCATAGTGCTATAATCATGCAGTGTGAAAGGATCTCTGCTACGTCTTTCAGGGAGGGGCTGGGGTTTGAGAGAGATCCCAGGGTCTTCACTCTAACAGGATCAAAATCATCTCAATAAATATTATTCCAAGTTCATGTTCTGCAGCGGAGGTTTTCGGAGCTGTCTGTAGTGCTGAAACTCTGTTGAATTTCTTTCTTTGTTGGGTTCCTCTGCCAGCTCCAGCCCAGATCCCTGGCTTCACTCACCCCCTTAGCCAGCTGCCTTTTCTGCTGTGACTCCACCGCATGTCCTGTCGGCTTCAGCTACTCAAGACGCCAAGACACTAATCCCAATGACTGCTTGGGCTGCTGCATAGTTAGCTCAGCGCCCTGGCCCTGGAGGTCTCCATCCATCCCTAATACTTCTTGAGAAAGATCTGAAATTTGCCACTGGGAAGGGGTAGGGACGATGCTTCTCTGTGTGATGGTTTTCCCTTCCTTTTGGCATGCCTCGTTCATGAGTCATGAAAGGACAGAAGGGACCACGTTGCCAGTGCTTCGGCTTTGGGGGGAAACACCAGAGAGAGACAAAACATACACAGCACTGTGCTTAATAAAATATAGGCTGTGGCAAATGGATCATTTTGATAAAGGAAGAGAAAGGAAAGAAAATACTTTCTTCTAATGGTAGTTTGCGTGGGAGGGGGTAAGCAAATCCATCATGCTATATGAATCTGGTGATACAAACACAAACTGACATGGGAAAAAATTGCCTCCAGCAGTGCTGACTTATTGCACAAGCTTTGCTCAGACATAATGCATTGGAAAGTATTTCCTACTCTGTGCATGAGCGTGTGTGTGTGTGTGTGTGTGTGTGTGTGTGTGTGACCGAGAGAGAGAGAGAGTGCGAGAGAGTGCAAGAGAGTGCAGGAGGAAGACCACACACTGTTGTATAAATTCGTTTACTTATCTGCCAGCTTGGGAAAATACTACATCCTGCTTCCAACAGACAGGAGAAGAAGAATTTAGACACAAAGGAGGGAAACTCAAAGGGGGAAAACTCAAAGGACCAACATAGGACATGTCTATAGGTTCAACAGCATTCTTCTTTTTAAAAAATCTTCAACACATGTTGTTGGCTCATAGCAGGCAGCCATTTTGTAAGATGTGTTCAGTACTCAAATTAGAGAGGACAACAGAGGGAGAATAGCCTTATATCCTTTTTTGGATAGACCCCCTAAGCTACTGTTTTTAGAAGGCTCCTGGAAGGCATGATCTGGCCAAAATTCAAGAACTCAGAGGATGGTGCTTATGAGCTTCATAGAATCAATCAGAGAATCATAGGGTAGGAAGAGACCACAATGGCCATTGAGTCCAACTCCCTGCCATGCAGAAACACACCCTCAAAGCACACCCAGCAAAGGAACATCCAGCCTCTGTTTAGAAACCTCCAAAGAAGGAGACTCCACCACGCTCTGAGGCAGCATATTCCAATATCAAATGGCTCTTACCATCAGGAAGTTCTTCCTGATGCCTAGGTGTAATCTCTTTTCCTGTAGTTTGAATCCATTGCTCCATGTCCTAGTCTCTGGAGTAGCAGAAAACAAGCTTGCTCCATCTTCAACATGACATCCCTTCAAATATTTAAACATGGCTATCATATGGAAATCCACCAGATGGATTTCCATCTTGGGAAAGTCACCTTCTCTCAGCCTAAAATGACAGCAGTGGCAAACCTCTGGATAAAATCTGGGGAGCCAGAGCGTTGTAGTGGTTTGAGTATTGGAGTAGGACTCTGGAAGACCAGACTTTGAATCTCTGCTCTGTGATGGAAAACCCCCTGGGTGATCTTGGGCATCTCACTGCCTTTCTCTCACCCTGAAAAGAAGATAATGGTAAATCTCCCCAGAATAAATCTTGCCAAGAAAACCCTTGGATAGGCTCACCATGTCTGAGAGTTCACTTAAATGGACATAGCAACATACATGGTTAGGCTGTCTGATTTGTATTGGCTTGGAACATGCTGCCCTGCAGTCCTGGACTGCTTTTGCCTTCCTCTAACCTGATCTTAGGTATATTTATATATCTTCAATCACACTCCTCTCACTAGACTTGGGTAAGGTCAGCTCTTCACTGGATCAGATGACTGACTTCAATTTTAAATAAGGCTTTCATCCAGTTTAAAACATGTTGGCCTTTGAAACAATTCATTGACTGCAATCACAATTCTGTGGGGGTTTTTTTAAAAAAAATCTGTACTAATAACTGTTGATAGAGATCAGATTCTTCTGATGGCATGATATTTACATCTCAGGAATGCCTTTATGCCACTAGCCCAGTATACTGAATATTATACGCGATTGCTAAATAGGACAGGATCTGGGGTACATTAGTTTCACATCAGTTTCGTCTTAAGCCTGAGCGGAAGACACCTATCCATCTGAAAATGTGCAGGTTTGGAACTTCGGAACACCTTGATATCATTTATCATCTTAATAGCATGGTTTAGAAGGAACACAAGGAGCTAAATAAATTGTTGTCGTTGTGATTCTTCGTGTCATTTCTGATTTATGTTACCCTAAGTTGAACCTATCAGGGAGCTTTCTGGGGCTGAGAGTGTATGATACACCCAAGGACACCCAGTGGGTTTCCATGGCCAAGCAGTGAATTGAATCCCGGTCTCTAGTGTTGTTGTCCAATGCTCAAACCACTACACTAGGCTGGATCTCAAATAAATAGTTCCAAAGAAAGCTGTAATCTCTGAATGAAGGGGATGCATAAAGTCAACACTTCTGGAATTCCCATTATTATAATAGGTCTTGGAAGGACAGCTATAAGGAACTAGGTAAGGCCCTCAAATGTAATGATACATCAGTAAATACCAAAATCATCACTGTATTTCCATGGACAAGGCTAGACGGTGAAGAAATCTGAAAGAAAATTAACTCACTTAAAATGTGGTGCTGGATGAGAGTTCTACAGATTCCCTGGGCTGCCAAAAAGGCAAATAAATGGGTCGAAAAGCAAATTAAGCCTGAGCTCTCAGTAGAAACCAACTAACTAAACAAAGCTGAGTCTGATATGTGTTGGACATATCATGAGATGACATGAGTCACTGGAAATGACAATAAAGCTCAATAAATTGGAAGACAGCAAAAGAAAAAGGGCCTTTCCACACTGCACTGTTATAGTTATTCCACTTTCAACCCCCTGTGCAGTCCTGGAGTTTGTAGTTTCCTGAGGCCAAAGGGCTCTCGGGCTGAAAATTCTAAATGCCCCTCCCTAAACTGCAAACCCCAAGATCCCATAGGATGTTGAAAGTGGAATAATAGCAGTGTAACAGTGTAGTGTGGAAATGCTCAAAGAAGACAGCATTACAAGTGGATGGGCTCAATCAAGGAAGTCATTGTAAGATCTGAGGAAGGCTGTCAATAACAGAAGCTCTTGAAGGTCTGTCTTCCATAGAGTTGCCATAGCATAAGAACAACAACAACTCCTCTAACTGATTGATTTAGGAAGAGAGGTCAAGAGCTCCATTTCTGGATGTCCTCTAATTGGAAAGGGTGCTCTTCCACAAAAATTTTTCCATCTGTTTCTTTCATGTTTGGTAAGCAGCCTCCCAAGGGGCTACTAAGCATGCTAATGTCATCCATTTTCAGCAAAAACAAATTAAAAGTTGTTGAAGGTTCCATCTGAAAAAAACAACTGAAAATATGCAGCACAGGAAAAAACTCTGAACCTGTTTGTCTGAAATTTGGCAAGCACAATCCCATTCTTAGGGCTACTGAGTTTTCACAGTTACTCAATTCTGACACAAGAAGAAAAGTTACAGCCATTTTAATATTTCCAGTGGTGGTCAACAAAAGATACTAGCTGCATATTTCTAAATCTTGATTCAGGCTCCAGATCTCAATTGAAACAGATTGGATCTGAATTGGTCTGTGCTGATGCAGACCACCTTCATAAGCACCAAACTGAAATGCAGCCCAGTTCTGGATGTCTGTTCACGTCCCTACCAGGCAAGCAAAGGCTGTTTGCTTCTTTGGGCAATGCGTGCGTTCTTTACAGTGATGACCTGTCTTAGTTTCAGGTGGCTGGAATAAACTCTTCAACAAAAATAACTTATGGGGACATATGGAAGTGGTGTGTAACAGGGGGATTTAAGGTTAACACCTTTCCAAGAAGGTGATCTCTGTGCCAGATTTAACTCAAATGCCTTAAGGCATTAGCAGTTAATATGTTGCTTGCAGCAGATGATTACGTGACCCCTCTGCAGAATGGCTTGGCGCAGCACAGTGGCTAAGAGGCTGAGCTATGAGGTGGAAAATTCCCAGCTCAAGTCGTACCTCAGCCACAAACTCTTCAAGCGTCAGCACTGCAGACAAAGTCCTGTTTCTCACCGACATTCTCATCCCAAGTCCTGGCATCTGGAGTAAGAATTACTATACACTTCTCCCTCCACATTTGCAGGTTTGACCTTTGCAAACTTGATTATTCATGAGGTGCCCGCTTGCATCACCCCCCCCTTTTCCACCTCCCATTCAACTGCCTTTTGCCCAGGTCCTGTACAAAAGGCAAGTGAATGGCAGGGGGCGGCCCTGCAGGCATGCTTTCTCCAGCCATGTTTCTGCCCCCTCCCACTCACTTGCTTATTGCCTGGTTGCCTAGAAGGCAGCACACCTGGGCTAAATGCAAGCAAATGGGGGGGAGCCCTAGAAAGAAATGGGAGGGGGAGTTCTCACTTGAGCAGGAGGGGAGTTATTTGTGGCTTTTTGACTTGCAAGGGTTCTGCACCCCCAACCTTCATGAGGTGCCACTGAACTAAGATAAAGTTCAACTCAGACCAAGGGCGGTCACCTGCAGGGGATCTGACGCTGGGATCTGGGTGGGTGTTCCAACAGACTGCCAAAAATAAAAAACATAACAAAGCTGGAAGTGACTAGAATAAATACAAATAAATTTGGTTCTGATTGTGAAAGGTATTTGTTAATGTCAAGCGGGGTAGGAAATTGCAATCTATCTAAAATGTGCCTTGGTGGGGGGCATCAAAGAGGGGAGTGAAGGAATCAATAGCAATAGCAGTTACATTTCTATACCACTTATCAGTGCTAAGCACTCCCTAAGTGCTTTACAACGTATGTTAGATAACTGTCCCCAATAAGCTGGGTACTCATTTTACCAATCTATGGAAGAATGGAAGGCTGAATCAACCTGGAGCCCTGCAGGATTGAACTCACAATGTTGTGGCTGCAGTACCAGCATTTAACCACTGCACCACAGACCCACAAAAGTAGCCTCAGGGCCACACTTTACTCTCCTCTCACTCAGACCAGTGTAGATGCAACGTCTCTCTTGACCAGAGCTCTCCCTGGTCCTCAAATACTTGTTTGGTTCCTATTCTCTGGAACCAATATATGTTGCCCAGTGCCAGGTGCCTCCTGATGCAGCCTAGCTTTCTTTGCTTCCCTGGAAGTTTTCAGCATGTATCCTGGTGCAGGATACATTTAGACATTCATATCCTGTTCTGGGCACTACAATTCAAAAAGGATGTTGACAAGGTGGGATGTGTTCAGAGTAGGGCAAACAAAATGCTAAAAGGCCTGGAAACCTTGAAGTCCTACAAGAAGCAGCTTAGAGAGTTGGGAGAAGGGAAGGTGAAGAGGTGCCATGATAACCATGTTTAAATATTTGAAAGGATGTCATACGGAATATGGAGCAAGCCTGTTTTCTCCTGCTCCAGGACACAGAGATACGGCTTCAAAGAAGAGGAAATGAGATTCCACCTAAATTTTAGGAAGCAGAATAAGCTGCCTGGGAGAATGGTGAAGTCTCCTTCTTTGGAGATTTAAATCTGAGGCTGGATGGCAATCTGTCAAGAATGCTTTTATGCTGTATTCCTGCCTAGCAGAATGGGGTTGGGCTAGATGGCCCTTCCAGCTTAATAATTCTATGATTTCTGTGTGCTTCTGCAAAAAAAGATTGAACAAATCCATGTCAGAGTTGAAGAACTACAGAAATGTTATGTGATTGCACTTCTACTGTTTATTACTGTCTATGGATTCTCTCTGTGTGTTTTTTTTAAAATTCTGTATCAGAAGAACCCAAATTTTGCACCAAGAAAGGCTGAATTCTATTAACTGCATACACTGTTCAGTTTAAGCAATTACATAGTTTTGTATTTCAAGTTCTGCATTTATTAGTCATGGGAGAGGAGAACAGACTTATCGAGGGCACTGATTCACCACCTCCTGACAACTGGAAAAACCTGCAAAGCCTTTGCCTGCCTTCTAACGTTTTCATCAGTCATCGCTCATATACTCTCAAGCAATGAGAATTAGGAACATAGGCTGAGATCCTACATCTCCAGCTTAGTGACAAATGTGTAGCTAAGCATCATCTCCTGGTGTGACACCCCAAACCTACCTTAGCAGCCGATAGTCACACCGAGTAAAGGAGATCTGTTCTGCTAGAGATTGGGGAGCAATAGGGTGACACGTCCACCACTCCTATTGGTGGTAAAACGTTTTCTGATCATATAGTGCTTTGTTTCTGAGATCCTAAGCAATTCCAAACAAACCATTTTGTCTTCTTGCAAGAACTGTATCAGAAGTCAATAAGATAACTGACTGAGAACCTGTTTGTTCACAGAAAGAATGGTGTCTATGTTAGACTGTTAGAATGATCTGTTCTCTGTTTCCTTCTGTTGTTTACGTTAAGCAACTCTCGTGCACTTTTCCTCTCTCTTTGGAAGCTCTGTAAAAAATCTTGATGTTTCAATAAAGTTTTCTTCATGTTCCTCAGATCACTGCCTGCAGCCAAGTTGAGAGCAGGAGCTGAGATGTTCCCTCTTGGCCAAGAGTAATTATATATGGTGTGTATGTGTGTGTGTGTGTGTGAGAGAGAGAGAGAGAGAGAGTGTCCCTCTCAACCTGATTCAGGCCTAATTTCAGCTCTGTGTTTCTTCCTCGGAAACAAGGGTTGAATGGTATTTCAGTCAAGCCCAACTCTCCCACCAGTGATCTGTGGTGCAACAAGGAATTGTGATGGGGTCTTGTTTCTGATTGTTGCAGCCTCAACTTGGGTGCAGGAGGGGATGGGAAACTTCATCCTACTGTACTCCAATCACCAGCTGAGTAGACCTCCATCTCTTGAAGAAGCTCTCTGAAGTTAAGATTTCATTCAGAGGAGGAGGCATATGCAATCACGGCAATAGTACCACAACTGTAAATGAACAGTATAACTGAATACAGAGCAGTTACAGATCTGGAACTCTAGATTATGAAACTGTAACTACAATACAAATGCCAGCCGTTATTTTAAATTAAATAAATAAAGGAAGGAAGAAACTCAGTTTATTTTGAAGACTCAGTTCAAGGTCTTATTCTAATTTATGCACTTTCACAGCATGCCCAGAAACTGGGCTCAGGAAACACATACCCCACCACTACCAGGCTACACGCACACACTGCTATGGGCATTGATTTCAGCGAGTCTGACTGGGGACTCAAGAGTTCCACTATGAAGTACCATTGAAAAGAATAAAGGTTATAAAGCCACTAAGTCTTTTGCAGATTGTTCATTGATCTCAAATCACTGCAAATCAATAGGTGGCTAATTGTAGTGGAAAAATAAATTGTGACCAGCATTTTCAGATACCAAGATCAACTTGTATTTTGCACTTGCTTTTATTGTTGCTGTTCAATTACCAAAAAAAAAAAAGAAAAAATTGAAACAATTGACTTTAATAGACCAGGCTTCTCACTCATTAAGAAAGGATAATTGAATGCCATAATAATAGGAACAGCCATGGTCTCTCAAGAAACCTTGAGAAAGCATTGGGTTCCTTTTTTCCCCATAGGATTGGGAGTTCAAGAACCAAAGGTGTTCACAGCCAACAGCTGCTGGCTCAGATCCGAAATGGGCATCTGTGGATAGACGAACCATGATCCCCAGCAAATTCAACTGCTGAAAGAAGAAGGAATTTCTGCTTATTTCCTCTTCCCCTTTCAGACCTTCTGTATTCCAGAGGTGCCCCTGGTTGCCAGAGGAGATGTTTAGGGCCACAAAAGAGTGCAATGGGAAGGGGACAAAAGGCGGAACTCATATTTCCACTGGAAGGAGCCTCTTTGACTGGAATTCCAGTTAGGGGCAGTAGCAGCTGGTGGCTTCCCTCCCAGGGACTGGTGAATCCACTCTGGGCTTTAGTCTGAACTTTAAAGGTGCTATCCAGGGTGTTCAACCTGTTTGGGGGGATATGGCATAGCACCTGGATAGCACCTTTAAAGTTCAGACCAGACTCTATAGTGCAGTGGTTCTCAACCTGTGGGTCCCCAGATGTTTGTGGACTTCAGCTCCCAGAAGCCCCAGCCACTATGGTCAATACTAAGGGCTTCTGGGAGCTGAAGTCCACAAACATCTGGGGACCCACAGGTTGAGAACCACTGCTATAGTGGATTCATGGAAGCCACCAGCTGCTGCTGGCAGAGGCTGCCTCCACCACTGGAAGCCAACTCAGAATCCTGTTGGTCACCTTGATGTAACCCAGTTTCCTCTTCCAGTTACAACTTCATCTCCTCCATATGTTCCATTCTAAGTAGACCAAAGCCCCAATCTCACAATCGTATCACATTTATTCCAAACATAGCTATTGATACTGCACTAAGCAAATGTGAAACCAAGTCTCTGTTCCTTATTAAAAAGTGAGGAGAGAGTTTCAAACCCCTCTCCTTTTGGCCCCTCTTTCTGGGAATTCCTGTCACATCAGCATGTATACTGAGGCATCCGCATGGACAGGAAGCTGTTCTTCTAAGCACAGTTTTTGATCATGTGTCTTGTAGCTGTCAAAACAAAAACCATAGAGGCCCTGGCTTTTCCATACCCCTGGAAATTGCACAGCAAGGTTGCTGAGACAGCAGAGGTGACAACTGGTATGATAACCAGAGCAGAAGAACTCCACCAAGGTCTGAAGAAGTGTTGCCTTGACTAAAGCCAATCAGCAACACAGAGCCATAGAAATATGGAGGTAGCCCACAAATTGAAGGCCACCATGGTATAGTGGTTTGAGCATTGGGCTACAGTTCTGGAAGCCAGGGTTCATTTCCCCTCTCAGTCATGGAAATCCACTGGGTGATCTTGGGTGCATCATACACTCTCAGCCTCTGAGTTATGGTAACCCTAAAGTGAGCCTATCACGGGGTGGTGGGTTGTTTTGTTTTGCTTTTGGCAAGATTTGTTTAGAGGGGCTTTGCCTTTGCCGTCCTCCAAGTTTGAGAGAGTGTGACTTCCCCAAGATCACCCAGTGTCTGAGCAGGGATTTGAATTCTAGTCTCCAGAAGCCTTTAATTAACAAATAAATATTTGAATATTTAAATCTAAATTTAAATAGTTAGCTCTTGAGTTAGGAGGTCCCCATCAACAAATTATATTTACAGGAGGTTCTTACTAAAGAAAATGTTAAGAACCACAAGTTTATAATGTTTATACCCCACCCTTCAGCCAAAAAGCCTGCCAGAGCAACTTACAGCTTGTTAATCTAACAGTTCCCTGCTCTTGGACTTGCAGTCTAAATAAGAGATGGCACGTGGGGAAAGTAGATGGCAGTGCAGGAGGGGATTAAATCCAGCAGATTCTGGCCTCCCTTCTCTCCCTCCAAGGCCATGGTGGTAGCAGCTGGGGTGGAGAAAGGGCTTTTCCTTAACTGTCGGGCTTAGGCACGATGGAACTGTGTCTGCCTCTTCTTCTCTCCCTCTGAGGCCAAGGTAGTGGCAGTTGGGATGGAGAGATGGCCTTTCATCTGCTTGTGGGCCTACATGTGATGGAGCTGCGCTGAGCTGCATTTTTCTCCCTCTGAGCTCAAGGCAGTGGGAGTTGAGATGGAGGAAAGGCTTTTAATGAGCTGCTGGACCTTGGTATAATTTAAGCAGAGCTTGATACTTTTTCATTCATTATCCCACTGGCGTGGAAGCACCACTACCGAGAGAAAGTCCATGGAAGGGTGGAACTCTGGTCGAGAAAGGATTCTCCAGGAAAGCAAAGCAGAGATGTTCATTCTAAGGCCAGGGCAGGTTATTTATTTAGTTTAATGGATATTCCACCTTTCTCAACTATGGGACCCAAAGTGGGTCACCACCATTGGTGAAAACAAAATGTAGTTGAAAATCAAATTATGAGAGTAAATAAAACAGTCAAAAGCAGTTAAATCAGTGTGGCTTATACGCAGTTAGTATTAGTATTTCTGCCTGACATCCCATACTGCAATTACAGAGTCATAACCTAGAGTTACAGGTCTGTAACTGCTCCACATTCAGTAACACTACATATTCACCACCATTTCCATGAATGTAAACGCTTCCCCACCCATCCACCTTAGAAGCCAGCAGCCCCACCAGGCAATGGAGTTCTGTTCAGCTGGTGACTGGGGCCTGGAAGGAGGATATTTCAGTCCACCAGAGAACAAGGCCAATATAATCAGAGGCAGGGACCCTGTCACAAGTCCTCATCACAGCCTCACTCACTGGCAGGAGCAGGCTGGAAACCTCATCTTGCTGCACCCTGATCACCAACTGAATAGACTTCCATTGCTAAGTGCAGCTGCTGGCTGTTAAGGCCGGTTGTGGGGGGCAGAAGTTGTTAACTATGAAGGCAATGTAGGGTATCGCTAGTCATAGTAGTAGTTGTACTCCATAGTAGCTAGCCTTGCCTTGTCCCATTTCGGGACTCAAGAAGATTGCTAAAGTTAAAACAAACAGATCTGTTTAAAAAACTCATCATAGAAGTTAAAAATGTAACTATATTATCTATAAAATTAAAACCAGTTAAAAAACTTTGGCCATTTCTGCACTATATATTATAGTGCTATTATTTCACTTTCAACATCCAATGGAATCTTGGGGTTTGCAGTTTAGAGACAGGGCTTTAGAATTCTCAGCCAGAGAGCTCTTTGGCCTTAGTCAACTACAAAAGCCAGAATTCCACAGGACGTCGAAAGTGGAATAACAGCACCGTAACAGTGTAGTGCAGAAGTGGCCCTAATGATTACAATGGGGAAAAACAGTATATTATGCAAGGCCTTTTCTCCTTCAGTTCAGTTTTCAAAGGCTTGCTGAATCAAGTCCTCACCTGAGTACCGAAGGATAGTGAGTGTGGCACCAGTCCAATCTCTCTGGAAAGGGAATTCTAGAAGCTGGAAGGAACCACAGAGAAGGCTTTCTCCATGTCCCTGCCTCATGTATCTGGGAGAGTAGGGGGATGGAGAGAAGGATAGACCCTGGAGTCATTGGCCTTACATAAAAGACCACACTTCTCAGACCTCTCTCTCTTTTTTCTCCTCTCTTTGCTATTCTGCTTCAATTTCCTTCCTTGTGACCATGCTTCACCTCGCCACCAAGAAGATGGTGAGTTAAGAATGAAGGCACTATCTTACCTTATCTATCCATTAGCTAGTTAGGATCTAGTCTCTCCAATGCATATGTAATTGTAAAATTCACTAGTAAATTTTTCAAGTTTGTAACCTGAAACTGCCTGCCTTGTTTTGCTTTCTAAGTCAGTCTCAGTTCAGAGAAGCCACACGGAGATTGGGACATGCTTTTTCTGCTACTCTGTTAAAGGAAGGTTAATTCCAAAGAGTTTTAGCTTTCATAGAATTTCCCCCAAAGGGCAAACACCCTGGAAAACTCTAAGTCTCAACACTATTCATCCAAAACATCAAGCAGGTGTCAAGGCTTGGAGGAGCTGCTGTTGCTGCCTATCAGTGCGAAGAAGAGGAAGAGGGAGGTAATTCAAATGAGGAGTAGGACAAGACTAGGACAAGGAGCAATGGATTCAAGCTGCAGGAAAGGAGATTCCACCTAACCTCAGGAAGAACTTCCTGACAGTCAGAGCTGTCCAGCAGTGGAATATGCCACCTTGGAGTATGGTGGAGTCTCCTTCTTTGGAGGTTTTTAAGCAGAGGCTAAATGGCCATCTGTTGGGAATGCTTTGATGTGGGTTCCTGCATAGCGGGGGGGGGGGTTGGACTGGATGGCCCCTGTGGTCTCTTCCAACTCCATGATTCAATGAGTATGTGGCTGGTCTGGGATCTGAGGGGAAAGAAAAAGGAGGAGTGCCCCACATGGCCTCCAAAGCCACTAGCAAGCAAACCTAGCCAAAGGCCAAGTGGAACTGAGGGGTGGGCAGGTGCTAGAGGCCATAGTCATGGCATAATCACCCAAGGTCAGATGAACAAGGGACGGTAGGAGAGAGGCACAGACAGGAAGCGCAGACAGTGCCATCGATTCTTTTCACATTTGTTATGAACAATTCCAGGCACACCTATCACCACTGTCAATATTTATAGTGATTGGTTGGCTGGGCTGTTGTCACTGTTGTTGCTCTTTTGATTACTTTGCTTTGTGAATTGCTCCTCCATTCCTATCTCAGCCTGGATCAGCCACCCACCAAGGGATATTGTTGAATGCTGGGTTTTCTCTTTGAGTATAAATTAGAAACTAGGTCTGTTCCCAGGTGAAAATGTCTCAGTATTCCTTCTTTTCTTTTTTTTTTCTCCCCCTCTCTCTTTTCTGTTTATTTATTTTTCAAGTGCGGAAGTACAGCTACAGTTAGGAGGGACAGAATTCTCCCCGTAGAGCAACGTCTGAGCTTCAGAGCTGCTGTCCTTGGTCCTGAAAACAAAAATCTTGTTCTTGGCTTCCCTGTTGCCAACCTCGGGGAGAAGTGATTTTCTGCTTGACCTGTACTAGACCCTTTCAGCCTGGCTGAGCAACCTCCTCGCACCTAAAGCACAAACTCAAAAATGTGGTATGAATTTGCTCATAAAAGATGTATGCTTGTTCGAAGCATTCCCACTGTACTGCTTCCTATTCCTTTCTGTCTCATCTTTACCACCATTTTGAATATTGTGACAGACAGGCACACACAGCCTCAACTGTCTAAATGAACATAACAACATAAAGTTAGCCGTGTTGGAGCAGACCACAGATCTCTCTCATCTAATATTCTGTGTACACAAGGAGGGAGCAAATATGGCAACTCCAAGGGCCACTTTCGTGACCTGCGATTCTCCAGGGGCCGCATGGGCTAACAAAAATAAATAATAAAAAACCCAGAACTCCACTTCTGATTCTCAAAAAATTGTATTTTTGATGGTTGACACTACAAGGATACCATGCAATCTATCTAAAAGGTTGCTCTTCCAGCAACAGCAATTCACCCTCCTCTTTTGGCCAGAAAAAGGTTAATCTGGGGAGTCTAGCAACACTGAGGGCCACAAAAGCATCTTTGGAGGGCCATATGCAGCCTCAGACTGGCACTTTGCTTGCCCGTGGTGTACACAATACTCAACCAAATGTCCATGGAAAGCCTGTCAGCAGGAGACGAGTACAAATGCATTCACTGTCTCACCTCCCACAAAACGAATACATAGAGACATGTTACATCTGGAACTGGAGGGGATAAATAGCCATCTTGATCCTCAGCCATTGATGGCTCCATCTTCCAAGAATGTATTCACCCCACTTTTAAAGCCATCTAAGCTGGCAGCTATAACGATATCTTGTGGCAGTGAGTTCCACAATTTCACTGCATGCTGTGTGAAGGAGTACCCTCTTTTTTCTCTATTGGTTCTCTCGCCATTCTGTGTCAGTGGACGACACAGAAAGCTTCCCAGAGGACCTTCTCATTAGCTCCCCAGAGACTGTGGAATGACCTGTTGGAAGAGATTTGACAGCAAAATATGCTATCTGAATTTTAAAAAAAATACTAAAGATGTATCTCTTCCAGCAGGCCTACCCAGTCTATTTTTAACTATGATCTATTTTAATAATGACGTGTTTTAACTATGATATATCTGTATTTTAAAGTGTCTTATCTATTTTAATATATTTTAATTTTTGATGTATTTTTAATTGTATTTTAATTCATGTTGTACCCCACCTCAAGCCTCAAGGAGAGGCGGGTAACAAATAAAAACTTACGACAACGACAACGACGACGATGATGATAATGATGATGATGAGCCTGGAAAAGAGACATTAAGAGGTGACATGATAGCCATGTCTTTAAATATGTCCTATGGAGGATAGGACAAGCCTGTTTCCTGCTGCTCCAGAGACTAGGACATGGAGCAATGGCTTCAAGTTTCACGTAAAAAGATTCCACCTTAACATTAGGAAGGACTTCCTCATGGTAAGAGTGGTTCGGCAGAGGAATATGTTGCCTCAGAAAGTAGCAAAGTCTCCTTCTTTGGAAGTTTTTGTGATAATTTTTATTAAGGTTTAATCTCGAAAATTTTTAAAAAAACACACTTCCAGGCTTAAATCTTCAAGTTGCAGTTACTTATTTCCATTACATACAAACATAATTTCCATTTGACAGAGAAAAGAATGATTACATTATTTCTTCTTGATTTCTTATACATCTGTATCCTCACCCAATCCAATACTCCTTTCCATTATTTTTCAAACTTCTGGATAGATTTATTCTGCAAAGAAAATGCTAATTTTTCCATCTCTATCACATCCAGAACTTTTAACTTCCACTCCTCAATATCAATATATTTCTTTCCTTCCCAGTGCTGCGCATATATTAGCCTTGCCGCAGTTATTAAATACAATAATATCTTCTGATGACATCTTATTTCCTTTTGTTGCCCTAGCATATTTAACAGATAAAGTTCCAGTTTCATTTCAAAGTTCAACTTACAAATTCTCTGAATTTCATCATGTACCCCCTTCCAAAAAATTTTTGCTATCTTACATGTCCACCACGCTAGTCTTCTCCGTATCATTCCAATGTTAGTGTGCGTGCTGCCGAAGCGAGCACTTCTTTGGAAGTTTTTGAACAGAGGCCGGATGGCCATCTGTTGGGAGCGCTTTGATCGTGTCTTCCTTCCAGGCAGAATGGGGTTGGAGTGGCTGGCCCTTGGGGTCTCTTTCAACTCTAATGGAACCCCAATTCAAGAAGGACATGGTCAAGCTGGAGCAAGTCCAGAGGAGGGCGACCAAAATGGTGAGGGGCCTGGAAGCCATGCCCTGTGAGGACAGACTTAGAGAGCTGGGGATGTTTAGTCTGCAGAAGAGAAGGTTAAGAGGGGACATGATAGCCATGTTTAAATATTTGAAGGGATGCCATGTAGAGGAAGGAGAGGGCTTGTTTACCGCTGCTCCAGAGACCAGGACAAGGAGCAATGGATTCAAGCTGCAGGAAAGGAGATTCCACCTGAACCTCAGGAAGAACTTCCTGACGGTCAGGGTTGTCCGGCAGTGGAATCTGCTGCCTCGGAATGTGGCGGAGTCTCCTTCCTTGGAGGTTTTTAAGCAGAGGCTGGATGGCCATCTGTCAGGAGTGCTTTGAGGGTGTTCCTGCAGGGCAGGGGGTTGGACTTGGTGGCCCCTGGGGTCTCTTCCAACTCTACATTTCTATGATTCTATGATTCTACAGTGCTATGATTTTATGATGCTGTTTTGGTTACTGTTTACAGTTAGCCCTCCACATTCACTAGGGTTAGGGGTGCAGGACCCTTGCAGAGGTGGGAAAATCACAAATATCAAGATGTGTGTATGTGTTTGTGGGAAGGGAGCTGAGGTACGGTGGGAAGAATGGGCATGGAAAGGAACTCCATGGAAAGGAGAGGGAAAGTGGGTAGATCAGCACAGTGGTGCCATAATTCCTCTCTTTTGCCCATCTCCTTCCTTGGGTGTGGGGTGGCATCAGGAGAATTTTTTTTGGTGCTGAGAATTAAGGTTGTGAGTCATCTTAGCTGGCCAGGCAGTGGTTGGTGGAGGAGGGGGAAAGATTTTTTTTTTTTAATGTTAAGAGAGAGTTTCCTGATTTGGACAATATACAACACGGGGCACTGAAAAGCTGGCTTTAGGATGCAAGGGCATTTAAACCTCAGCCGGCCCCTCCCTAAACTGAAAACCCCAGGATTCCATAGGATGTTGAAAGTGGAATAATTGTGCTGTAAGAGTATAGTGCGGAAATGGCCTGTGTGCTTTCAAGTCACCTGTCAACTTATAGTGACCCCATTAATTCTGCAGAGTTTTCATAGGCAAGGAATACTCAGAGGTGGCTTTGCCAGTTCCTTTCTCTGAAACATCGCCCTGGGATTTGTCAGCATTCTACCATCCAAGTACTAACCAGAGCTGACCCTGCTTAGCTTCCACGATCAGATGGGATCTGGTACACTGAGGCTATTTAGGCCCTGTGCTATACTTATGTCCGTACTTCCAAGCTGCCTGTTGATTTATAGCGATCCTCTGAATTTCATGGGGTTTTTCTAGGCAAGAAAACCTCAGAGGTGGATTTGCCAATTTCTTCCTCTGAAATATAGCCCACAGCACTTGGTATTCACTGGCAGCCTCCCATCCAAGTACTAACCAGAGCTGACCCTGCTTAGTTTCCTAGATCAGACGGGATGTGGTACCTTGAAATCTTCCCTTCTCTGTGCTAAAATATGCCTCTTCCTTAAGACCACCCCAGTCGCATCTCATCTTGCTTGGCTCCCAAATCCTCTTTCATCCCCACACCACGTCCCCTCCTTCCTCCCTCTGTCTCTCCGTATCAGTGGAGCCCCAAGACTGAATGGCACATCATAAACACTGCCTTTCTCCTTCAAGTTCACCTTGGGATGCAAGGAGGGAAGTTGGAAGCATGTTGGGAAGAAAACAGGTGGAAAGAAGAAGAGGAACAGCTCTCCTTTTTCTGACAGTCACTGGTGGAGATACTAGAAATACACACACACACACGCACGCACATACATGTGTGTGTGTGTGTACATATATAGTTGCTTTAAATAAAAGCTTTGCCACTGCAGCCTGCATGCAGCCCCAGAAACTGTCAATTCTACTCCTCTGCAGTGATGTCAGCTGCAGAACATGGCTGCGCCTGCCTTCCCAAGCAATATTCTCTCTCCCTCTCTCTCTCTCTTTCCCTCTCTCCCTCCCTCCTTCCCTCTCTCCCTCCCCTTCTCTCGATGTTCCCAATTTCATCATTAACAGCAGTCAAACTGCTACTCCATTGCATTGTGTGCACTCACCCAGAGAGAGAGAGAGAGTGTACTGGAGATTAATTCTGGATTTGGGGCAATGAAAGGAAGTCTGACTGACCCTGTAACGAAAACTCAAGCATCCTCACATCTTCTGCTGTCTTCTCCCCAAACATCCTAGCCCCGGGATGCCTCTGATTTGTCTCTTGTCTGAAATATTTTTGCCTGGATTGGCTTTCTGTATCTCACAGACCTTTTTGGGGGGAATCTCTTTTTTTCTAGCTCTTGACCGTAATGGGCAATTCCATGCAGAGTAGACCCATTGACTTTATGGGATTTCCATAAACACCAACTCACCAGTCAACAATTTAGTCAAAGGGGCTGACTCTCATTAGGACTAACCAATAGAATTCAGGCCACCACTCTGTCTCTGATACACACACACACACAAACACACCACACACACAATTCAATTGTGGTTCACCATCTTGTGTCCGGGAAAGAGACAAATCCAGACATAAAAGATGTGCTGAAAAGGGACTTAGAAATGCAGCTGGGGGTTTTGGCCATCACTGGGGACCCCTTTGGAAGGTGCATGTTATTTCAGTGCTGATAATCCCCCCCCTCCAGTGTGATGCAGAAGCCACTGGTTAAAAAGAGATCCAAAAATAGGGTGGCGGGGGAGGTGGGAAGAAGAGATTTCTCTTTGGGGACGTCCATCTGGACCTGCAAGGGTTCATGGACTCATGGCAGCCACATGCAATGGGACAAGGGGGTGGGAGTGAGGGGGCTCAGCACACCATACATGTGCACAGGTTCACCCCCTCCCCAACACAGCCCCAAAGGGAACCGAGGCTTACAGTTTGGGGCAAAAGAGACCCATCCCTTCCCTCTCCCCCGTGTCCCAGCTGAAAAGCTGTCAAGCCTGGGACCTCTAGGTGACCTTTACGGTCAAGGTGAAAATTCAAGAGGCTCCTGGCAGGGGGAGAGAGGCGGAGGCGTGGGGGGGAGGGAAAGAAAATGAGGAGCTGCCCCCCCAGCTGCTTTTCCAAACAAAAAATAGCCAAGCAGGGTGCTCTCCAGAGGTTTGGAGCTCCCTACCCCCTCCCTTTGCGTCCTGGGTCAAGGTGGGGGTGCTCTAATACATCGCCTGGGTTTCCCCAAACCCTCCTCTCCCCCGCTCTCCCCACTTGCCCTCCCCACACATCCCCTATTCCGACACAATGGACGCATAAAAAGGATGGGGAGAGAGAGATGGCACCAGGAGACTGTGGGGGGTGGACGATGGAAGTGCGGGGGGGGAGGTAAGAGAAGAGAGACACTGAGGAGGTGGAGGCTGGAAAGAAGGATGGATTTTGGAGTCCTGTTGCCAGGGTAGGGCGGTCAGCAGAGGCGGCTGGGGAGTGGGGAGGGTTGACTGGCGGAGGGTGGTTTTGTCGGGTGGGGGGGGGCGGCTGAATAATCCCAAGAAGGATAACGTGGAGGAGGAGGAGGAGGAGGAGGAGGAGGAGGAGGAGGGAAAGAAGGAGTTGCTGGCCAGCCCTGCAGAGGGACAGGCGAGCGAAGGGGACCGGACGGCAGCTCAGGGCTTCTCCCCCGGCAGGGGCTCCTTTAAGGGCACCCCTCGCCTTGCCCTCCGCCTCCGCCTCTCTCCTCCTCCTCCTCCAGCCCGCAGGTGATCTGCCGCATGCAGCCGCCTCGCTTTAGCCTCCTCCTCTTCCTCCTCCCCCCCCCACGCCCTTCTTTCAGTCGAGGAGGGAGCTTTGGGGGTCTCCCACCTCGGGGGCGGCGGGAACAGCAGGGGCAGGAAGGCCAGCCAAAAGCCGTCCTCATCCCCTCCCTCCCTGCCTGCCCCTCTTCCGCGGGGTGCGCCGCTCTTTGGACCCCCGCCGCTGGAGACCCGGCTCGCCTCTCCTTCCCCGGGACCGGCCAGATGGACCGCCGTTGCCTCTCCGGAAGGTTTGGAGTCCTGCCGCCCTGCCTGCGGATTTCGAAGGGCTTTCCCTCCCCGATGCTCCTCTGCTCCCCCTTCGTCTGATTTTTGGACAGCTCCAAAGGAGCCGCCTGCCTGCCTGCCTGCCTGCCTGCCGTCCTTTCCTTCTTCCTTCCTTCCTTCGCCCTCGCCGCCGCGACCCTCTCCATCCCACACATCCTTCTCCCGCGGAGGAAACCCAACTGCTTCTATCCGGGGCGCCCCCCGCCGCCATGGAAAAGAGGTCTGGAGGGATGGGGGAGCTGGGTTTCCTTTACTGGAACAGCTTGGCTGTATTTAGGGACAGCGAGGGGGATCAAGAAGGAGAGATCCGGGGAAAGACGCGTAGAACCTCCCTGCCCAGGGGCAGTCTACCCCCAGGACCAAGGGCTGGAGGGGGCCAACAGCCGAGGGGGGGCTTCTGGGCGCCAGGCGTGGAGGAAGTGGGCTCTTGCTAGTGGGCTTCTTAGGGCGCCTGAGTGGATCGGGGGGACGCACGACCCTGCCCCCTTGGTCTGCTCCGGCCAAGGCAAGGGGGGAGGAAAGAGCGAGGTCCGGCCCTCCGGCGCTGTGGGTCCCCGCCAGCTTGCGGGGTTTGGGGCGTGGGCGCCCTGGGGAAAGTGGCCGCTCCGAGTTCCGCGGGGCTCCTGGCAAAAGCAGGTCTGCCGGGAAGCGGGAGGCGGAAAGGCGCAGCCTCGCAGGCGGGGAGCAGGTCCCGGGGCCGGTCGCCCGGCGGGGGCATCCTGCTCTGCGCACGTGGGCGGGAGGGAGCGCGCGTCCCGGCGCGCCCGTGCGTCGGCCGGCGGAAGCGAGCGAGAGCGGGGCAGCGGGGGCGCGCGCGAGCCCGATGCATTGCAGGGTCCGGGCTGCCGGGCGGGGAGCCGCGAGGCGCGGAGGGGAGGGGAGGGGAGGGCCCGGGTGCCCGCGGCGGAGGGGGGCGCGGGGGGCCGCTTCCCCAGCCCCGAGGAAGAGGTGTGCCCGGGGTGCGCGTGGGCGCCTCGGCGTCGCGGGGGTCTGTGGCTACCCGCGCGTTGCAGTCGGGGGGTGCCGGGGATCAGAATTTGGCTCGCCTTTTAATTCGGGGGCTGGGGGCACTGCCATCACCACCTCCTCCTCCCCCTCCCTCCCCCCACCCCACAAAAGGAAAGCAAATCCAGGGTGACCTCTGGGCACGGCGCGGCCAAACCCTCTCCCTAGGAAGAGGGGGAGGCTGGGCAGAGAGGCTGGGGTGGGGCGGGGACGGCTTTGAAGGAAGAGGAGCGGGGAGAATCTGGTGTTTTCCTTCTCCCTCCCCCCTCCCCCGCGCACCACCTCCCCTCTCGCTGCTGCATTTTGCATGAGCTATCTGGGTCATTAGCGCTGGAGCGCAGGCGAGGCTTGACAAAGGGGGAGCGCGCCAGGCGGATGCCCCCTCCCTCCTCATCCTCCACCGCCGTCATTGTCGCCCCCCTCCCCCTCACATACACTCCACCCCCGTGGGGGTTCCCCTCCTCCTCCCGCCCCCCTTTTTTTTTTTACATTATTTTATTTTTGGACCACTCGGGACCTTCGCTGGAAAGGACGGGACTGCGGCAGGCAGAGGACAACCGAGCGGGCTCTTGCCCTCCGCCTTCTTCCTTTCTTCCTTTCCTGCCCCCACCTTCCTCCCTTCCCTCCCCACGTCCTCCACTGTGAGCCCTTCCTCCCCCCGCACGCGCTCCCCACGCACGCACGCGCGCGCGCGCGCTCCCGCTTCCCGCCTCGGCCTGGGTCTCCTTTCGGCGACGGCATCCCAGCCGAGAGCATCCTTCCTTCGCGGCGCCTCCTGCATCCCAAACCGACATCCGCAGCATCAGGACCAGCCGCAGGGAGAAGCGCGGGCGCAGCAGCCGCCGGCCGAGCGCAGGAAGAAGAGGGGGATGCGGCTCGCGGGGGAGGTAAGGGAACCACCGCCACCCTTTCCACCCCCCAGCTTGGATGTTCTCCCCTCCTCACCCCACCCCCGTTTCTCCTCCTGCAGCAGACTGGGGAGGGGAGCAGCTAGAGAGAGAAAGGGGGGGCAAGGCCCTACCGCCCATTGCAGCAACAGGAGCATCGAACGCCTGCGAAGGACTTAAGAACAAAGGCGATCCTCTTGCAGCATCGCCTCTCTCTGCACCCCCCTCCTTTCCATTGTTTGCAGCCGGGGTGGAGATGAGCAGGTTGGGGGGATAAAGAGTCAGAGTGGCAGGGGCAAATCTGGGGGGTTGGGAGAAAACACCCCCTCCTTGGCCTGGCAGATTCTGCCCCCTTACCCTCCCCAGATCCGTACACCCCTCATGTAGGTGTTCTGGCTGCTCCCATTGCCTCCTCCCGCCCCCCCCGCCCTGGATCGGAAGGCTTAGGACCTGGCAAAGGCCCCTCTCTGCGTGTTCACAGCGGACCTTGATTTAAATGTCCATACAATTAAGGCACGCGGTGAATGCTAAGAACGAGGCTGGAAGAACTTCAACCAGGAGAAAACAAGGAAAGAAATAGTGGGGGGAACACTTCCTTCCAAAAAAAAATGGGGGGGCGGCAGAGGGGGAGTTTGTGTGTGTGTGTGTGTGTGCGTGTGTGTGTATGACACACCAGTGGGCACAATCCAGCCAAAGGCCAGCACCGTCACCAGCCTTCCTCTGTGCTCCCCCCATATCTGTATTTTAATGGTTTCTTACTCACAAGGAACCCTTACTGTGACTCTCCTCCAGGTAAGCATGCATAGGATTCTTGCTGCCCCCTTCTTCCAACCATGGAGACTTGGATGTGCTTAACTTTGCCCAAAGAAGGCGACCGGATTGGGGCACGAGCCATCCCCCCCCTTCCTGCAAGCTGAGAATTCAGCTTGTTCTTCTACGGCATTCTTGCCCTCTGCCTCCTTTAGACAGTTCTTCTTGAGATTGTGCTCTCTTTCCTGTAGAGGTCAGATCCTGCGCAGTTTTACTTCAGTGTAAGTCCTCCCTGAGTTCAATAGGACTTGCTTTCTGAGAAGGAAGTGCATCTCCCTTTGAAATGATTGTTTAAAAAATACTTTGCGGCCAATAAACATTTGCATGGTGTTGAATTTATCCCACAAGCTACCATAGTGGCCTTTTGGTCCAGTCATGGCAACTAGCTTAGAAATATTTTGTGTGGTGGTGACTGGGGGCGGGGAGGAGGTGTGGAAGAGGAGAACATGATGTATCTTGTCCTGCAGTTCTTTGCAGCATCCCGAAGCGCACCTACCAGCCTTGCATTGTCGATGTGGTTTCTTTAAAAAACAAAAAGTTGTCGTGCATTTGGAAGAGAGAGATGGAAACAGGGTGCCTTTAATATTCATTCAGATGCGATTGCTGTTTCACAGCTTCCCCTTGGGTGTCAGGAAAGACAATCCAACCCTGGGCAAGGCAGGAGAGGCAGTTTTAAAGTGACAGGAGGTTGTCCAGCCTGGAAATGATGCAACGCTTCCCCCCCACCACCACCACCACTGCATAATCCCCAATTATTTTGCAAATGAGAGCGCAGCCTATATATTTATGTCTACCCAGAAATAAGCCCCATTGACTCTGAAGGGGCTTACTCCAAGGCAAGTAGGGGTAAAGATAGCAGCCCAAACTGCAGGTGCTTGGTGTATATTATGGGCATTTGAAATTATCAAAAAGGCAACAAACCGTAACCAGGACAGATAATAGGGAGGAAAATGGGGAGATGTGTTTTTGTGTTCCATGTGGACAGGCAAGAAGATGGATAGACCATTGACAGAACATTTATCTGTCTAGATAATGGACTATATATGTAAATTATCGATACCAAATTATGAATGTATATATGAAGTCCATTAAATAGAGAGCTATTATACAGAGAGTGATTAAAGTTAAGGTTAAGATCCAGCCAAGTTAAGCCTTTTAAGTTCCAGGCATTTAAACAGTTGATTCCAAAATATGCTTAAATCATTATAACTGAAATCAGCAGGAGCTGCAGCGGCTTCACGATGGCTGGTTTGTGCCCATGTTTTATTGTAACGTGTGTTTATTATTGTGTGTGTGTATGCGTGTGGGCATAAGAGAGATAGAGTTGGGTCTAGGTAGGAGATGCAATCTGCATATTTAAATCAGTGGTAAAACTCTCTTCCATTTTAACGACAAGCATGATTGGGATATAAACAGCATCATTTATAAAATTTTAATGCAACTGAAATATATATATATATATACACACACACACATGCACATACACACACACGCACGCACACAGGGAAGCCATCCAGAACCATTAAATGTTGTATGGCTTTGCTTTTAATGCACAGACACAATTATATGCTAGCATGATCCATATATATATATATATATTATATCTGCTGTCTGTCCTAAGACACACACACACAATTTATATGCTGATGCAGTTCATAAACATTTGTATTTATTATCTATCTAAACACACACACACACACACACACACACACACACACACACACACACATTTAGGTTTCATTGTTTTGCTGCTTAGCTGTTATATGCTTCATATTTGTAAATGGTTATTTGTAAAGTTTTGAAATTGATACAAAGACAGTAAATGTTCTTCAAGATAATATAAATAGCATCTAAGATTATTGCTGCTGCAATTTCCCCTTTTTAAAAAACAAAATAAGGACTTTTAGAGTGCTCATTGTGCTTTTCCAGCAAATGGCTCTTCCCCCTTGCCCCCAGTCGATCTCTCTTTTGCGTCTGCAATTTTACTGCAGTTCATACTTTTGAGAAATCCACCGTAGCTGTGACTGGCATTCAATTATTACAGCAAGAGGGTACTTTCAGGAGGCAGCAGGGAGAGGACAGATAGAATTGTAAAAAAAAGGAAAAGTTGCATTTTCAAAATAAATAAATAATAGTAATCCAGGGGTCAGAATAAATACTGCTCCAGGAACTTTAAATCAGAAGGAAGATTAGAATGGGGAGGTGTCAAGGAGAAAGCAATCGCCTTCCCTCCCTCCTTTAAAAGAAATTTGGGAGGGGGAATCTTACGATTTACACCCAAAGGGCAGGGAAAAAGCTGGATGTCAGTCTCTTTGGGGCACGGGGCATACCATTTGCTCCCTTTGTATGGTAATCAGGATCCTGCCCCCCTTCCCCCAACAGCTGCCCCAGTATTTCCATAATGGGGACCAATTACTCTTCAGAAGTGACCCCCCTCCCACTGTTCAATTCATTATACAACTGCCCCCTCCCTGCCACTGCAAGGGAGAGAAGGCAGCAGAGTGGGGTGGGGGGATATAATAAACCAAATCATTTATAGGATGAAAAGAAAAAGGCGGGGGAGAGGGAGGGGGAGAGGGGAGGACCTCTCTCTCTCTCTCTCCCTCTCCCTCTGCAAAGGAGGGATGGGGGAGAAAATTGCCCAGGGATATAGAGAAAAAGAGACAAAGCCAGGCAAAAGAATGAAGGAACCCCCCAGCCCCGCTCCAACCTCACCTTGACTTTGAGGGCCCAGTTAGTGATTTGCATTGGGCGGCCCTCCTTTGCACAGAAATCAGGAAGGTGCCAGAGGAAGGAGGAAGTAAAACCAAAGGGAGGTATGATCAGCAATGAGATGTTAGAAATCCCCTTCATGGTGACATCATCATCATCACTATTGCAGCTGCGGCTGCTACTAAGGTTGTCGTCCAACTGATTTTAAAGATTTCCTGCACAAGCCATGCCAAAGAGCATTTGGAGGTGGATTGGGCCCATTCCACCCTAGGCCCCTCCCTAAACTGCAGACCCCAGGATTCCATAGGATGTTGTAAGTGGAATAATGCCACTGTAACAGTCGAGTGCGGAAACGGCCTAAGCCAGCTTAACAAGAAATAATGACATTGCTTTCAAGTTGAGGCCTGGTTCCTAGACACAAGGTGGCTTCTGCAAGGACAGACTGTTTGTCCTTCTTTGTATATGTGCATGCACGTGCCTTCAGGTTACCTGTCCACTTTTGGTGACCCATGAATTTCACAGGGGTTTCTTACGCAAGAAATACTTAGTTGATTTTTGCTGCAGCCTTCCCTTGAAATATCACCTACAGCACCTGATATTCCCCGGCAGTAGGAATCACTACCTGCTCTGATCAGGAAGAGCCAGTATGGTATAAATGGTTTGAACGTTGGATTTTGAATCTGGAGACCAGAGTTCAGATCCCTGCTCAGCCATGGAATCCACTGGTTGACTTTGGGCAAGTCACACACTCTCAGCCTCAGAGGGAAGCACAAGCAAACCCCCTCCGAATAAATCGTGCCAAGAAAACCCCATGATAGGCCCACCTTAAGGTTGCCATAAGTTGGAATTGGCTTGAAGGCAAAAAGCAACAACTAAGCAACATGTGTGATCTAATGGTTAACGTGTCAAACTGAGACTCAATAAATCCAGATTCAAATCCCCGCTGAGCCATCAAACCCACAGGGTAATTTTCGGCCACTCGTTGGCTCACTCAACATGGGGCCTTCTTGCACTGTTATAAAGCTATTATTCCACTTCCTGTGGAATTCCGGGGTTTGTAGTTTCCTGAGGCCCAAGAGCTCTCTGGCTGAGAATTCTAAAGGCCCCTCCCGAAACTGCAAACCCCAGGATTCCATAGGATGTTGAAAGTGGAATCATAGTGCTATAACAGGCTAGTGCGGAAATGGCCACAGGCTCAGACGGAGAGAGAGCCTTTCCCAGGGACTGCTGCCTTTTCTCTGGAGGTTCCAGCAATGTTCTGAACCTCAGGGGCCTGTTTTATGCAAAGCATATTCCACTCATGTCGGCGTATAGACGGCCTCTTTCTCAACTGCAACCCACATCCAATAGCAAAGTGGATGTGTGGATCTACTCTTCATTTGCTGGAAACTTGGGCATGTTCCCAAGTAATTAGATCTCTAAATGCTGAATCAGATGAATTATATCACTAGATAATTGTCAGTTTCCAGTCAGCTGAGCACTGACTTTACGTCAAGGTTGCAATCCTAAAAGTCCTTACATGAGGATTAGCCCCCCTGAATAAAGTGGGAGCTCCTTATGAGCAGACACACAGAGAAATACACTCTAAATGCCTTAAAATGTCTGGCCCGAGAAGTGGATGAGGCAAGGTACTTTAACTGGGAAGCAAGTCCCGTAGTTTCCAACAAGATTCCATCCTTCCATAGACTTTTTTTCCCTTTGGTATTCACCTGAATTTATGAGAGTGGTTTGCTTCTATATGGAATTGTTAGTTTTTATTACTCGGTCCAGTATGGAAAAGGAAAATGGCTTCGTTTAGCCTGTTCATGTCAAGCCCGTTGGTTGCAGAGCCTTAGGATCTGCAGTCTCCTCTGGGGCCATTTCCACACTAGACTGTTATAGTGCTATTATTCCACTTTCAATGTCTTGTGGAATCCTGGAGTTTGGAGTTTCCTGAGGCCCAAGAGCTGTCTGGCTGAGACTTCTAAAGGCCTCTCCCTAAACTGCAAACCCCGGGACTCCACAGTATGATGAAAGTGGTGTAGCGTGGAAAGGCCTGGGTTAAGGTGGCATGCATTGTTTGACCAATTTTATTTCTTTCATTTAAAAATTTCTACCTCCCTCAAGATCCCTTTTAGAATGAAAACTGAACCTGCAAAGGTTTTCAGGTAGGAAGTAAAATGGTAGGATAATCCGGAGAAAAGCAGCGATTAAAAGGATGATAAATTTGTCCTCTGTGGATTTTGGATTTGCAGTTCTCTCTCCCTCCCTGCAAATCCCTTTCCTGTCCCACTGGAATTGTTCTAAAGGAGGGGAGAATCAGCTCATGTGAAGGTGACCTTGCAGAAGCAGAAGGAACAGCAATGTTGCAATCCTATGTAGGCTTCGTTTTGGGAACAGCTGTGTGAAATGCAGCAGGCCTTTGGGTGAACATAGAAAGGATCAGAGTTTGACGGGGAAAAACGGGGGCAGAACTCAGCTGGGCCACTCAGCCTATTAATATATTCATCTACATGCTTTTTAATATATGCATTTTTTTAAAAAAAGTTCTACATGTTTATTTCTACTTTGCATGGCTTGAATTATGCTAATATTAGTCTTATCTTATCTTATCTTATCTTATCCTTGGTGTCCAGGATGTTTCACAGAGAAATATACCAATATCACAACCATTGCAACAACAGCCACAGAAGCAATTTTTCCCACCTCCCCTTTCTTCTCAGTAACTGCATGTCTTCCAACTCTTCCTCTGCATCCCATTATTATTACTATAGTCAGGCATCCACATTTGCAGGTTTCACTTTTGTGGATTTGACTATTCACGGATTTAAAGTTGAAGGCTTTCACGGCTGGAATCCATAGGTTGTTGTGGGTTTTCCGGACTTTGAGGCCGTGTTCTATTAGTATTTTCTCCTGACGTTTCGCCTGCATCTGTGGCTGGCATCTTCAGAGGATCCACTTGGCCACTTGGCCCCTCCCGAAACTGCAAACCCCAGGATTCCATAGGATGTTGAAAGTGTAATCATAGCGCTATTAACAGTCTAGTGCGGAAATAGCTACAGTTGTGCTTTGTTTTTGCACAACCACACGGAGATACTTCATCTCAGCAAGACTAGAGATCTCATGGTTATGTTCTCATTTGCCTTTGCACATGGAGGAAGCCTCCGTTATTAGCGTTCCCCTCCTCGCTGCAACACAAATACCTGCACAAGATTTTTCCTTTCTTTTGCATTTTGGCATAGCTAATATACCAGTGTGAATCCTGCACAGATTAAAAATCCAGAACAGCTGTTGTGTGCCCTCAAGATATTCCCAACTTATGGCAACCCTACCATGGGGTTTTCCTGGCAAGATTTGTTCAGAGAGGGTTTGCCTTTGGCCATTTCCACACTAGACTGTTATAGTGCTATAATTCCACTTTCAATATGCTATGGAATCCTATGGCCCCTCTCTAAACTGCAAACCCCAGGATTCCATAGGATGTTGAAAGTGGAATAATAGCACTGTAACAGTCTAGTGCGGAAATGGCCCTCTCAGGCTGAGGGAGTGTGACTTGCCTGAGGTGAATTTCCACAACTCCATGGGGATTCAAACCTGCCCTCCAGAGTCATAGTCAAATTTCTGTGTTTCAAATTAGACGTGTTTATCATTTTAACTGCCCAAACGATGCCAAGCAAGGCAATAATTTAAACATTCTGTAACAGAAGACGAAAGATGAATCTGAAAGCCATTTTTTAAAAGAACAGATTTAAACATCCAGGGCCAAACAGAGAATAGAACAGTTTTGAAAGCTCACCAGAAGCTCAAAAAGGATGGAGCTAACCTGACTTCCCTTGGAATAAAGTTGAACAATCAAGGTGCCACTCTGGAGAAGGCCCTGTCTCTGCCAACTAAATTTCTTGAGATGTTGGGACAAATAACAGGACCTCTGTTGAAGATCTCAAATTGTGGAGACCATCAAATATCCTGGACTAAAGCTGCCGACATCTAGTTTCTTTCTCTCAGTAACAACGGATATTTGGCAGATTCCGTACCCTGTTGCCCTTTCTCCATTAATGATCATATTCCACTAATTACACCCTAGCCACCCACTTTTTCTCCCCAGCCAATGGTAATACTACTACTAATATCATTCGTTAGCCTAAATTGTCATTTATTTATCATTATTAATGAACGATTATTATTTATCATTAATTGCTACCGAGTATTAATTCTCATTGATTATAACTGATGTACATGAGAGATGAGCAGAAGATAGATTGGATTCTTCTGGTGGATCTTCTGGGAGAAATTTCTGCGGGTCAGAAAGGATGTCTGATTTTTTGATTTTTAACAACAGAAGCAATTCCTCCACCTCGGCATGCTTTAAATTAGACTACTGGCATGAAGAGAGTATGGAAGGACTTTTTGTGTGTGCATATCTCAAAGAACTGTGAGCTCAGCTCAGTTCTTGGGGTCAAAACAAATTCTTGAGTGTAACCATCACACAGAACCATCTTGCTCTTCTCTGTTCCACAGCTGGATCAGGTTGGTAGATAGTCAGATTCTAATAAAACATGACAGCTAAGGTCTTACATTGCACTTGTGCAGTGCAAATCTATATATGCAAAGTAAATCTTGGAGTGCACAATGGTTGTTCCACACCATCTTTCTGCTGAATATCAATGTTTTGTAGCCAATGGCATATCAGCTACCATGACTGTTACCCTCTTGCAAACTGGGAATAATGTACAGGGACTGTTTCTGCAGTCCCAGTGAATCAAGTGGAACATGGAAATCGCTGATAAAAGAGTTATGCATGATCTAAGAATGTACAACTGCATGACAGAAATGATGTGGGTTTGTCCCAACTAGGTTATCATAGAATCATAGAGTTGGAAGGGACCTCAAAGGCACCCAGTCCAGCCCCTTTCTGCCATTCAGAAAGACACCATCAAAGCATTCCCAAAAGATGTCCGTACAGCCTCTCTTTAAAAACCTCTAAAAAAGGAGACTCTACCACACTCCAAGGCACCAGTATATTCCACAGTTGAACTGCTCTTACCATCAGGAGGTTCATCCTAATGTTTAGGTGGAATCTCTTTTTCTGAAGTTTGAAGCCATAGCTCCATGGTGTCCTAGGCTCTGGAGCAGCAGAAAACAGGCATTCTCCATCCTCTGTTATGACATCCCTTCAAATATTTAAACTCGGCTATCATGTCCCCTCTTAACCTTCTCTTCTCCAGGCTAAACCTACCCAGCTCCCTCAGCCATTCCTCACAGGGCTTCGTGGTTTCCAGGCCTCTGACCATTTTGGTCACCCTCCTCTAGACAGTCAATCTACTGTTGCTTAGTGTGTCAACATGTTGGCAAATCCAGCTGACTGAACGGGTCTGCTCTAGTTAGGACTAACATTAAAATGGTTAGGCTTGTGGAACTTCACTTACACAACCACTAACTGGCTGCATCTGCTGCATACAGGCCAAAAAAATTGCAATCACACATAAGGGGGAATTTGTGTGTTTGTGCGTATGATACCAAAGACTGGAATGTTGTTGGTTTAACAAAGCAAAGGCGTAAGCGATACAAGCAGCAGGAGGGAAAAGACCAGATACGGAGCAGTGATGGAGGAAGGATGGCACTTGAGGCTGCTCAGACCTGACAAATATTTTTCAGTCCCCCTTTGTTGATGCTGTGCAACCCTGAAAAAAAAATGCAACCACCGGCATAGTGCGCCAACAAAGATGGCAGCCAAAATAGGTCCTGCCAGTTTGAAGTCTGACCTTCTCCTGTGTACATATATCCCTTTTGCAGAGGGGAGGTAATGATGAAGAACAGCAAGGTGGGAATTATAATGTCCTCCAGATGTTGTCCAACAGCAGCATTCCTCACCATTAGCTATCCTCCTGGCTCAAGTTGCTTGGAGTTGCAGTCCAACAACATATGGAGGGTCATCCCCACCCCAGAATAGAATTGTAGAGTTGGAAGAGACCGCAAGGGCCATCAAGCCCAACCCTGTTTTGCCATGCAAGAAGACACCATCAAAGCACTCCCAACAAATAGCCATCCAGCCTCTGTTTAAAAAGATCCAAAGAAGGAGAGTCCACCACACTTAGAGGCAGCAGATTCCACTATCAAATAGCAATTACTGTCAAGAAGTTCTTCCTAATGTGTAAGTGGAATCTCTTTTCCTGAAGTTTGAAGCCATTGCTCCATGTCCTGGTCTGTGGAGCAGCAGAAGTCTTCCCACTGCTGATGTAATCATTGAACAAGATTCAAATTGGCTCATAGGCCATTCCCTAAACCAGTAGTGGTCCACGGGTCACTGCTGGTCCCTGAGTCTTTGACTGCTGGTCCACGGTAAGCTTCCAGGAAAGAAAAAAACAATTGTACCAATGGGTACAAATATGGTGCAAGTCCCTGATACAATGGGCCAAATTAACTGACACTCTCACACATCAGATAGCTTGAGAAGCACTGCCCTAAACACAAGACTATTTCTCTGCACACTCTGCTTCTAAAGGACATTTAAAGTACATCTAAGGAGGCAATTCTGTATAATATATCCATCATTGTCATTATCACCTTCATCTTCATGAACTGCTGTTTAATGTTTGTTTATTGTGGTGGTGATGTTTTAAATATATATGCATCACCCGCCTGTACAATAGCAGCCAATTTTTAGTGCCCAAGTCCTATTAGTAAGATTCAGATCTAGTAGCCCTATTGAATCTGTTGGAGAAAGGGGTCCACATTTACATAAATCCCATTGATTCAAAGAGTCCACACCAGCTGATATCAGTGATAAGATTCAGGTCTATTGACGCATCACTCCTCTATTTAATTAACTTCCACTGAATGAATGCTTATCAGCAAGCATTTCTCGGTTATTGTATTATGTTGTATTAAATAAGTTAACAGTAATCTAATTATGTAATGTTAAATATAGGTACAAGATTATATAATCATATGCCACCTGACATATATTTAAATATGCTCAATATATAACCATTAAAAACCAGGGTGCAAAGTGCAAAGTACAAGATACATAGAGCCCTACTTCCCTCAAAATTCTGACCTTTTCCAGACACATTTTCAGCCAGAAATAGCCCCAAATGTGCACAATAAGTGGATCATGGGTATGAAGGCAGTGGTTTAACTCCCTTCAGTCCCAAGATCCTCCCAACCCTTGACTCTTTCCCCACAAAAGGACTGAAAACTTTCCAAATGCAAAACAGGAAATGACATGACATCACTTCCAGGTTACTGAAAATATACTTGTTCAACCTGATTGAAGGACACAGGAGCAAAAAATGGTCCTGTCCTGGCCAGTTGCTCACACCCACTACAACAGTTAGAGCACATGGATTAAAATTCTCTTTAGAGTAATATCTTCCTCTAAGTAAGTCTGCCAACAGACTGAAATGATTGTCCTCCACTCCACTCATCAGAGATTAGGCAGAAGGTGTTTGGATAGAGGAAGGCCCTTCTCTGGAGTTGCACCTCATTTATGGAATTCTCTCCCCACAGATACTCACCTGGCTCCTGCCTAGCTAGTTTTTTGTTCTGGGGTAAGATCTTTTTATCCTCCCAGATTGTAAACTATACAGATATATAGATACTTTACTGTTGTCATAGTTCATTTAGGGGGGTTTTAACTGCTTTTAAAAAAATTAAATTATTGGTGCAAGCTGGGAAGGTTTACATTACAGGGTAATACTGAAGCTTAGCAAGTGAGTCTATAATTAAAAAATAAAATATATGTCAGTCTGTGAGAGCCACTGCTCTGAGATTATGAAATGCAGAAACATGGAATTTGGGATTCATAATAATGGGGGGGGGACTTAGGATATATAGCTGGGGATTGGTTGGTTTTTAAAATTAATTAATGTGTTTCTGTGTTTAAGCATGCAATGTCATTTCAAGTCACTAGATGGCAAGCTTCCCTAACCAGTGCATAGTTTTACTGTTGCTAAAATTTGAAATTGGGGAAGCAGTCTGAGGATAACTTCTTTCTCCTATTCTGGAGTAAGAGATCATGGAATGAGCAGTCCCCTCCAACAGAGGGTTGTAAAGATATGCTATGGCAATACACTTAACAACAGGTGTGCCTTTTGCTCCCAGTGGCTGTAGTTTCACTCACATGAGGCAGTCATAGTGTTGACAACTACACAATTTCATCTGAAGTTATTTTAGAATTAAAAATTAAGCACACAGAGATTAAAGCTTTTGTTTTTAAAATGAATTTCAAGTTCAGAGCCCACAATTTATAGCCCAGTATATCTTTCTTTCTCTGTTTTTTTTACTGTTGCCCCTAGAATTTTTCTGAGGCCAAAGGGAGCAAATGTGAATAATTAAACAATAGCGAAGGAAGTGACAATACATGTTTAGCCACCAAATTGTTATCATGTGCCTTCAGGTCAGCTCCTTCTTATGGCGACCCTCTCCTCAGGGTTTCTCAACAAAAAGGTTTTCCAGTGCCTTACTCTAAGCATGAGAGAGTGTGACTTGTCGAAGGTAACCAAGTAGATTTCCCTGGCTGAGTTGGGATTCGAATCCTGGTCTCCCCAGGTCCTAGTCCCCAAGTCCTACAGAACCTGTCACTCTTAGCAACCAAATCACATCTGAGGAAATGGATTGTCTTTGGTGGAATATTCTATTGTATATATTCCTTAATTTATGTTATACACTGAATGTTTATGTACAAAAATATATAGAAACCCACATTTTTTGCAAAGTCTTTGCTAATTTCCTCTCTCTCTCTCTCTCTTTCTCATATCTCAATGTATTTAAAATCTAATAAAAATACTTATTAAAAAGCATTTGACCTCTGTCCATCAATGACAAAGCGGTAAAGCATTTTAAATCACAGCACAGTACGGGAAAGGCGCAAGACATCACATGAAATCTGTCTGATATCCTGCTTCAGCAGAAGAATATCCGCTTTTTATTACCAGCTTTTCTCCAGAACAAATCTAACTCAGCTGTATGCAGCCTTGTGACACTGTAGGTTTATTTCCAGTCTCTTAAGTTGACTTCCAGCCTTGCAAGACTGGAAATTCCCTCCCAGTGCTTTTACTAGGGTTCTTGCCAGCCTTCCAAAGCTGACTTCCACGCATGGAACGACTGGCAATCTCCCCAACTCTATCAGGTATGCTGCCACCCCCCCCCCCGAATTAAGAATCATTTGGACAGGACAGGAGGGACCCTGCCCAATCTCTAAGCGTAAGGAGCTTCCACCTCCCCCTTCCCCTGAGTGAGAGGTCCTATGTAGCGTGTGCCAACCCTGGCGTGGAAATGGAGAGAAACGGAGGTTTATAAAAGTGTTTTAATCAAGGCATGCAAATAAACAATATCACACTTGGGAGACCCCCTCTCCCAGGTACACTTAGTTACAAGAATTTACAAAACAGATATAACAGCACAGATACATTCTTAAGATCAGCCAATTCCCAAAATAACAACATCCCTAACGCGACTAACTACTTATTTCTAGTTACTCACAATTAGGTTATAGGCGTAGATGGTCTGAAGGAGAAGAGAGGGGGGGTCCAGGAGACACGGCATGCTGCCAGCTCCACTGGCCCAGCTCTCCTCTCTCTCTCTTTCTCTCTGTGTCTCTGGCCACATGGCCTCTCAGAAGTTTTATATTTTCCTCCTTGGAAGGATCTGGAAGCCTCTCCAAGATGCCCACCTCTTTTCCTTTTGGTTGGTCAACTCTCACCCTGTGACCCTTGATGTAATCCCAACACCTCATTAACCCTTGGTTTACCTGAAGAGGGAAGTATCTCCCTTTGATAAGCCTAGATAATGGAAAGCCCCAATATCACAAGCCTCTAGAAGAAAGAGAAACAGTTCACAAGCACACTTTCTTATTTACATCACAATCTAGTGTGAAATAAATTAAGCCCTGAGTCCTGCTGAATTTCATGGGACTCCTGGTTCGGCAGGGACTGCTCCATGGATTGCATGAGATTTTTCCAGGATTTACAGTCGGCCCTCCACCTTTGCAGGTTTGGCTTTCACGGATTTGATCATTTGCACGTTTCTTCGACCTCTGCCCCTCCTGAGTGCTTCTGTTCCAGGGGAACCTTCCTTTTTGGCAGCTCCAATCAGGCTGCGCAGCCCTTTAAAAACCCGCCTCTGGTCTTCCTCCTCCTCCACCACCACCACTAGCTGCTACCTGACCAGCTAAAGATGGTTCACAGCCTGGCTTCTCAGCACCCCAAACCCTTTGCTGATGCTTCCCTCAACATCCAAGGAAGGAGATGGGCGAGAGAGAGGAAGCCTAGGGCCACCATAGTGATACATCCCCTTTCCCTCTCTTTCCCCTGACTTCATTTGGGACCTTGGTGCCCATTCTCCCCACCATGCGTTGGCCCTCTTCCTCCAGATACACACACACATTTTGATATTTGCATTTTTTCCATTTTTGCAAAGGTCCTGAGCCCCTCACCCCAGCAAATGTGGAGAGCCGACTGTACTCATAAGAGTGGAACCAGGGAGCTGTCCAGCTCAACCTAATGACATTGAGATTTAAACAGCAGGATCTAAAAATAGATCCCTTGCAGGGAAAGCAGGGAAGCATCTTAAGGGCTCACAGACCTGCTGTGGCTCCAGCTTTAAAGGAACAGAGTCCACATCAGATGTTTAAAAACACTTTGGCCCCATCCCACCAAAAAAATGTAGCTCGGAGGGAGAAAACAAAATGACATCACTGACCTCTCAAATACCAATTCTTTCACCACCACCTCCATTAAGTTTTCCTTTATTCCCAATTTTCCAGCATTGCTGAGAAGGAGATGTTGAAAATCATTCACACCAAGAACTCTTCTGTTTGTTGTGTCTCCATTGCCTTGTTCACTTTGCCTGCTCCTTTTCTTGGGATGGCTTCACCATATTTCTAAATTCTCATGTGAAGTTTTAAGTCATTGCCATGCTAGAAATTTGGAGACTGATGGAAAATTTCATGCGGAAATTAGTTTTTATTGGAGGGGGCAATGCCCTCATTTTAGTCCTCCTATAACTATACAACTGATCCCACAAAGATAAATAGTAGGTAGGTAGGTAGGTAGGTAGGTAGGTAGGTAGATAGATAGATTTACCATATAGACAAACAGACAGACAGATACAACTGGCCCTCCATATCCACTGATTTTGCATCCATGGATTCAACAAATGACAGTTTGAATTATTATTTTTTTTAATCCAAAAAGCAAACTCTGTTTTTGCCATTTTATGTAAGGGATACCATTTTACAACACCATCATATGTAATGGGACTTGAGCATCCACGAATTTTGGTATCCATGAGAGGGGGAAGGTCCTGGAACTATACCCTAATGCAGTGGTTCTCAACCTGTGGGTCCCCAGATGTTTGTGGACTTCAGCTTCCAGAAGCCCCAGCCACTATGGTCAATGCTCAGGGCTTCTGGAAGCTGAAGTCCAAAAACATCTGGGGACCCACAGGTTGAGAACCATTGCCCTAATGAATACCAAGGACCCCCTGTAAATAGACAGATTTACCAGATAGACAGACAGGTAGATAGATAGATAGATTTACCAGATAGACAACGATAGATAGATAGATAGATAGATAGATAGATAGATAGATAGATAGATAGATAGATAGATGATAGATAGATAGACAGAAAAACAGACAGATGGATAGATAGATTTACAAGACAGTCAAATAGACATTCAGGGGGAGATAGATTTCTAGATTGATTGATTGATTGTCAAATAACAGACAGACAGACAGGCAGACAGACAGGTTGACCAGATAGACAGGAGAGAGAGAGAGAGGTTTACTAGATAGATGGACAGACAGACAGATTGACCAGATAGACAAATGGATATACAGAGAGAGAGAGGGAGAGATACAGATAGACAAACAGGTGGGTGGGTAGAGAAGACAGGAGAGGGCAAAAAGCCGTGAGAAACAAACTATTACAACATCATGTGGATGTCCAGACTTATGCAATCTACTCTTCTTTTGTGCTCATACGTGGAAAAATGCTACACACCAAGCACTACTAATTATTATTTTTGTTGATGAAGATCCTGCCTCACCGTCTACGTTTCATAACTTTAGAATCCATAGCTATGTTTCAGAAATGCAACAAAACCTTGTTAGTGAATTGCAAAGATGTATATCCGGGCAACAGTGTTCTGATGCGCATTGGGCGCTTCCAATGTGCCTCTTGTGCTCCCATTGTGCTCCAGCACTTCATAGCTGGTATCCAGATGTGTATTGGGCTGTGGCGCATCAGTTACTCCACTGGCTACCACTGCACGATGGGCACCTGTATGCGGCTTCTAGGTGAATAGGGATACTGCAAGACTATTCAATTTGGTTTTGCCCACTCACAAGGCCATTTGTGTAGATTTGAATCCCAAGCAAAATGGCAGCCATTGTTTTCATTTCTACCATTTCCCCAAAACTGGGAGTCAAAGTAGCTCACGAAAAAGCACATATGAGGAAAATTATTACAAAATGCTATGCCAATAGTATATAACATCAAACAAATTAGCTAAAATATATAAAAAGGGAGCTGGAAACTGTTGGAAATGTGAGACAAACAAAGGAACTCCCTTCCACATGTGGTGGACATGCCCTGTTGCCAAGAATTATTGGAAGCAAATTCATAAGGTAATTTAGAATATATTAGGCATACAATTTGTTTTGAAGCCTGAACCATATTTGTTGAATATGATTGACAACCACTCAGTGATTAAGGAAAATTGTAAATTGCTGCTATAATTAACTTCAGCCAGAACAATCTACACACAAAAATGGAAAAACAAAGAAATATCCAATGCAAAAAGCATAAAAATTGAAGACTTGAAGAGGGAAAAGGGGAGGGGGGGACTTTCTTTTATTTTAAATTGAAACTATGGAATGTGGGGGTGTTCTTAAGGATGTTCTTGTTTATTTTTTGATATGCTCTGGTTAAAAATTAATTTTTAAAAAAAGCACATATAAAACATAAGTACAAGCATTTTAAAAATGTGATACTAAAGTGCAATTAAAGTATGCATAGAATTAAAATCATTTTAAAAGAAATCCATTCAGTGAGACAAGACCTTGGGTGGCAACCTGTGGGTTAGTCCCAGCTGGAGCAGACCTACTGAACCCATTGTTGAAGGCGGAGGCCATTTCCGCACTAGACTGTTATAGTCCTATTATTCCACTTTCAGCATCTTATGGTATCCTGGGGGCTGCAGCTTAGGGAGGGGCCTTTAGACTTCTCAGCCAGAGAGTTCTTTGGTCTCAGGAAACTAGAAACCCCAGGATTCCACAGGATGTTGAAAGTGGAATAAGAGTACTATAACAACGTAGGGCAGAAACGGCCTGAGTCAACATATAGCCATGTTTAAATATCTGAAGGGATGCCATGTAGAGGAGGGAGAGGGCTTGTTTTCTGCTGCTCCAGAGACCAGGACAAGGAGCAATGGATTCCAGCTGCAGGAAAGGAGATTCCACCTGAACCTCAGGAAGAACTTCCTGACGGTCAGGGCTGTCCGGCAGTGGAATGTGCTGCCTCCATGGAGTGTAGTGGAGTCTCCTCCCTTGGAGGTTTTTAAGCAGAGGCTGGATGGCCATCTGTCAGGAGTTCTTTGAGGGTGTTCCTGCATGGCAGGGGGTTGGACTGGATGGCCCCTGGGGTCTCTTCCAACTCTACATTTCTATGATTCTATGATTCTATGATATAGGTCAATTGCATGGGCTCAAGGGATCTACTGCAGTTGGGACAAACAACCTCAGCTTTGCATTTTCTAGTCTTGTCTGACCATACGGTTGACAGTTTTTCTCAGTCCTCTGCAGTCGTGTAGGAATGGGGGGGCAGGAGGGCACTTCGCCCCGGGCAGCAATGTTTTTGGGGCATCCCAGCTCATAGCCATACCCCTGCATGCTCTGGCCACGCCCCACGTACCCTGGCCATGCCCCCACGCACTGTGGCCATGCCCCCCCTCCACACACTCCAAGCCCCTCCACTGATCCTCTTCCAAACATACACACACACACACACACACAAACAGGAGAATTTCTGGATCTGCAGACCAAATAACTTAACACTGCATACTCTCAGTCTCCTAGAGGCTCATACATAATCATACATAACACCATTGTTCACATAAGGATATTGGCAACAGAAACTGTAAGTAGCACACTTTCATTTTCAGCAGCAGAGGAAGGCAGAAGCCAGAAGCGCCTTTATTTACTGAGTCCTGTTTGTAAGTCACTCACACACATATAAATATATATATGTCAGACTTCCAACATTTCACAGATGAAAAGTGGCGTATGTTCAAAATGTTCAAAGCAACATTGGCGTATGTTCAAAATGACAAAAATTAGTTAATGGGGAAGAACACCCAAGCTGAGAGAGACTGTAGCAGTTTGCTTTTGCCTGAGCTTACCGGGAAGGACAAGATTCTGCTTTCTCCTCTTCCTCCCCAAGTTAATTAAGGGCAAACTACTTTTGCATGTTGAACTCCATTTGCAGCAACTGAAATAAGCTGAAGACAAAGTGGGAAAGTTGGGGGAAGAGAGAAAACTGGACATTTTAAAATGAGCTGAAAAAACAGGTAGACAGTAAACTAAGAAAAATGGATAGACAATAAACTACCTTGTCATTTTGAACTCTGTTTTCAGCAACTGAAATAAGTTGAAGACAAGAGGGGAAAGCTGGAGGAGGTGTGAGAAACTGGGACATTTTTAAAAGAGCTGAAAAAATGGGTAGACAGTAAACTAAAAAATGAATAGACAGTAAATTACTTGGGCACTTTGAACTGTGTTTTCAGCAACTGAAATAAGCTGAAGATAAAGGGGGAACGTTGGAGGAGGTGTTGCCCCCTTGGTAAGCCCTGTCCTGGTGTCTACAATTTTGATATACAATTAATCTAACCCACCAAGAGAGGTCACCTGGATGCGCACGTAGGCAATAATGATCGTACAATCGAACGCACCAGGTCGGACCAGTAAACTCCCCAGTCACATAGCCACAGGAGACCTCATGTTGTGATAACCCATGGTGGACAAAAGGGAGTAAAAGTGTTCCCGGAAAGTTGGGCACTGGAAGCAATAAAATCTTATCTCAAATCAATCTCCAGAAACTCACACCACAGCCCCAAAGCAGAGAAAGATCCTGTTATTTAGATGACACCTTGTTATCTTCTGATAAAATGCCAGGTGTGGAGTTGTTTTTCTTTCTGTCCCGGTTTGTTTTCCGCGGGAGAGGATCTGCCTTCAAAGTAAATTTTTCCTACAAATAGTCCCTGTTTTGGGCTAGTTAGGCGAGGTGAGGTGAGGAGAAGAAGTATGATGCCTCCCAGTCATATCAACTGACCAGTTCCCCCTCCCGATAGCTGCGCGATCCCCTCAGCATCTCTTCGTTGAGCTGCTGTTCAATCGCTGTTTCCCGGACCAAGGACTTCAGGAAGACGTGCAGTATCACCCAAGCTGTGAATCCCTCAACAATCCCTCTACCTTATTTCCATTCTGTATTTCTTTTAGCCCTTGGATGTGTGTGTGCGTGTTTGCATTAGTGCGAGCTATTACTGTTCAATAAAGTCATTCATTGGACCTTTTTGTGTGATTTCTGACTGAGCCTGACCCCGTAAAAATTGGGTAAAAGATCTCGCTAGGTTACCCTGCCTCTCGCATTGCTGTTGCTTGTGCTCCGTTGAGCTTATTTTCCCCATCACTTGGAGCATATTGAGGCATCCCTCTGGGACCCCCCCAAGATTTTCAGGGTAACAGAGGAGATAGAAGCTGGGACAATTTTTAAAACAGCTTTAAAAATGGATAGATAGAGGGTTAATCAGATCTGTCAAGTCAGGACAGTTTAAGGGCGTGGAGAAGGGATAAAGAAGAGCCAACCAAGAGAGAAGCAAGAAGAGAGTTCTCGGCCAACCCACACTGTTGTCACACAATGTGGGGAGCATTTGCCTCCTCCTTCACAACCACAAATGCTCCCCTCTCCCTCCTGCCCTCTCCCACCCAGTTGCCATTCAGTGATGTGTCTGGTGGCCCAGAGACTCTAACCTCCCTTTCAAAAGTCTCACCTTCCATGGTGGGGCCCATTCTTGTCTACCCAAGCACACTGACCTGGCTGTGTTGGTCCCACTGGGAGAGGCCTGGAGGGTTGGGCTCCAGGAGGTCTGGGGCACAAGTCGGGAGGGAGAAGTTGATTGAAAACCAACAGTCCCTCCTCTTCTTTAGCCACACTCTTCAGCCACACTCCTTTTTTAAAAAAGAGGAGAAATCCAAGCAATAAAGTCACTATGAACATAAACATATCCAAACATGGTGAGATGAGCCAGCCTGTAGGATGAACTCAGAAGGATCAAACCAAGGAATCAACAAGCCCAGCATCCTGATCCATCCAACAGCAAACTTCTTATTTAGATGCTATGGGGGGGATTCTAAGGCCATTTCTGCCCTACACTGTTATAGTGCAATTATTCCACTTTTAACATTCTGTGGAATTCTGGGGCTTGCAGTTTAGGGAGGTGCATTGAGAATTCTCAGCCAGGGAGCTCTTTCGCCTCAGTAAACTACAAACCCCAGAATTCCACAGGAGATTGAAAGTAGAATAATAGCACTACAACAGTGTAGGATGCAAATGGCTCATGTGTCCAGTTGTAGCTTGCTAAGGTACTCCAGGGCACCGAATGGTTAATTGCTTTATTGTTCACTGCATCTATTTCTCCAGACAAGGGGAAGAAGATCAGAGGAAGAAAACAAAAGTACTGGAAAGGTGTTATGGGAACTGGCAATGCTAAAAGATGAGAAGACAGGGCCTTTCCCTGCTTCAAGGATAAAAGATATGTAAACAATGGAGGATCTGGTAAAATGCCTAAACTGATGGAATGATGTGAGATTTATAATCTCTGATCACAGCTTTGCACGCCTAAATGTTTGTGGCAAGGTATAAAACCTGTGATCTTCCTGTATGCTGTAGTTTCAGCAATTTCAAAAGAAGGTTGTTGTGTTACTTATTTTGCTACCAATAAACACTTCTGTTAAACTATGAGTGAAGCTAAGTGCTAGTTCTCTAGGACATGACGTTCTGCAATCCCAGTGAATGGTTCAGTGAAGACACTGGCCTATGAACTGCCCAAGAACATGCAACTACATGGGAAACGCATGGAATTCCACTTTCATAACTGTGAACTCAACATGGCTATTGTTCAATGGCCACAAAAAAAAAAAAAAAAGCCCAACCACATACATAAGGAAACTTGTATGCGCATAAACTGCAAACAGGATTCCAGCCATTTTGTGTAGTGAGAAATCAAAATGTACATGAAGAAAAAAGAAATCTACACAGCTGGCAATATGGACTTTAATCAGGAACAAGGTTAATTCCTATAACAAAGAAATGATAAGAAGACAAAGGAACAGAAAATTAAAATGACTACTGTTACCTTTGTTGGAAAATTCCAGCGTTCTCTTCCTTGCCCCTTGTTGTAGAACAAGTGGGGCTTAGGCAGCATAGAGTTTTATTTTCCTTTGCATGACAAAGCATTCTTCTTTCTCACCTAAAGTCTTACCACTTGCTCCTGTGTTATTTAAATGCATGGCTATAAATACCTTTGGTATCCAGGTAACCAGATGATGTGACCCAGGACAGTTCCTAGGGTCCTTGGCCTTACAAAAGACCCCATTTCTCAGACCCCACTTCTCAGATCTCTCCCCTCTTTTTTGCCATTTTTACTTCTACTTCCTTCTCTCTGACCAAGCTTCACATCTCCACCAAGAAGATGGTGAGTTAAGAATGAAGGCGCTATCTTACCTTATCTATCCATTAGCTAGTTAGGATCCAGGCTCCCCAATGTATATGTAATTGTAAAATCCATCAGTAAATTTTTCCAAGCCTGTCACCTGAAACTTCCTGCCTTGTTTTGTTTTCTTAGCCAGTTTCAGTTCAGAGAAGCAACACAGAGATTGAGGCATGCTTTTTCTGCTACTCTTTGGCCATTTCCACACTACAATGTTATAGTGCTATTATTCCACTTGCAACATCCTATGGAATCCTGGGGTTTGCAGTTTAGGGAGGGGCCTCTTTGGCCTCAGTAAACTACAAACCCCAGAATTCCACAGGATGTTGAAAGTGGAATAATAGCACTATAATGGTGTAGTGCAGAAATGGCCTTTTTAAAAAAATGCTGATTCCTAAGTTTTAACTTTCTTAGAATTTCCCAAAAAGGGGAACTCTAATTCCCAACAACCTTTTCAGTCTTCATACAAATAGTTTGGTATTTGGTCGTTTGGTATTGGGAATATCTGCTGGACTGCCCTAACTGTGACTGAGGAGGGGAAGATGAGGCTAGCAGCTTTGGATCCACTGTTCTGTTGCAGGCCTTGCCAAACGCATCCAGTGCTCTGTGGCCGCAGACTTCACCGGCACTTAGAAAGCAGTGCATTTCCCCTCCGGATTTTGTAACAGCTTTCAGCACTCCTGGATTTCTATCTATTCTGTTTTGGCTCATAGCACTATTCATACCTCAGGGATGATGCTGATGCAGGCCCAGTTCATATATTGGCGATGCAGTCTATGTCGCTTTCTAGGATGCATTGTGTGGCCATGCAAAATGACATTGGTGGTGGGCAGATTGAGGAGAAGTGTCTCCTTGGTACCAGCTCTCTGGCTTCCTGTGCTGCAAGAAAACAAGCTTAGAATAAAAGCAGCCTCCTTCCTGCCCTGTTGCTCCTTCCTTTCTTCCCCTCCAAGCAGTAGAATCACATCTTAAGTGCTCTAAATTTAGACTGCCAGAGAGACCCATAACCCATTCTTTGGCTGGCAAAATGACTTTGAATACAGCGAGTGAGTCTATCCTGTTGTCTTCCTTATTTACGGTCATTACTTTCTTTGTACCCACTCGATAACTGGTTTCCAGTTCCTTTCAAATTGTTGGGTTGATGCTCCTTTCATTGAATTTGACAGTTTTTCCATTTCCAAAAGGTCTGAAACTTTTAACTTCCAATCTTCTATTGAGGGTTCTTCTTTTCCTTTCCAACTTTGCACATAGCATAATCTTGCTGCTGTAACTAAATATAGTTTTCTTTTTTGTTCTCCACACTTTTTGTCGTTCAATTATATTTAACAAATATATTTCTGGGGCCATTTCATATTTTATATCCAAAATCCATATTGCCTCTTTATATATGGAACCAAATGGAATATGGCATTGTAGTAATGGAATATGTACAGATAAAATGTATGGTATAAAAATAATTTTAAAAATTTAAAAAAAGAATACGGAGAGTGAGTAAGAGAAATGGTTAGAGGTGCCCAGAATCGGTCTGTTCCTGGAGTCAAGGAAACTGCACGGATTTACCATCAAGAAGGCCTTCTGGCTTCATTTTATTATATGTCCCAGAGCTGCTGGTGGCTTGCTTTAAAACAGGGATGGGCAAGGTGGGGCCGGTGGGCTCCACATGGCCCCCTGGAACTCACTTTTGTGGCACCCCCAGTATCCAGTCCCCCCTAGAGAGAGAAATCCCCTATTTTTTTTTAAAAAAAAAGTGTTATTTCTGTCCATTTTTGCCCTCAGACCATGCAGAAAGTCTCACAAATGCTTAAAAACATGTGAAAATTCCCCCATCCTGCCACTGTACCCACTCCATATTCTGCAGTCTCTCTCAAAATGGCCACAAGAATTTTCCTCTGCAGTCCTTCTCAAAATGGCAACAGGAATTTTCTCTACAATCCTCCTCAAAATGGCTGCAGCAATTTTCTTCTGCAGTCCTTCTCAAAATGGCAACAGGAATTTTCTCTACAATCCCCCTCAAAATGGCTGCAGCAATTTTCCTCTGCAGTCCTTCTCAAAATGGCAACAGGAATTTTCTCTACAGTCACTCTCCCAATGGCCATAGGAATTTTCGTCTGCAGTCTCAAAATGGCCACAGGAATTTTCTTCTACATTCCCTTTCAAAACGGCAACAGGACTTTTCCTCTGCAGCACCTCTCAAAATTGTGAAAGGAATTCTTTTCTATGGATTCTCCCACTCCTGCTTCTCACCCCTCACATCCTGAAAACTCAGGGCGAGTAATGCCACATCAAACCCACAGCTTTCCCTCCAGAAAGCAAAACAAGATTTCAAAAACCCATTAAAATTGAATGCTGTTACACAGAGATGTAACTTTATTCATTCAGCCCACGTGCTACTCTTCTCCCAATGTGGGACCCAAGGCAGCCTACAGCACAGATTAAAGCAAAATACAGATAAAATATTATCCCCTCCACTAAATATCAGGAAGAACATCATGACAGTACATCATGTGCAACAAACTCAAAATGTAGTGGAATGTCCTTCACCAGAGGTTTCCAAACAGAGTTTGCACACCCACCTCTCAGGGTGTGGATTACTGTGCTGGCTGAGGGTTGGACTACGTTTCCCTTTAGTGAACCTTGCAGTTCTACAAAACATGTCCAGGCGTAGCCATGTGGGCCGTACAGCAAAATGCAACAACATCCAAAATCCATAAAACAGCATTACCTTTACAGGTCAACCAAAAACACACAAGATACATCATGCAAGCTTTCAAAGCTCCACTGGCTTCTTTATGAGGCAAAGGTGTTTTTGAAATCGTACAGGAGAAGAGGGGAAAAGGGTGATGCTAGGATCACAGGCCTACATTTTGTGCTCTTTTTGCTGTTGTCAAATTAAGACGGTCCGGAGAGATGTCGGTGTAGACAGGGGCTGCTCCTCTCTTTGGCCACGTCAGCTCTAGGATACACAGAGTTGTAAAATCCAGGCAATCAAATTTCAATAAAAAATTCTATTCAGGAAAAGTAACTTCCCTTGAAATCGAGGCTGTTTCTGGCCCAGATGAGGCTACCCACCCTTTTCTTAGGCAGAAAATGTTGAAACTGAAATTGAGAAATTCCTAGATGGTCCCAAAATCTGCAGCTACGAAGTAACTACACATGCACACACTCATATGTGTGTGTGTGTATGTGTGTGTGTCTGTCTGTCTGTCTGTCTGTCTGTCTGTCTGTCTGTCTGTCTATCTATCTATCTATCTATCTATCTATCTATCTATCTATCTATCTATCTATATATCTGAATAGAGCTCTAAATCCAAAAGGGAACCACACCTAAAGGCAGCTGTTTCTGGGACAGGGAGTCTCTTGGTTATTAAGCTGTGTATTTAATAAATAAATACATAATCATTAAAAGAGCTGTCTTATGTACTGAACTTTTCATAAAATCATAGAGTTAGAAGAGACCCCAGGGGCCATCCAGTCCTTCTGCCATGCAGGAAGATACCGTCAAAATACTTTCTTTGACAGATGGCCACTCAGGCCATTTCCGCACTAGACTGTTATAGCACTATTATTCCACTTTCAACATCCTATGGAATCCTGAGGTTTGCAGTTTCCGGCCCCTCCCGAAACTGCAAACCCCAGGATTCCATAGGATGTTGAAAGTGGAACAATAGCGCTATAACAGTCTAGTGCAGATATGGCCTCAGTCTTTGTTTAAGAACCTCCAAAGGAGGTGAAGCGACCACACTCTCAAGCAGCAGTATATTCCTCTGTTGAACTGCTCTTACAGTTAGGAAGTTCTTCCTAATGTTAAATGGAATCTCTTTTCCTAAGTTTGAAGCCATTCCTCCACGTTCTAGCCTCTGCAATTCATTGCCTCTAGAAATTTTAAACTTTGAGCTAAAACCCACAGATTCACCACCCAACTGTCATGGGCACTGCAGCCTCACACAGCTTTTAAAATATAAAATCATAGAGTTGGAAGAGACCCCAGGGGCCATCCAGTCCAACCCCCTGTTATGCAGGAACCCACATCAAAGCCCTCCCTTTGACAGATGGCCATCCAGCCTCTGCTGAAAAACCTCCAAAGAAGGAGGAGACTCCACTACACTCCATTGAGGCAGATTATTCCACTGCCAAACTGCTCTGACCGTCAGAAAGTTCTTCCTAAGGTTCGGGTGGAATCTCCTTTCCTGCACTTTCAATCCATTGCTCCTTGTCCTAGTCTCTGGAGCAATAGAAAACAACCCTGTTCCCTCATCAGTATGACATCTTTTCAAATATCAATAGGACATCCTTTCAAACATGGTTCAGGTTGGTTAGTTACTGTGCAGCAAATTATTTTTCATTCTAAAGAGGTTGCTCACAACTCAAGTTGTGCCATGTCATTGCCATTTTACATGGTGTGTTCATACAGAGTGTTGGTCTATTTCAGTGGTTCTCAACCTGTGGGTCCCCAGATGTTTTTGGACTTCAGCTCCCAGAAGCCCTGAGCATTGACCATAGTGGCTGGGGCTTCTGGGAGCTGAAGTCCACAAACATCTGGGGACCCACAGGTTGAGAACCACTGGTCTATTTTCTACCTTGAGTTAAAACCAGAGTAACTGTAAAAAATTCTAGGTGTTCTCTGCCTGTCTGATTTCCGCACCACTTTACTAGGACAGTTCCTTGGCTTCGTGGCTGACGCCGTTCTCCGGCTGTTCTTTCGTGCTCCTTCTCAGCCTTCAAGAGCTGCTCTTGGACAGTTCATTCACACAAGTAGCTGGAGATGCAGAGAATTTGCTGTATTTATTGGCATTCCACATTTGGCATGCAAAATCTGGATAGGTGCCGCCTGGGTTAGGACTGCGCTCTTCATGCCTGCAGGCCGGATAGTTTGTCAGAGCGTGCCACCTGGTGGTGGGATCTGGCATTACTACGCACTGCAGAACTAAGGCTGTGGCTTCAACTCCTATGTGGAGTAAGGAGGGCAGAGAAACTGAATCCGTTCACTCTTTTTAATCCAAATTTTTACCTAATTTATACCTATATGCAGACTGAAATGTATGGCCACAATCCTGTGTCAGAGGCTACAATGAGTAATTTTACAATGGAGCCATGTCTGCAGGAAAGCTGCAGGAAAGGAGATTCCACCTGAACCTCAGGAAGGGCTTCCTGATGGTCAGAGCCGTCTGGCAGTGGACTATGCTGCCTCGGAGTGTGGTGGAATCTCCTTCTTTGGAGGTTTTTTTTTTATTTATTTTTTTATTAAAGCTTTATTCTTATAATACATATACACTAACACAACAATACAAATTACATAACAATACAAATTACATGACTTACCAACAAATTTACATGACAGTTTCATTAGACTTACATTATTAAAACTTACATAAACTCTAAATTCTTGTTAATTCAAATCTATTTTCCTCCTACTTCCAACTTCGATCTGAGAGTCAGATATTCTTTAACTTAATTTCAATTGGTGACATTCCTCTTTCCACCATACCTCCTAATCCCTAAATATTGTTCAAAAATCTATTTTTACCATTTCGCTATTATACCATGAATTTTTGAGATATTGTAACGTTTTTCCCCATTGTTTCACAAAATTTTCTTTACTCTCTCCCCATAACAAACAAGTTAATCTATCCATTTGAATTATATCAATCAATTTCATATCCCAATCTTCTATCAATGGCATCTTATTATCCTTCCACTTAGAAGCTATAACTATCCTTGCAGCTATTGTCATATAAAACAATTGCTTACCCACTTTTTTTTTCCAAGTTATTCTCCCACATCGATAACATAAATTTCTGGGGACATATTAAATTTTATACCCAAAATTAATTCAATTTGTCTATGGATCTGTTTCCAGTAACCCTGTACTACTTTACACGACCACCACATATGGTATAGAGAGCCCACCTCCACCGCACACTTCCAACACTTATTAGAGCACTTATTTGTCATCTTAGCTAATTTCTGCGGGGTTAGATACCAACGCAAATACATTTTATACACATTTTCTTTAATATCTTGGCATGCTGTATATTTAATAACTTTGGTCCAAAGTCTTTCCCAACTTTCTGGCGGAATTGGATGTGAAAAATTCTGGGCCCACTTTATCATAGGCAATTTAATTACTTCCTCTTCAGTGTACCATTTTAACAAAACCTTATAAATACAGGAGATGATCCTGGGCTTATCTGAGCATAAAATCTCATTTAATTCTTCTTCTTTTATTTGATAATCACTAATTTCGATGTCATTCTTTAATTTTTCTCTCATCTGTCTATATAGAAGCCAATGACATTTTATCCCAGCATCGTTTAATTCTTGTTGGGATTTAATTTGAACTCGCTTTTGTCCTATTGTCACTATATCTCTATATCTTATCCATCTATCAAATAAAATATTTTCCTTCTTATAATATGCTTCTTGCGGAGATACCCACGTCGGGGTATTTCCACAAGATCTTATAAAATATTTTCCCCATACTTTAAAAAGGGCTTTCCTTAAATAATGACTATTAAATTCTTTACTATTTCTCCCTTTGTTATACCATAAATAATAGTGCCAACCTTGCCCCAGTCCATCCCCTTCTATCCTCAATAACTTCGTATCTTCCAATTTAACCCAATTTTGAATCCAATTTAATGCACACGCCCGATAATATAATATCAAATTTGGTAATGCCAATCCCCCGCTTTCCTTTGCGTCTTCCAAAATTTTCATTTTAACTCTTGGTTTTCTCCCTCCCCAAATAAATTTACTAATTTCTTTTCGCCAATCTTTTATAACCTTTTCATTTTGAATTACTGGGATAGCTTGAAATAAATATAGCGTCTTTGGAAGTACTGCCATCTTTACTGCTTCTACTTTCCCCAACCAAGATAATTTTAAATTGCCCCAGTTCTTTAAATCTTTTGCTATTGAATTCTTCTTTGGAGGTGTTTAAGCAGAGGCTGGATGGCCATCTGTTGGGAGGGCTTTGACGGGTGTTCCTGCATAGCAGAGGGTTGGACTGGGTGGCCAGTGGAGTGACACCATCCTGTCCAGCCCCATTCTGCCATGTGGGACTACACCATCAAAGCATTCCCAACAAATCCAGCCTGTCCAACCTCTCTTTAAAAACCTCCAAAGAAAGAGACTCCACCACACTCCACTGAGGCAGCCAATTCCACTGTCAAACTGGTCTTACTGTCAGGAAGTTCTTCCTAATGTTTAGATGTAATCTGTTTTCCCAAAGTTTGAAGCCATTGTCCCCTGTCCTAGTCTCTGGAGCAGTAAAAAACAAGCCTGTCCCATTGTCCATGAATTTTACGCTGCAGTTCCCCAACCAAAAAAATCATACAAGAATTTGGGGGGAGTGCACGCAAAAAATGCATCGATCTGTAGTCCAGATGAAGGACTTTGTCAATATAATTTCAGAGGTGCAGAAATATCACACTCAAAGCTTCCATCTTAAATCTTTGAGCACTTTCGGAAAATAGGTGAGGTGTCAGGGTCTGCAGAGCAGCAGATTCTGTCCCTGTTTTGGTGTTTTTTAATTAAAATACTTCTTTTTGTTGATTGCCATCAAGTCAGCTTGGACTTGTGACTTCTTTACGAATGAGGCACGTCCCAGACACCCTACGATCAACACCTCTTCTCAGGTCCTACAATCTCAAGGCAGCTGCAGCTTCCATGGTGGAGCTAATCCATCTGCAACGCAGTCTTCCTTTCTTCGTACCACCTTCCATGTCGCTGAGCATCACCACCTTTTCCAATGATAAAACACTTTAGTAGCCATTAAAAAGCAATAAAAGAATCGTAGGATTGTAAATCAGTAATCTGCAATTAACAGAACAGAAGAAGCTGTAGACAGCAGAATAAACAGAGTTTATAGGACAAGATTATCAGATTAATATGGTCAGGGCTCCCCTGTCTTCCCAAAGGAGATGATGGGAGTTCCAGGAAACTACAGGCCGATCTAATGTTGATGAATGTGTATGTTTCTTCAGCTTGCCTGTGGGCTTATGGTGCTCCATGAATTTCATAGAGTTTTCTTAGGCAAGGAATACTCAGAGCTGCTTTTGCCTGTTCCTTCCTCTGAAATACAGCCTACAGCACCTGGTATTCTCTGGTGGTCTCCCATCCAAGTACTAACCAGGGCTGACCCTGCTTAGCTTCCAAGATCAAATGGGATCTGGAGCCTTTAGGGTACTTCAGCTAGATAAAATTCTAGTACCTATTACTAAGTGGCAGTCTACAGAATCTGGAAAAGAAGAGATTGACCACAAAGGGGCAATGTGGGTTTGTTATGCATGAATTATACCAATCCAACTTCAGCCTGAATCCTTGTATTTGTAACTAGAGGAGACCCATTTAATCGATGGGATTTACATATGCGTTGACTCATCAGTCAACGGTTGAATCAATACGTCACCCTTAGCTTGGACTGAGTTACAGAATTCAGACTAATGTCTCCTTTGTTGAAGAGAAGTAAGTTACTAGTTCGTAAAATAACAGGCCTAGAATGTGTTTATTTCAGCCAAGCATTTTCCAAGGAGCCAAATCCTTTTGGTTTGTCCCAGCTAGAGCAGATCCATTGTTTCACTGTTGACTGATGATTGAACACTTAAGTAAATCCCATTGATTGTAATGGAGTTCGGACAAACCAACAGAATTCAGGACATGGTCTCTAGCAGCACCTTTTCTGGCAGGAGCCAAGAGCAACCATTGTGCTTTTGTGGTGTAAATCCGCACTCAGGTAGTTACATGGTGGTTGGGCTACACCACTCTTCTGCTGAACGCCATCAATGTGCAACCAGCTGGCTTTCTGTCAACCTGCCTTCTTGGTGTCTCCTTGTGCAAGGAGGAATGCACAGTGGCCGTTTCGGCCGTCTCAGATAATCAAGGGGTCTTTTGTTGAAGATGCTGACCAATAGGTAGACACCCTCTGAGAATAGCCAACAGCATGGATGGAATCCTAGGCCATTTCTGCACTACACTGTTACAGTGCTATTATTCCACTTTCAACATCCTATGGAATCCTAGGGTTTGCAGTTACGGGAGGGGCCGGCCGGCCCCTCCCGTAACTGCAAACCCTAGGATTCCATAGGATGTTGAAAGTGGAATAATAGCACTGTAACAGTGTAGTGCGGAAAGGCTCCTAGTGGCTAGTTCAAACACTAAATCACATGCTGAATGGTGAGTTAACACATAGGAAAATCCAATGGATTCAGTGGCTCTACTCTAGAATCATACAGTCATAAAACCAGAGAGCTGGAAGAGGTCATCTAATCCAACTCCCTACCATGCTCAATCAAAGCGTTCCATCCAACCTTTGTTTAAAAACCTGCAAAGAAGGAGACTCTACCACACTCACAGGCAGCAGCAGATTCCACTGTCAAACTATGCTTACTATCAAAAAGTTCTCCCTAATGTTTAGCTGGAATCTCTTTTTCCTGAAGCTTGAAGCCATTGCTCCGTTCCTAGTCCTTGCAACAGCAGAAAACAGGCTTGTTCCATCCTCCATATGACATCCCTTCAAGGCTCTCACGCCCCCTCTTAGCCTTCTCTTCTCCAGGCTAAACATACCCAGCTCCCCAAGCCACTCCTCCTGGGGCTTCATGGTTTCCAGGCCTTCTACCATTTTGGCCACCCTCCCCTGACATGTTCTAGCTTGTCAATATCCTTCTTGAATCGTGGTGCCCAGACCTGGACACAACATTCCAGGTGGGGTCTGGCCAAAGCGGAAGAAAGGGGCAGTCAAGGCTAAGAAGAGAATTTAGACCCTTGTGAAATGTTTACCATTCTGGCACTTCACTTACACCAGGGCTTTCCAAACGGCATGCCATGACACATTAGTGTCACCTGAAGTGTGTAGGTGTGCCGCCGACAATCTTGGAAATGTATCTTATTATTTATAAATCATACATTTTCAAAAATATATGAAAGGTTTTCATGGGATATGTTGTATCCCCATACCTTTTGTTATTACAATTTATGTAGGTGTTGGTATCTCTTATAAGGGGTTAGTTTAACCTCCGGTTTGCTAGCAAAACTGAATTTACTGTGTCGTGAAATGATGCATGTCTAAAAAGTGTGCCACCAACATGAAAAGTTTGAAAAGTTCTTACACAATTATCAATATGTCCATTGCACAATGGCTAAGAAAGTACAACCGCATAAGTAAGACGACTGACACATGCGGAGGACACTGACAGGATGCTGGCCTGCATCTTAAAATGGACAACCCTGTTCTTAAGTGGATCGAGAACAGATCTGGGCAGCCATAGTCACTGGTCAAGATTACACTCAGCTCTTCTGTAGCATAGATTTCTGCTAGCGTACATACTCTGCTGACTGCACTGCACTGGACAATCGGCTCTAGTTTCTCACACAGTGGGGTTGGTTTTTTTGGGGGGGGGGTTGGTCACCTGAGCAGTCATAACCAAAGTGCCACCCTCAAGCAACCTCCTAGAAATCACAATCACTTGTTGTTGTGCGAGCCAATGCAGTATAGTTGCTTGAGAGTTGGGCTCGGACTCCTGGAGACCAGGGTTTGATCAGTCGTGGAGCAATGGCAGTTCGTATCTGGAGGAAGGGTCTCTCACCAGCCACCGGGACCAAGGTGCAATTGAACTACGTCTGGCTGTTCTTCTCTCTCTCAGAAGACAGAGCAGCAGCAGCTGGAATATAGACCATTTCTGCTCTGCACTACTATAGCGCAATCATTTCACTTTCAACATCCTATGGAATCCTGCGTTCTGCAGTTTAGGGAGGGGCCGACCAGCCCCTCCCTAAATGCAAACCCCAGGATTCCATAGGATGTTGAAAGTGGAATGATCGCGCTATAACAGTGCAGTGCAGAAATGGCCACAGAGGAAGGAGCTCTCACTAGGCAGTGTGGCCAAGGCATGATGGAGCTACAACTGCTTGCTCTTCTCTCCCTCAGAAGGCAGGGAAGTGGCATTTGGACCAAGAAGGGAGGGCCTCTCACCAGCCATTGGGCCAATGCATGATGAAAAGAGGTTCCCAATTTTTGGTCCCCCTAGCGTTTTGGACTTCAGCTCCCAGAAGCCCCAGGTAGCTTGCCCAACAATAAGGGACTCTGGGAACTGACGTCCACAACATCCGCAAGGCCAAAGGTTGGGAACCCTGCTCTAGACTAGCTAGAACAGGCCTGATGTGCACCTACCTAAGATCTTCAGATATGGGGAGGGGGGTGTTATAAAAGTTGAAAAGAATAAATAAGTCCTATTTTCCCCTTGGGGCTGCTTAGCCCTATCACAGCCTAGTAAACATGAGTCAACAATAAACATATATTGTTATTGCTGTTGTTGCTGTGGTGCCTTTCAGTTTCTGACTTACTGCAACCCTGAAATGAACACCCATCACAGGGGGGTTTTCTGGCAATATTTGTTTTCTTTGCTGTCCTCTGAAGCTGAGAGAGTGTGACTTATCTAAGGTCGCCCAGTGAGTTTCCATGGCCAAGAAGGGGTTTCAAATCCCGGTCTACCAATCTACAGTGCTCAAACCGCTACACTATGCTGACTCTCAAGTAACACGTATATACACACATACACACACACACACACACACATAGGCCATTTCCACACTATATTGCTATAGTGCAATTATTCCACTTTCAGTATCCTGTGGAATTCTGGGGTTTGTAGTTTACTGAGGCCCAAGAGCTCTCTGGTTTAGAATCCCCTAAACTGCAAACCCCAGGATTCCAAATAGGAAGTTGAAAGGGAAATAATAGCACTATAATAGGGTAGTCCAGAAACGGCCATAATGTATTGCTTTGCACTTCCTCAAAAAGAATGCATTCTCTGCTTCATCCACTAGATGCCACAAGACTCAATGGTTGTAAAGTCCACTATGGCGCCACTGCTAAATTCCTGAAGCTCTTAAGATACTTTTCGACTAAGCTTTCGTCTTGCAATTTTCCTCCCTCTTTCATGGAGTTTTGCAAGCCATCCAGATCTCATTGCATCTTTGTAATCCCCTCCTGTCTTCTCGCTGTTTCTTTGCCTTTTCTACCCCATCATCCAAAGAATGATGTTCTGTTCCTATGTTCCGTAAAATACTTTTCTGTTCCTATGTTCCATAAAATACTTTCTGGGAGCAAAAGACAGAATGGCCACAAAGAAACTGGATGTCTCCTTAAGGTGCCCTTAGACTAGGTGCCCATTCAAGATCACCCAGGCCTGAGGTTCCCAGGTCAAAACCCAAGACTTCAGGATGGCCACTTGCAGTAGCATTAAGAATTATGGATGAAGTTCCAAACACAGTTGCTCATAGCATGTCATTGAAACACACTAAGGGCCTTTCTGCACTACATTCTTACAGTGCTATTATTCCACTTTCAACCTCCAATGGAATCCTGGGGTTTGCAGTTTAAGGAGGGGCCTTTAGAAGTCTCACCCAGAGAGCACTTTGGCTTCAGGAAACTACAAACCCCAGAATTCCACAGGAGGTTGAAAGTGGAATAATGACACTGTAACAGTCTAGTGCAGAAAGGCCCATAGAGAGAAAGAAAAGGGGAGACAGAAGGAGAAGAGCTGTTCCCAGACCAAGGTGAAATGAGAGGATTATTCTTTCTCCCTCACTTAGGGAGACAGGATAAAGAAAATATTTTACCTACCATATATGCTCATGTATAAATCAAGCTCATGTATAAGGCCATTTCTGCACTGGACTGTTAAAGCGCTTTGATTCCACATTCAATATCCCATGGAATCCTGGGGTTTGCAGTTCCGGGAGGATTCCATAGGATGTTGAATGTGGAATCAAAGCGCTATAATAGTCTAGTGCGGAAAGTCAAGGGCAGGTTTGGGGGGTCAAAATAATGGATTTTGATATATCCCATGGATAAGTAGAGGGTCAAGGGGGCCAGCTGACCCTGGCTGCTGCTGCCCCCATTTTACCGCCAGCCATTCAAAAAGGCTCTGCCCAGAAAAGGGGGTGGTTCTTTTATTTTTGGTAAAAGTTAAGGTATAGCATTAACTCTTACCAAAAAAAGAATCCCTCCCCGTCTCCGAGTAGAGTGGCACAAGGCGAGAGTTAGTCCATCACAGCAGTGGTGTATCTAATGTAAACAGTGCCCCCCTGGCACTGCCACCTGTGGCACGTACACCACTTGCCCCACCCTAGATACACCTCTGCATTCCAGGAGAACCTAAAAGAAGCCCTGACCCCATCTACCCACTCAATGCTCCTTAAGGGGAAGCGCCGTTTTCCCACCCAGCAGCAGCACTGCGGCAGACAGAGAATGGGGGCAGCTCTCCATATACATCCCCCCAAACCAATCTGGTATCACCTATTATCCGGGGAGGGGAGGCAACAAGGCCAAATTCCAATGCCTAAATCATAGGAGTTTCTTTTTTACCCACAAAAGTTTTTTTTGGGGGGGGAACTCCCCCCTTATGTTCCTTCAGCTAATTTTCCAATGAGGAGGAAGAACAGATCCACAGTCCAGCCCCTAAAATATTGGGGTGCCTTCCTTGCCCACAACCGTATTTTTTAAAAAAATAATCGAGGAAGGGTCTTTTTTCCTCTTTCCTCGGAGTTTTAGGAGGTCTCCTCTCTTAGGGCCATTTCTGCCCTACACTGTTATAGTGCTCTTATTCCACTTTCAACCTCCTGTGGAATTCTGGGGCTTGTAGTTTATTGAGCCCAAAGAGCTCTCTGGCTGAGAATTCTAAAGGCGCCTCCCTGAACTGCAAACCCCAGGATTCAATGAGATGTTGAAAGTGGAATCATAGCACCATAACATTCTAGTGCGGAAACGCCCTTTGTCTTTCCAGCATTATATTATCTTGCTACCATTTACACTGCGCACTGGAAAAGAATTCTATATTCTAATCAAAACTAATAGTCACAGTTTCCCCTCTTTTTTTCCACATAGTCCACGAAAGGTCACCCTATATCCAAACATAAATCTTTTCTTTTTAACAAAAACTTTAGTTCATCTAACTCTCTTCTTAATCCAACTGATAGTTACCTTCTACCTTTTCATTTTTCCTGATGTGCATTTTTAAGCTGTGTGTTTTAAGTTTTGTAAGCCCAGGCCTGGAGAAAAGGCAGGAGAGAAATAAGTAAGTAGGAAATAAAATGAGAAATAAGGGAAATAAGGCAATGATAATATTCACATCACAAAATTCAGCCTCTTGGTCCAAAAATTTCCTCTTTGGCCATTTTTGCAATACACTCTTATAGCGCGATGATTCCACTTTCAACATCCTATGGAATCCTGGGGTTTGCAGTTTCGGGAGGGGCCGGCCGAACTGCAAAGCCCAGGATTCCATAGGATGTTGGAAAGTGGAATCATTGTGCTATCACAGCCTGGTGCGGAAACGGCCCTTGTTGTTGCTGCTGTCTTTAAAAGAGGGTGCTTCTAGCACATAAGACTGCAAAAGTCGGCTTTAAAGGTTATGAGCAGTGGCTGGTGACATCCGAGAAAACCAGACAGGGTGTGAGCAGTAGCGGCAACAACAACTGGTCTAAACTGGGAAGCAAAGGGAGTGACCAGGCTAGCTAAAGATGTCATTCCTGAGCTGCACAGTATCTGGTGGGTGGAGAGAGTTTCACCGACATGACTAACCAAAGAAGATGTGTGTGTGTGTGTGTGTGTGTGTGTGTGTGTGTGGGCCGAATAAGCAAACAGGGTTAATGCAACCCCTATGAATTATTGGCTCAGTCCAGTGTGTGGGGAAACTTTAAGGAAAGGATTGTAATTGCTGGTTTATTTCAGAAAAAGAAGAAGAAACTCAATAGAGGGACTGCAGTTGCCAAGACTGAGAGCTCTTCCCTTTGAATAAGGTTGCAGGATTTTCAGTTGTGTATTTAGGAGGGAAGCAAAAGAGTGAAAATTCTGCATTTGTAGTGTAAATTCTGCATTGCATTTGCTTCTATTTTGTATTATTATTATTGTTGTTGCTGTTGTTGTTGTTGTTGTTATTATTATTATTATTTAGGGGTTTATTTAGGGCTTTAAAATGGCAGAAATACTGAGCAACAGAACCTTAAGAGACCTGTAATCAAGTCCTGCATTTGCATCTCATGGCATTTTGGGTCGTATGAGTCAAATCTAATTAATTTGTACTGTTGTTAACACGTATGGGGAGTGGCACTGACAATACAGTAATCCCCCCTGCCTTATCTGTGGTTTTGTTTTCCACGATTTCAGTTCCTCAATGGACAGAAACATTTAAAGTGCAAGTGTGCGTGCAATATTCAGTTACAGGCCATTTCCACACGAGACTGTTATAGCACTATGATTCCACTTTCAACAGTCCTCCTCTGGCTGGATACTACTCCGACCTAGAGCTGTCAGGATTGGGGTGCCCTCGGTCTCCGGGATCTCCCCCAAAGGGCTGTGGCTCAACTGAAACCCAACAAATGGGGCAGATCCAGGGTGAAGGCAGGCACTGGGACCGATAGGGAAAAGACCCCTGCCACCCCTCTTGCAGACTCCGGAGCAGAGCTAAAAGTGCTGCGCCCTAACCTGAAAAGAGAGGGTGAGCCCACCCCAGACGCTATCCGTTTGACCGGGTACAGCAGGAGGGGGGACCCAATCTAAGTCCTTTGGAGGACACAAGCACTGAGCGCGTACTAAAACAAGGCAGATTGCCTCGCCTCCTGACATAGCCCCGAGTGCGAATCCAACCACCTCTGAGACAATAGTGCTCTCTGAGCACCGAGAAGGGTCGTGCCAGGCTAAGGTTCAGGAGGAAGCCCTGTTATCACCATTTACTAGCCTTACTTTGGAAGAGATTAGATATTGTTTGATATCACCATTCGGTCTCATTTTGCCACCCTCGGCCAAGTGTTTGTGAGGCCCCCAAACAAGCACACAGCTAGGCACGGTCCTTAAATTGCTGAACATTCCTTTCTCCACCGAGGCAAGCCAGACTCAGCCAGATCTTGCTTTAGGTACCTCCCTAGACAAACACCTCATTAAAGATGCACGCTACTACAAAGAGCCCCCTGTCCCCATCAGGTAACTTGACGAGCTAAATGCTTAACCGCCCAGGCGAGCTGTATCTGCATACTGGCCATTCCATTGTCAATTTGGACTTAACTCAATCATGTTAAATTCTGACCTTCCGGAGACATTGTCTCGTGCCCAAACCTCATTGTTCTCTCCCAAGTACAGATTAGCCTATGGTCATACTTCCCCTATAAAAACCCCCGGTTCCGAGAGCTTCCTCGGATTGCTCCTGAGTTCCAGACCGCCCTGCTGCTGCTTTGCCCGGCGAGCTCCCCTCAGCGAACCACGCTGAGCTTCTTCTCTCCATCTGCAACTTCTCCAGGACTACGAGAAAGGTGTCGTATCGCCCATTTCCCCTGAAAACTCTCATTTCTTATTTCTTAGCTAGCTGTATGGTTGTGTTGTCTTAAGTGTTTGTCTGATCTTAATAAAACCTAATTTTTGCTAGTTTAAAACGGTCTGACTGCTTAACTGACCTGACCCCGTAGACATTGGGGAAAAGATTCCGCTGCGTTGCCCTGCCTCTCGTTTTGCCAACTTGTGCTCTGAGCTAAATTTCCCCGTCTTTGTTGGAGTAAAAGGGTAACAGCCCCCACCAAATTTAACAAGGCACAAGACATTGCCAGCCCACGTGAGAGCCAGGAAGAGGAGAGCACTGTTACCCTGATTTCTGGGGTTCCAGGAGGGACACCTCAATGTGCTCACAATGGGGAATGGGAATTAGCAGAGCACAAGCTAGCAATACAAGAGAAGAGGCAGGGCAGCCTAGCGAGATCTTGAACCCAGTGTCTACGGGGTCAGGCCGAGTCAAGGAGCAAACAAAAGTAAATAATAATAGTTGTTTTTATTGATGTACAGCACAGTCAAACACGTGTATGCGAAGACACTCACAGAAAGAATTATTGAAATAAAGGTAGAAGTTGTATAGAGGATTTTAAGACGAGGTTTTGTATGGGAAATACTACACCTGTCCTGAAGCCTGGGCAGTCTGAAGAAAAGGTCCATAGAAGAGGAGATTCTCAGCACGAGGAGCTGAGGGGAAGGCTCGTCAAACGAAGCAACAGCAAGGCGGGATGGAAACCAAGAGCGATCCGAAGAAGTGCTCAAAATCAGGGGGTCTTATAGGGGAAAATGTGGCTGTAGGCTAGCCCGTTCCCGGGGAAAACAATGAGTTTCGGGTTGGAGACAAAGCCTCCAAAAGGTCAGCATCTTGCATGATTGAGTTATGACAGAGTTGTCAGTAGAGTAGCCAGTATGCAAATGCGGAGTGCTTGACAGTTGAGTATTCGGTTCATCAAGCTGCCTGCTCGGGGCAGGGGATCTATTGTAAGCTGCGTGCATAGATAATGTGATCTTAAGAAGGTGCTGGCCTTGAGGTCTCCTAAAGCGGCAGTCCGGCAAATACTGGCCAGCCTGGAGTGGTTTTGAATAGTTCAGCTATTTTCGGCCGTGCCTGTGCGTGTGCTCGTCCGGGGGCCTCGCAAGCACGTGGAGAGGAATGGGTAAAGAAGGCCAAATTATTGATATCAAGTGATATCTAATATACCACAAGCCCGGACTAGAAAACCACAGAAACAGCACACAGCCAGGGAAAGCCAGCCCCAAGCTTCCAAAGCTCGCCGTTGTCCCTGCTCTGAGCCCCCGGTTAGAAACCTGCAGTTTCCCCTGAGATTTTCTTGAATCCTTGGCAGAGAGAGTCCACCCTCTCCTTGCCTTCTTTCAAGGGAATTTCCTGTGGGACTGGGGATTCAAGCAGCAAAATGCTCGTGCCCAACCAGAGCACAGTTTAGTAAAGGCACTCCCTGTATTGACACTACACACTCCCTTTGACTGCAGTCCATTGGGGAGATTTCAACAACTGTGAGTCCCAAATACCACACGGGGGTAGAGGTGGCTACTGCCTTCCCCTCCACAGAGCTATACTGGTGCCAGCTTACATTCATATTCAGTGGCACCCAATACCTTTTTACTCTGGTGATCTTGAGAGGGGCCAAGTGCTATGGTTCCACTTTTCAACTGCAAACCCCAGGATTCCATAGGACGTTGAAAGTGAAATCAGTGCTGTAGCAGTCTAGTGCGGAAATGGCTATTGTTTGGTTTAATCAAACCAAGTGAGCTCAAAAGGATACAGAAGAACTGTGATAAGATGGTTGCCGGGTTGCCAATGCTGAATTGGGGTATGCTCCTGTGGCTATTGAAACACTGAAATCCAAGAGGGGAAACTTTTGCTTATATGGAGATAAAAGGGACTGGGGACAACTCTCACTTTTAAAATTCTTCATCACAGGCTACCGTTAAGGCACAGGAGCTGGAAGATGTAGCAAGTATCCATCTTAGCTCAGACCTGTGGGATCGGGGTAGGGGAGGCAGATCAGTTTTAGCAGCTGCAGAGTCTTGGTCAGATGCAGCAGATGGGGCAGATATTGGGTGTAGCTATACGCAGGGAGCAAAATGAGCATGTTGTCCCACCAAATAAGTATTCTGCCTCCCACCATAACATTTTCTTTCAGCCCCAAACTTCTAGTATTGCAGAGAGTGCAAACACTTCACACCAAGCACTCTCAAGTTCTGGGCACTCTTGTCTGCTAGGTCACTACGTCTGCCCCTTTTCTTTGCATATTGAAGGGTACAGTTCTCCTTCCACTTTCGCGGATCTGAGCTTTGCAAATTTGATTATTTGCAAGGTTTGTGCATCCCTTCCCTGCCCATTCTCCTCCTCCTCCTCCCACCCCCTTGCATTTTGGCAGGCACAGCAAAGGAAAGCAAGTGCCCAGACAAAATGGAAGGGAATGGCAGGGAGGCAGACACACACCTTCTCCCCTCTGGAGCTCCCCAGTCCCATTCCCTTGCCTCCGGCCCCAGAATGCAAAAGGCAATGTGATGGGGGAGCCCCAGAAGGGAATCAGAGGGGATTGCAGGGGGGAGCTGTTTGCAGTTGCAAAGATTCTGTGCCCCAAACCCTCACAGAAGTGGAGGGGCCACTGTAGTTCTAAGAGCTCAGCTGATTTTTTTTTTAAATTACTGCAATGCAAGAGTCCTAGTCCAATACCCAAATCATTACACCATATTGATTCATAGATTTGTTTGGGGGGGAGGCTGCCATTGCCTTCACCTGAGGCTGAGAGTGTGTGACTTACCCAGGATCACCCAGTAGGTTTTCATAGCTGAGCAAGGATTTGAACCCTAGTCTCTCAAAGCTCTAGTCCAAAATTCAATTCACTATACCACTCTGCCTCTCCTTTTCGGGTAGAATCTTACCTAGGGCTATCCTGGGATTGTCTTGGCACAGTTTGGTGAGAGCAAGTTTGCCACCGTTGCCTTCCTCTGAGGCTGAGAGAGT